>CM046474.1:31049552-31649552 GCA_025506415.1 Flaveria robusta | reverse complement strand
AGGATTATAGATAATCTACACCATAATCCAACTCCCTACTACAATAATCATCCATTTAGTGATGATTTACCTTTGAAAGTTTTCATATCATTCATTCTTCACTGTTTCTCCTCACTCTTTTCTTCTGCTCCAAGCAACCTTGCATCTTTCATTGAAATGTTACCATGCCCTCCTGCACCCAAAACCACAATCACATATCGTCGATCCTTGTTTGGCCAATGAAACGGTCAAATTAGGACTATCTACTTCGGTTGGTGGTCTGTTTAGAACCAATGGGATCATTTATTGTTCTAGGCAGTTGGTTTTGAGATAAACTTCTTGTTGTTTTAGATAACTAAAGGTATTGAATGTGTGATTCTCACCACTCAACGGAATTGTCTCACCACCAGATGGTTTTAGAGATGAACTTGGTAAGAAACTCGTTGACCATGATCCGCCATTCGATCCAGCTAGTGTCATAATCACTTCTGCCTGAAATAGACATATCTCAACGGTCATGAATCTACAGCACAAAAATGTCATTTTCATTAACAGAAACAGTGAGAAAGAAAGTGATATTTTCACCTTGTTCGGATGAACATCATCAAACACATGGGCTTGACCAGCGTAAAATATGGTCATCTGGCGACTAACAGATGTAGATCCTTGATGACTGCAATAATTTAAACTAGAAATCGTAAATCTCAATTCAAAGACTGACTTTATGAGTGTACTGAACCGAGTTATTATGCTTACGGATGTGGAGTTGAAGAACCGGGCTCAGTGTTACCAATTAGAGACTTTAACTTGCTGCTGCTTGGTTCAGCCACGGTGCCACTAACATTAACTGAGCTCAAAATCCCGGACCCTTTGATCCCAGTTCTAGATCCTTCATCAGCAGCCGACTGTGAGATCAATGGGGCACCTGCATTGGAGTCTTTGAATCTGTTTGAAACTGGCTGATAACCGTATGGTACAACTTGAGCAGCACGCGGAGGATACTGCAGTACAGGCCCAACGTTCACTGGGATCGCTCGCTCCCATTTAGATGCATTCATTTGTTGTACCATGTGAGATGATGATGATGTTGTTGGCCTCATTTGATGCATGCCCATGTATGGTTCATCCTCATGAGGCCATCTAGGTCTCTCTGCACCTGCATTTCTCAACATCTAACCATAAAACATCATGCATTAGAGTGAATTCATGAAGCCAAAGTGAACTTAACATGAATAACTTTGAAAAACCAACATAAAGGGCAAACATTTGCATTTCTACAAGAGACTGTTTTCATGACAGCAACCTTACAGTTGCTCCAAGGTCCACCCTTTTGAAGCACAAACATACCTTCATCAAATGTGAGGTCTCGGGAAAATCCGGTCGCGGTTGGACGACACCGTCTCTCGAAGGCGGCAAAAAGCCCGAATCGGAGTTGCTTCGTTTACTCCCCGAATACCGGATCTTGGAGCCTGTGAAATCGGTTTTTGGACCGAAAAACGGCACCCCTTCAAAGAATGTTCCAGCATGCCTTTCTACCATGGGTAAAACAACAAGACATCATCAATCAAACAATACAAATGTGAGATTTTGCTACAAATTTTGCAGCAAGTTGTTGCATTTTGTCTCTGTGAAGACAGTAATAAATCATATCATAATTGTCCCTCATGTAGTACTAACTAAATCCAGTGAAATCAAGCTACAGTAACATGTATTCAATGCATTAACAGTTGTACCAAATGCGATCTTTTACAGCAAGATGAAACCCCACCACTTTATCATCATTTCCCAATTTCGAATACTCACAGAATCTTGACAAAATTTCAAAAATCACGACTAAAATTCAAGAAAAATAGCATCTTTTTCAAGAAAATCAAGAACAAGAAATGAATAAGAGGGGTACTGTCAGTTACCGGAGCCCAGATCAGAAGCGGAGGAAACCGGCGGACCACCGCGGCCGCCGCCGCCGGAGACGGAGGCAGAAGGGAGGAACCACCGGCACCGTCGGCACCGGCGGCGAACTTGGTCGCCGGAGCACATCCACGGCCAAGAAAGTCATGTAAAACGGTGGGTTTGACATCATCAGCAGCATTGTTGTTGTCGTTTTCAGCCATGATATTTAATAATGATGCAGCAGCCATAATCTCATCTCAAATCTGATATTATTATTGTCATCATCAAAGGGTCTGCAAAAGGAAGAGAGAATTAAAGTTTTTGAGAAGAGAGAAACAAGGGTTTGTATTGTGGTTTGATGTATGAAAGAGAATCAAGAGAGGGAGAGAGAAAGAGAGCATTAAAGACCAAAAGCTAGTTGTTGTTCTGCTGTTTGCTCTGTCCAAGAGTGTGGATGTTTTGTTTGAACCCTTTTGCTGAGAATGTGTTGAGAGAGAGAGAGAGAGGAGAGAGGTTGGATCTACTTAAAGAGCTTTACTTTGATCATGACTCTTAAACCTAGAATCTCATATAACTTTGTATGCAATGAGAGTACTCGGGCATGCTCGGCAAAAAACTCTTGCTAGTAGGGGTGAGCAGAAATCGAATTAACAGAACCATAACCGAATTAACTACATTAACCGAACCAAATTAACCGAACCGAACAATTAACCGACGATTCGGTTAAGGCATAACCGATTAACCGCACATTGCGGTTCGGTTTCGGTTTTGATGTGCAAATTAACCGCATTAACCGCACCGAACCGAATGTCATAAATTTATAATAAATTTACAATACTCCTCATGATTTTACTAGAATTTCATATATTCATCCTTTTAATTCTCATTTATAAAAATATATTTACATAGTGGATTCCGTAATGTATCGAAGAAACATCATAAACAAATAGAAGCAATGCAAAATGCGCGCACACATTGTTGTATGCACACCCGAACTTTGATTTTGATTTTGGCAATACCTTAAAAACGAATCATATCGAGCACACCCTTATAAAATTCGTCCAAACTTAGGCTAATAATAATTTATTAGTTAATATTTTGGTTTAAAAGCATATGTTAAATATATTGGTCAATTAACCGAAATTAACCACAAATTAACCATAACCGGTGGTTAACCGAAGTGTGGTTAACCGAAGTTTCGGTTGCGGTTACGGTTAAAAAAATGATATTAACCGAACTCGAGGTTTCGGTTTCGAAAATTGTATTAACCGCACCGAACCGCACCGCGCACACCCCTACTTGCTAGCGGTTTGGGTAGAAGATTCTGGTTGTAGAAGTCGAAATGAGCTATGAATAGTGAGTAGTTTAGATTATTCTCTATCAATTTAAATATAGACACGGACAAAAAAACGGTTTCTGGAACCGGTTCGGTAGAAAAAACCGGAACCGGTTTTAAAGAAAACCGGTTTATTAAAAAAATCGGTTTCAAACAGGTCCGAATCGATTTCGTAGGTTTTGAGTATCCGGTGAGCCAAACCGGTTTGTAACCCGAACCGGTTTGAAAAAACCGGTTTGACCCCATGACATACAAACCGGTTCGGTTTTGAACCCGAACCGGTTTTGGTAAAGAAACCGGTTTGTACACCTCTATTTGAATAGTTTTGAGTTGATTTAGATAAAAGTAATGTAATAATCAACTAACATATTTTTTATCTAAAATCATTAATTACATATTTATTTAAACTAAAAGATTTAATCATCGTTTGTCTATTTTTAAAACATATATATTTCATATTAATTTATTTAATTATATTAACTTATTGAATAATTACTTACTGATTTTTACTAAGATTTTTTTTTTTACATATTTTTATTTATAAGATCATCAATTACATATTACTCTAGGTTCTAGACTTCTACATATAGACAAAAACAACAAAATTACATTTTCAAGTTCAAAAGTATAAAACATCATTTAAAAAACAACACCATTTATAATCAACATTACATCTTCAAATACAAAAACAATTACCAAAGTTTTAAACAATTATAATACTAAAACACCGGCGTGTAAAAATAAGTGTAAAATAGTTATTTAGTAAGTTATGTTTAATGAAATAGATAAATATGTGATTGATTTTTTTGTTTAGGAAAATATAATTAATGATCTTAAAAAAAATATGTAAAAACCTCTTAACTATTTAGTTGATCTAATTTAGGTAGTTTGGTCCATGGCCATAATATTCTGATATAATTGTTACGTGTTTGTTTTTAACCATGGTAGGTTTATAGTAAAAAAAACATTAAAATTAAAAGTCTAAAAATGATTGTGCGCTTAACTATGTCTATCGATTGTTTTAAGGGGATGACATTTTGGTCATTATGTCAAATAAATCAGGTTATTATGTATAATACATTATGTCATTGTATTTAATATTAGTTCACTACATCAAATATTTCCTTGTATTTTATGTTTTAGATAATTTTGTATTATTTTTGTCTTTTTTTTTTATATATTTATATAAACTTTTTGTTATCTTATCATTATGTATTACGAATAAGGATACACAATATTGTTATTTCGTTAATTTATTTTCAAAACTCAATGTGTCCAGGATAACACAATGATGAGCAAAAAACACAACAAGATATTTTATCATTGTGTTCTACATTCTATATCATTTCAGTTATTTTAGATTAATTAGTTATTGTGTTTTACATGATAGTTTACAAAATAATGTTATTTTACCATTATATTTATTTAGAATTCATTATTTTGAAGTGTTCTCGTAAACACAATAATTGACAAAAAAAACACAAGGAACCGCACTAAAGACACAATTAGGAACATATTTCATGCGAACTGAAAAACGTAAAAAAAATTATATTTATATAACGAAATTATATTTATTTTAAAGATAAAAAATATCGTTTTTATGGTGTAATTTTTATATAAATATCTAAATATAAAAGTTATGAACGTTTAAAAAAATAAAAGAATTTTAAAAAATAACAAAAATGACTATGCATAAAATTATTATGTTTTTATATAACGATATTGTACTTATTGATGGTTTGAAATTAATTCTTATATTTTCATATATTTATTATATTTTTTATTTTAACTAAAGCTAAAAGCACAGATGATAGGAATATACAATTTTGTCTTTCAAACTTGGTTTTATATTGTTTTATAGGCGTATTTGATTATTTATTTTACAATAATATAACTTGAATTAAAAAAAAAGACGTAAGAATATTTTAACATGCATTTTATCGTTACTTAATTAGAAGTTTTCTTTTGACTACTTTTTAGTTTTTACTTTGTTTTGTTAAAAATCCACTTGGAGTTTTACCCTCTTGGTTTTAGTCACGCTTTATTGCTTTACATCAATTATCTAAAATCTCAATATAAAATAAATATCAAACACCATATTCTTCTATCATTTGAACATACTCTCAATTGTAATATTTCAAAATTATTACATAATCAGTTTCAGATTATCTATAACATCTAATAAAATAATATTTCTTCTGCTACTTTTTCTTTTTCTTAAGCCACTTTTTTGCTACTTATCATTTTTCTAGACATGCACGCATTAATTTTCCCTCCAAAGGGTATTATAGTAATTTAAGTACTCATATAAATTTTTCTCTCTTATTAAAAATAAAATTTTATTAATTGCTATATTTCTCTCTATTATTTAAATTTTTTTAAATCAAACTATCTTTTCATCTTTTAATTAAAATTTAAACAACAAAAAACTAAAGTTTTATATAATATAAAGTTTTATATAATATGAAATTTTTTAAAATACTAAACATTTTTTAAACAAAATATTTTAAATCATTTTGTTTTTGAAAGAAATTATAAACAGGTGAAATATTTTAAAACCGTCTTATTAAAATAACCAGAATAATTACAAACCAAAATTTTTAAAAAACAAGATTTTTATAAAAAAATATTTATTTATAAAAAAATCTTAAAATGAATGTTTAATAATGAAACTATTTAGACAAGAGAGTTAAAAAAATGATATAATTATTTTATTTCTTGAACTATAACGTATATATAATTTTAATTTTTAAATATATTTTACATTAAAATATTATACTGTAACTATTTGTATTTATTTTACATATATACTTTACATTAAAATTTTATCCTTTTATTTAATGGGTTTTTAGCCAATCTATCTATCTATAAAAAATCTAAAATAAGCGTGAAACAATTGTAAACCTCATTATATTTACTTTCTTATTTCTATATATTATTAATATTAATATTGAATACTAATAACATTACTCATACACTTTTCAAATTAAAAAATATATAATAATAAATTAAAAACCTATTTTATTTAAAAATACACTTTTTAAAAACAAAAAAAATTATAAAATACAGAATACAATGAAATTTGAAAAAAAAAATTTTTCTTAAAACAATATATTTAAAAATCATAGTTTTTTTATAAAACAAAAGTTTAAGAAAAATACATTATTGTTTATTTACTTAGCTATTTATACGTAATTATAACTATATTTTATATTCAAGCATGATTTTATAATGCATAATTTTTTATTAATAATTATTTAATATTTTATTTATTCAATCCGTGTATTATACGGGAACTAATCTAGTATCTATATAATTTAGAAACATTAATGAATAGTGGTAGGCAGTTAAACACGTGGTATGGCATGTTGAAACCATAAAAACATTTTATTTTGTTTTTTCAAAATTTACATTTCAATAAAAATTTGGTTGCAAGGTTAAACCCAAAAAGAGTTCCTACCCAATGGTTAGGCATGCGGATATAGATTGAACCCACTTAGGTTTGATTTTTTATGTGTGCGGTTTGATTATGTTCATAAAAAATTTAAAAGTTTTTCTTTTTATCTGGATTTTAAAAAAGTTACAATGAATTATGTTGTCACGTTACATCGACTATAAATCTAGTTATATATTAATAGACAAAATATGTTAGTTCTATATCATATTGATATGGTCTAAATTATACATATAAAACATATTCATTGCATATCAAATATTTCTAAAACTATAACTAAAAGTGATGAATTGATGTTTTAATGTTTGAAAAAGATCAAGATGAGCGAAATGATCTTAAACAAGAGAGAAATTGAAAAAAAAATAAGCTCGAGAATCCAAGTAGGAGGCATGCCCCATGACTCACGCTCCTATGTCCAGCCTAAAACATTCCTTCGTGTTAAATTTAGTACACTCGTGCTGTTTGTCAGTCAGATAAGACAAAAGTATTGTTCCTTGAAATGAGACATGGGTCATGCCTTAAGAGGAACTGAGGTTTGCCCCATCCAACACGAAGTTATGCCCGATAAGGTTTGTATGTACGAGCCGACCAACTTTTACGTACAGTGCATGGGGCCATGCTCAGGGAAGCGCAGGGTCGTGCCCAGCACTGAAGAAAACCTATAAATAGTAGCTCATTTGTAACAATTTATGGATCTTTTGTGAGGTGAAGTATTGTTGGTTTGTTCTCGAGAATTCAACATTTGAAGATCTTAGTAAGGCTTGGGAGGTTCATTCAATACTTAAATAGGCTTGGGATTGTTTAGCATCATCCATAGTGGATGATATGCTCCTAATAATACATATAAAACATATTAATTATTATTCCTAAAACTCTTACTAAAAGTGATGAACTGATACCCAAATTTATTAAATTATGTTTTCGGGTTTGAAAAAGACCAGAATTGATAAAAAGAGCTTAAACAAGATGGAAATTAAAAAAAAATCGAGCTTTAGAATCAAAACATGGGTTGTGCCTCATGAGGCACTCCCCATTCCCAACCTAAAATACACCCCATGCCAAATTTAGCACTCCTTCATGTTAGTTAGTCTGATATAACATAAGTATTATTCCCAAACAAGAATCTCGGGGGCATGCCTCATCAAGCACGGGGTGTGCCTGACAACCTGTGCGCGTATGAGCCGACAAAATTTTACGTACTTTGTACTAGCACAGGGCAGTGCCGTGGGAGGCATAGAGTTGTGCCCTACACTGTAGAAAACCTATAAATAAAAGTTCATTTACAACTTTGAATGTAGCTTTTGAAAAACTGAAATGCTACTATTTTCTCTTGGAAATCCAATCTTGAAGGTCTTTGGAAAGCTCAGGAGGTCCATTCAACACTTAGAACAAGCTTTAGATCGTTTAAAATCATTAATAGTAGATCACTGGTTTGATTGTTTCAACGTACTGATGATTTTATTACTATCATATATATTTTTGTTATATCAAAACTTGTCATGAGTTAACCTCTTATTATCATCCTAATTGAATGAAACATATATAATTTGTGATAAACTAATGGTGTGGTTTATATTATATTAATGTTATGGTAAACTTTTGATTAGTAACATTTACATTTGAATGGAAAATTATAAACTTATAATTTGTAATTATGAATACCATACAACGTTGAAAAACGTATGAACTAACTTTTATTCATAAAATTGGTATTCATAATAAACTCATGGCTAATGAACTAGAAATTTTTATTAGAAATCATATTAGATTAACTTTTTAATCATTTGCGAGTTTCTTTTTATTAGTCTGCGAAATATACAATAATTCTTATGGTTTGCTAAAATAAATAGTTTGTTAAAGAGAAACTTTATCAACTCTCTTTTTAACATTAAGTTATGTTTTCAGAAACCAAATGTTAAAAGGATGCACAAACATTACTTACATCACTAGGGACTTGGTGGTTGTTTCGTAAGTTACTCGTTATAACTTTCCTTATCACTATAGAGCCGGTTTATGATAACTCTGTGTTGGCTTGTGTTTATAAAATTAACATAACTACTTTAATATATATTTTTAACCACACCACACAAGTTATCAAGTTATTACAGTGCAACCCAAATTAGAATATAGCATCATTCTACTGAATATCCCCAAAAGTCTCAACTTTTATTTACCTTCTATTTATTTAAATTATCATTTTAAAATTTAAAAATTTGGTCACCTCAATTCAAACTAATCATTTTCTTAAATCAAAACCCAATCTAATAGTCAATTATTAAGATTGTTGAGTAGGCCAACTGTTTTCACGGATTGATATCCGGTTTTTACCAACACTATATTATCACACGACAAATACTCTTGCATTATATGTGTGTAGATTAGTATAAATAAAAATCATTTAAACTGAATCTATGTGAAAAACTTTTATCAAAATACAATATACCATTTGCCACACAAGTGGATCACCAGTTTAATTGTTATCATTTACCGATGATTTATTACTATCTTTTATTTTTGTTGTTATGTTCAAATTTAATTAGCTAAAATCTTATTATCATCTTAATTTGATGAAATTTATGTAATTATGATGAAGTAATAGTGTGCTTTATATTATGTTTATGTTATGGTAATTTCAGGTAAACTTTTGATGGGTAGCATTTACATTTGAACAAAAAGTTGTAAACTTATGATTTATAATTGTGAATGTCATAAAACGTTGAAAATTGTATAACTAACTTTTATTCACCAAAATGGTCATGATAATAAACTCATGGCTAATGAACTAAAATAGTTATTAGAAATCATATCAACTTAACTTTCTGATGATTTACGTGTTTCTTTTTATTTTGTTTGAGAAATCATATGTTAATTAAATGTATACTAAAAAGTAATTTGATTAAGTCTCTTTCTAATATTTAGTTATTTTTTCAGAAATCATATGTTAAAATGGTACACAAACAATACCTACATCACTAATGCCTTGATGGTTGTATTGTAAGTTACTCATTGCAGCTTTTCTTGTCATTACGAAGCTTGTTTACGAGAATTTCTTGCTGGCTTAAATTTATAAACATTAACATAATTACATTAATCAATTATTTTAACTAGATCACGCAATTAATCACAATTATTATAGTGGATGATAGTCGTAATTCACTAAAAGAAACATCAAAAGTCTCTATATTTTATTAATTTTTATTTTATTTAAATTATCATTTTAAACAATTTAAAAAATTAGTCACTTAAAACAAGCTAATTATTCTCTCTAAATCAAAACCATTCCAATAATCAATTATCAGGATTGTTGTGTAGATCTCTGCATATGTTCACAGATTGATACTCAGCTTTTATCACTACTATATTACACTCACGATAGGTATACTTGTATTTTCTATGTGTACTTTAGTATTAGTAAAAACGTTTTAAAATTAAATTTGTGTGAAAACCTTATAAAAATATACATACCATGCGCACACAGCACCTGTCCCGATAATAAATCTAATAATAATTTTAAACACGATAAGTACTTATAAACACAATAAAGTGACATTAGCACAAAAAGAATATTTGGATAAATATAGTTTAAACATACTCTAAATAAAAACAAATGATGTTTAGTTGTCCAAATATATAAATACAATATTAAAATCATATGAAAATGATAGTTGAAGAAATGAATACGTTAGCTCTATATTCAAATTATTAAGCATGTTTATTATGTCAAATATTAAAGAGTTAATTGTATTTGTAAGAAAATACTTTGACTATTAATAGTGGCTATTATCATTCTCTCAAACCCTAGTGTCTTCCCTCATACAGTATTTAAAGTGTGTTTCACATTTGTTTTATTATTAACAATATTTTATAGGTAACAATTTTTGGTCACGTAATGCATTTTATTTTCTAATATATGTAGTAAGTGAAATTGTTAATACAAGAAAATTGTTAAAACTTCTAGGTGATCAATAATGCTAATAAGATCGATAACAATACAATTGAACATTTCACAGTTTAATTTAATGATAACTTTATAAAATCAATGTTGTAAAACTCGGCCTAGGCGGCCAAGTACTCGGTAAGGCGCCGAGGCGCTTTTCTTCAACTCGGCCAATATTACTCGGAATCGGTCAAACTCGGTCAAACTTGGCCTACTCGGTCCAACTCGGCCCAACTTGGATTTTCACCATTTTTCACCGATTTTCGCTGTTTTTCACCGATTTTTGTTGAATTTTTATTGTTTTTCATGAAGATACCTTGGAAAATCATAATAAAATGATTATTACGTCTATAATATTAAAAATTGATATTACGTTTTGAAATACTTTTGTATGTGAACATGTTTCTTTTGATTTATAATTGATATTTACGTATTTTTTCTATAAATATTAGTAAGTTTATATTATTTGACATATATATAATTTCCCAAAGACTAATTTATTTATAATTTACCATGTCCGAGTACTCCCCGAGTACTCCCCAAGTACTCCCCGCCTAGGCCGAGTACTCCCAACTCCCCAGTTGGCCGACCTGGCAACGTCTAGCTAGTTTTCCAACCATGTATAAAATAGTAAAAAGTTTAATAATTATTCTAAGTCACATATATTTTTTTTTTGTATTAATCTGGTCATTCATATTTTTTTTTTGTTTCAATCAGTTTATTAAAGTTTTAGTATTTTTCTAATTAGGTCATTCATGAATTGCAAAATATTTATAAAAAAATTAAAATATTTAAAAAATTAATAATAAAATACCAAATTATTTACAATAATTATGAATTATTTAAAAACTATTGAAAAATTATAAGTGATCTTATTGGAACACTTCTCAAACTTTATTAGTCTGATTGAAACAAATAAAAATATGAGTGACCTGATTGAAACAAATAAAAATATAAATAATTTAATTGGAACACTTTTAAAATTTACAAATATTTTGTAAACTTTTCCTTTAATTATTACGGAACATAACACCACATTACATAATTTGAACGTAGTGCAAAGCTACTAAATTAGTCAGACTAGATAAGAATAATCAACCAGAAATTAGATTTCCAAATAAATTGTAACCTTATTCTACTTGTAGATTATTTTTAAATAAATGATTTTTCATTTTTAACAGCAAATAAATTAGATCATAGTTGATTTTGTAACACATTATGTTATTTACAAATCAAATATCAAGTTATACAAAATTCTAATGAGTTTGCTATTTACTATATGTAAACTAGCTTTTTAGTAAACCCGTTTATTACACGGGTTAGATAAATAAAATCTTAATATAATAATATTTATTAATTATAAAATGATATTCTAAAATATGATATATATGACTGAAATTACTTATAAGAAATGACTATAACTAATAAAGCAGCGATATCAACTTTTTAAAATTTTATTTTTAACTTTTCCAAAAAAAAAAATAAACATTTTCTTCTAAAACAAACTATATAAAAATATCATTTTTAAAAATTTCCTTATTATAACTCCCAAATCTAATTATTTTTGGTTTTAAAAAATTGAATTTTTAAAAATACCAATTATAAAATATTTCATATTTTTAAAAAAGTTTTATGGTTTAGAAAAATTTATTATTTTATAAAAAAATTGTTTATTTAAGAATAACATTAATAAATAGATCTCTTTTTAAATTTATTAAATGTGAAAGAAGGTTAAATAATATTATTAGTAATTAAGGTAATTATTTAAGAGGAGAGAGAGGCGGAAAAATTTTAGTGAGGATAATTGTGGTGCTGCCATGTGGCATATCAAGTTACTATTTTATTAGAGTAGTAAGATAAGATAAGATATGATTAGGAAGTGTGATGAATGGTGATTTTATATGTATGGAAAAAGTTTAAGAGTTATTGGATTTTAATAATCCCAACTTTTATTTATTGGCTAGGATTAATCCTAACTCAGGAAATATTTACAGACAGTCCTTACTTTGAGCTTATTTTCCTTCAACAATCTCTCACTAACTGATAGTTAACACCATTAGTTTTTCGATGACGTGAATTGTTTATATGGCGAAAACACTATGTAGAAAGTTAAAATCAATCATCTGCTCCGTCAATCTGAAACTTCTGCACCCCAAAACCCATCAATCTCCACATTCTAATCTGAACCACTTAACTTATTCGAGGTAGATTTCAGGTGATGTTGAAGGTTACACCAAAAAACGGACTTGATAGACGCTGGGCGACGGCGTAGTTGAAAAATGACTCAATGTTGGCCCCATTTCATTAAAAAAACTAACAGAGGTTAACTCTCAGTTAGTAAGGGATCGTTGGAGGAAAATAAATTTAAAATTGGGAGTGTCTACAAATATTTTTTGAGTTGGGATTAATACCGGCCAATAAATAAAACTTGGGATTATTAAAATCCAATAACCCAAAGTTTAAAACATTAAGGGGCTGTTTGAAAATATCTGAAGGATTAAGTGCTGAACCAATAAGAGGTCTGAACCATTAAGTGCTGAACCATTAAGAGGTCTGAACCATTAAGAGCTAGTATATCGCTTCACTATTTAAAGGCAAATGTCTGACCAATTCAGATAATAGTTCTTAACCATTCAACATTAGATCTCTTAACCATTCAGCATTAGTATAATGCTTAACCATTCAGAGGCAAATGTCTGAACCATTCAGACATTTGCTCGCGAAACAAACAGTCTGAACCATTAAGTGTTGAATCATTCAGATATCTGAATCATTAAGAGGCTGATCAAGAGTCTGCCAAACAGCCCCTAAGTAGTGTTTCGTAAGAACTGTATAACATGGGGTGGAATCATACGATGATAGAATTATCATACTAAGGGGTGGAATCAGGGTTAAATTATTACACAATAAATTCATATGCTTCTCACAAAAAAAAAAAAAAAAAAAAAAAAAAAAAAAAAAAAAAAAAAAACCCACTACGTAGAGTATCATCCTAGTCTAATATTTTTCATATTTGTGTTGTTAAATAAAAATATGTTTATAATTTACAAGCGTAATGGATACCAGCTCAACTCATAAGGTCATGCAATTTGCAGTCAAGGGCTAGGTTCGATTCTTGTCATTTACTGTTTTGGATTTTCCCTTTACTTTTTTTTTTATTTTTAATACTAATTTTTGTTGAACTTCCATTTTTCTTTATTATTTGAGTTTTCTTTATTTTAAGTTTTTTAATTATTTTATATTTTATTCAACCCGTATACTTGATAGCCAAGTATGTTTATAGAAATTAATCGTGATCGTTTATCTACCCTTCATGTTCATCAACAATTATTTTCACAACAAAGTGATGCTCTCTTACTAAAATACGCTTGACGCAGTTATTATTGTCTATGCTTATAGATCGGGATTATTTGTTTTAAACTAGTTTTCGAATTACTCAACGCTTCTTTTCACAGCATAATGTTGTCTAAGATTCCTAACGTAACACGCTGGATCGTGATCATTTATTTTTAAATTAGATTGCGTGTTCGTCAACACTCATCTTCTCAAGAATGTGATGTTCTCTCAAAAATTTCAGACATACAATCGCGACATGTTTATTTTTATTAACGTTTATAGTTCGTGATTATGTTTTTAAACCAGCTTTCATGTTACTCAAGATTTATTTTCACAAAGACATAATGTTATTTGAGATTCTAAAAACACTCTTGCAACTTGTTTATTTTTACGTAAAATTGACCCGTTGTGACAAATGGGTAATATATCACGTCAGTTTGTACACACACACACATATATATATATATATTGAACGACCAACTAATAAAGTCTGGTTACCCAGGGTAATCCAATGCAAAATGCGGCCCTATACGCTCGTGATCGCAGACAAAGCTAGGTAGTCCAAGCCCACCAACATCCATTTCAAGAAAAAACCAACCTCCCAAAGGCCCACTATAGTAAAACCCGGCTCACCAACAGTATATTGTTCCCCGCAAGATTCGAAATCACCACCTCCCCTAGAAAAAGTATTGAGGCTACCACTCAATCAAATGAGGCTACCATTCAATCAAATGAGGCTACAAAGGGTGTTAATTAAAAATACAAAGGTAATTATGTTGGTTAATGTTTTTACATTGTTCTTTTTTAATTGTTTCTATTACATCTAACGTTATTATTATCCAACCTAATTTTTATTGTTCTTTTCTTATACAATTTTTTTGCATTTAACAAGTATATAGAACCATGTATTACACAGGATTATATTTATATATTAAAACTAATAACAACAAATCAAATAAAATTCAAAACATGAAATGAATTAATCAATATGATATAGGTATAATTTCTTTAATATAAATCTTCTTGGTTTTATAGGCAAAATGTCTATAATCAAAACTTAAAAATACTTTTATTAACATCAACTATCTTCAACACAAATCTTTTAAATTAATTTCAATCCAATGATCTTAAATCGAGTACTACCATCATACATCACTAAAGTTCAAGTACAATTAAATTATCAACGATGTTTAGAGGAATATCAAAGTCGAACATTGCTTCAAACCGTAATTGAACTAAATCTCAAATTTGTCACAGAAGATATGTGAACAACGTCACAAATCAAAACTTGCAAGAAGCGAAATCTTAAATATATGACGGGAAGTTGGACCTCGATGTGTTTGCTCCCCATGAAAAATCGTAGAGTAACATAAATGAGATGTGTTTTGATTTTGAAATGAGTTGTATCTTATATAGTTTGCTAGGTTTGTGTTTAAATAATTAATATATTTAGGTTTAGAATAAATGATGGATTTCTTTCCAATATGATGATATTCTTGAAAATAATTTGATTTATCAAATTTGCATTTCATGTGTGACCAATTGGTCATATAAAGAACTTAATTTGATCTAAAAGTTTATAAAAGTTAACAAACAATAAAAAATAAAGAATTTATAATTTGAAACTAAATTATCTCGGTAATATTGGAAGGTTGTTTAAACAATTATATTAATTTTGATAATTATCCACTTTTTTAGATATGTAAATGAGTTTAGGTGGAAAAAATTTTATGAGGTAAAACCTGGTGATGACCCGTGTCCATAAGTGTAATCATTTATTAGATTAGATGTTGTTGTACATTTTCGGGTGTTAATTCTTTTTCATTACACGCCATCTTTTTTAGTTTTATAATTTAAACTTTTTTAGTTTTCTTATTTAAATTCTTATTTTTTTTTCTTTGAATTTTCTTTGTTTTCATTTTTTATTTTTTATTTTCTTTTATTTTTTTATATTTTTTATTTGTTTTTATATCCTACCTCATCATATATGGCCACACCACCACAAATGCTAGCCAAATACAACCACCACCAACCACCTGTTATAGGTCTTCATCTCATCACCATCACCAATCATGCGAGTTGCAACCATTATTGTAACAGGTCTTCAATCGTACGTGTTACCACTATCCCCATCACCAATTCAATCGCTTAGATCTCAGTTAATCACCATCACCAATTATGTGTGTCCTCTAAGTTAATCACCACCATTATCGTCGACGCCTTAGGGGTGATGGATTCAGTCGCCTAAATTTGAAACCCGTGAGGTGGAGGTGGAGGTGGATTAAGCCGATTCGAAACCCTAGTTCATAAACCTTTGCACCTCACAGTTGATAGATTTAGTTGATTCAGACAAGGAGGGAGGTGGTGAGTGGTGACTTATTGTCTTCTGGCGTAGGAAGGCGGCGGCGGCGAGGCATTGATAGTGGATGAGGGTGGCGTCGGCTTCGCAAAGTCGTTAGGGAGGGGAGGGGAGATGGTGGGTCATAGGGTCCATAATAGTCTTTTATAAATATATTAATTAATAATATTTATGTTTATTATTGTAAGAGTATTTTAGTCATTTTTATAATTAATGGAAAAGTTAACGTCCCATCCATTGCATGGACCTTTTTTGTTACATTGTCGCATACCTTTGGACTGACCTTGTAATTTTTCAAAGCTTGGGACCGAAAGTAAAAACATGTCTATGCACATAGACCTTTCATGTAATTAACTCTTTTTTTAACGACAAATGTATGATCTTGTTTCGGACAATAACTATTATTTTAATCGAAACCACATATTCGTTTCTGAACAGTGACCCCTTAAAAATAAAACCCACAACTAAAAAACTTTATAACTCAATTTAAGACATTTTTAATTTAAACAAGACTTAATCTACTATCTTCTTATTTTTAATTGTTTTTTTTATTATTTGACAAAAAAAATATTAATAAACACGTGGGTGGGGCCCATATATTTGTCCCCGGCCGTCCAATTGGAAGTACATTTGTGCTTTTCAACCACCCTCATCTGTAATCCTCATTTTTTTAACGGCCTTTAGCCTCAAATAATTTAGGGTTTAATTTGAGTTAAAATGTAGGATGTATATAGTAATTGTTAGGGGGCGTTTGATTGGAAGGAATGAAATGAAATTAAGAAACTAATATAATTTTTAAGTAAAATTGTGTTTGAGTGAGCTATTAAAAGTAAACCCAAGGGAATGTTTCACCTTAAATTTTCTTGGTTGTGGGATTTCAAAATCCTTTCACCTAGAGAGGGAATTTGAAATCCCACAACCAAGGAAATTTGAGGTGAAACATTCCCTTGGGTTTACTTTTAATTGTTCAATCAAACATAATTTTACTTGAAAATTATACTAGTTTCTCAATTCCATTCCATTTCATTCCATTCCTTCCAACCAAACGCCCTCTAGTATTATGTCATGATTGCTATGCATATATTATTATTAATTTTTAACTTTGACTATTTAATATGGTCAAACCGGCCATTACAGTAAAGATTTATGTTATTTATTTGTTGCTATTTTCTGATTTAGAATTAGTTATTTTGTAAATAAGATATTATTAATTGGTAAGTATAAACTTTTGATTGTCAAGTAGTCTACACGAGTCGGTTTAGATTAGAATTCAGTACTCTAATCAAAATTTGTGATTGTAAGTTTTCTTTTGTGACTGTGTGCTGTTGATGTATCTGTTTGCTTGATCAAGTTATTTTTATTTTATTTTTATTATTTCATCATTAATTTGCTATTGTGTGTAGATGTGTGTAATATATACTACGAATGAATAAAAATAGCAAGATACATTCATATTCTCTATAATCTATAATATATAACATAATTTATAATAATAATAATAATAATAATAATAATAATAATAATAATAATAATAATAATAATAATAATAATAATAATAATAATAAATTTTAAGGAAATATGCCATCATTTTAGCATATAAAAAAAATTTCTCGTATCTTTCTCATATTAAATGTTAATAATTTAATAAATAAACCAAACAATCAAATATCTAAAATATAAATTTTATTATTTTAATAATTTATTAAAACATAATAATTTATATGATGTCAATCGCATTTTATTTTTAAATATAGAGTAATAACTTCTAATTTAATTATTTGTTATTTATAATCTTTTAGATATTCATTATCTTTTATTTTATCAATGGTTAATAATATGTAACTTACGAAATATTTATAAAACTAATGATTTTAACATATTTAAATTATTTCATCCATATAATATATGAGTTTCCAACTTAAAAAATTTTTATGGGGAATGAATAGTGATTTGTTTATGGTATTGCCTTATGTGCAAAACCCTAAAGCATGTCTTTGCGTGTAAGGGCTGTTGTCGGGTACTCGGGTCCCTTTCTTGTCTTACACTTTTTAGTTTTATTACTTTTTTATTTGAAACTTTTTCTAAAAAAATATATCAATTTTCATTTAAAAAGTGTATTCTTTTTTGTTTCCATTGGTACTCATGTTTTGAAGGGAAGTACACTAGTGACTAGCGTTCATTTTTTGAAAGATTATTTTCTGTAATTTATGAAGTATTTACGAATATAAAACTCGCTAATTACCCCTAACTTATCTTTCTTTTAAAATCTAGGACTTGATTAACCTTAAATTTATCTACCTATAATGAATATATATAATAAGAGAAAATTCTTCTAACACATCTCTTTAATACGTTTGAAATAAACCAAATAATAACACATTAGTCACATTTGCCTTCCAAAAGAAATACATTAGAATTTAATTTTTTTATAATCTTAAAAGATATCATGTAGTTACAAATAATCAATATTTATTTATAGTTCATTTTTAAAAATTATTTTCACATACACATTATATATTAGGGTAAAGTTATAGTAAAAAAAGGTATGTAATCTAAAAAGCCTAATAAAAATTATGGGCTTATCATATGTCCTTCTATTATTTTAAAGAGGAAGACATTTTAGTTATTGTGTCAAATACGTCAACTCATTGTGTTTTATACGTTTATTGTGTCATATATTTTACATCATTTATTATATGTATTTATCATTGTATCATACGTTTTAGATCATTATTTTTATAGATTATATAAACTTGTTATCCATCATTATATTTTACAATTAAAAATCCACAATAAATGATAAAACATGACATTAATACAAAAATAAGTTTTTTTGAGTAAATATATTCATTATGAATATTAACTAGGTTATTAGTTTGTAATATAACTTTTCATCAATATAAAAAGAATAATATTTACTAAAAAATTATGATTGTTATCATAACCGTTTATGAATAAAAAATTATAAATATAGTACTGGTATTATTATTAATTTATAATTAAATAAATGTAGTGAATAGAAATTTTGATGTACTGATAAAAATAAAAGATTGAATTGTAATTATTATTATATATACCTTTTTTAAAAATATATAACTAATATATTATGTGTGGTTTTACTAAAATAATATAACTAAACTAGTAAATAAAGATGTAAAAGTCCATAATGGATTCCTAAGATGGAGAAAGATGATTGTGGACTTTTGGGCAACCATGTGTGCCATAAATCATCATTCATCATTGTGATATTGTATGCATCCATGTATGCAAGCACCAAGTGAGAAAAAGGCTCGCATTATGTCAAAGAAATCCCCATGACAATAACAACCACTCATCAACATAACATCATTACCCTAATAAAATATAATTATGATAATATAAAATAAAAAATTTATTCTCATAAGCTTGTAATCGAATTTATCTCATTGGTTTAAATAACATATCAGAAATCAAAATGGTTTCGCAATTATGATTTATGACCTAGAAAGTAAATCTTTTTATATGAGATCTTAGTTCAAGACCTTAAAATTTAAATGTAAAAAATTGCTTCTGCAACTGGACAGAGGCGGGGTGTGCGAACTTTCAGAGCCCGATCTCCCTCGGGTGCTCGAAAGTTGTAAAAAGGATATATATCATATTTGTATGCATATTAAAAAAGCCATAGCTCATTAACAAACCAATAATAATTAATTATTTTAACCTATTAAACCTAGAACCTATTAACATTTTAATTAGTTTGGACCTTTATCATTTACCCCGTTTAAAACCTTTTAAAAAAAAAAAAAAAAAAAAAAAAAAAAAGACAACGTAGGCAGAAGATCGATCAGCTCATCATCAGCAATATAGTAGGGACGAATTCTAAGGGGCCAACCTCACATAACAACGGACGATTTTTTTAGTTTTTAGGGATGATTCTAAGTTTCTAACCCACAAAATCACATATAAGGTAATGCTATTGCCGCATACTCGTATTGTAAACTTCTTACATATGGGTTACTCACTTAGTACTAGTGGGGTTCATTTCTTTCGCCCAAGGCTCAAAATTTTCAAACATTCTCAAAGACAGTTCTATCACTAGACCACTAACTGTAGTGGTCAAATGTAAATTTACTTGGTGAGATGTATATGGATAAGATTTGGAAATTAACTAAACTGAAGAAATCTTGTAGATAAGATTACGTTACTTAATAAGTATCTAAACTTTTCTTAAACGGTAGAGGCTAAAGAAATCATTAAATACAACGGATAAGTATGCAGGGTTAAAATTTAGCTCTCGTTTATATTATGTGCATGAGTGTTTTTTTTTAATTAAGAAAATTCAAAATTCAAGAGGAAAAAAAAAGAAATTGAAAGAAGTTTCTTTCGTTACGGTACTTGTACACACGTGAAAAAAAAAACCAGTGTATTAGAAAAATTGACTATTTTCATAAAAATTTTATTAGGGTATGATATATTGATATCCATGATTCGGGAGCATATCAAATGGACGATTTATATGCTTTAACTTATTTGTAAGTCTACCTAAGAATGTAAACAAGTCAAGCCGGTGCACTAGCAATTCAGGATCAACTTGAAGAAACTCGAATTGAGGCCGAGCTTAAATGAGCTCGAGCTCACATTATAGCTTGTTTACTAAACGAGCTCAAGTCAGCTCGCGAGCCTAAACGATCTTTTTGTTTATATACTTTTTTATTTACATATTAAATATATAAATATATGTTTACATGAATAATATTATTGTATATATCTTATGATAAAAATAGTTAAATAATATAAATTATGTTATATATAAAAAGTAAGATTATAAACAAGGGAAAATGTCAAAGAATAGTAACCAAATTTCAAAAGTGTTCTAATTTAGTCACTCATGCATGTTTTTCTCAAATTGGACCACTAAACGATCAAATCTAGTTATGATCGAATTTTCTTATGTCAAGAAAGTAATAGTGGAGAAGATGTAGGGGTAGAATTTTCAATATATGAAATTATATTAAAAAATAAAAAAAAAACATGTTAATTATGTAAAAAAATAAAAAAAATAACTAAAATTTACGTCAACGTTCCATATCAGCATCAAAAGATAGAAAAAAATATTTTCTAACTGAAATAAAATGTATAACATGATAAAAAAAACATGTTAAGGCTTTTAATTTATATAAAATATGAAAACTAAGTGACCTAATTGGGACACTTTTAAAACTTGAGTTATCTAATTGGAACACTTTTAAAAGTTGGTTACTATTTTATATACAAGTAATTATAAAATAATAAAAAAATCAATAATTTAACAACAAAAAATTATAATTATAGCTTGAAAATTTTATGGCGAGCCAAACTAGATTTAGGATTAAAACTACAATCAAAACAAGCCCAAGCCTAAGCAAGCTCGAACTTGACTCTTCTCATTTATACCCCTAAATCTACTTGTCTACCGAACATCGTAATTTGTATTTTGCCTATAAGCTAATAGGATGTTAATGGATCCCATAGGTTATAATTTTTTAATGATGAACACCAAGTACACAACCCTCCTATAATACATTATAAAATTCACTTATTTTCTATTTTGTTGGACTTGAACCAATGAAAATGAACCCACAAAATTTGATAAGAATAAACACAAAAAGCTAATAGACCAGAAGGCTATCGATGGGTTTTCACATCTTTAAAATAAAATGAAAGATCTATATAATTTCCTTTGTTCTAAACAGGCTATCATTCCGTGTGTGTCTCAAGTATCATGACTAATTTTGAATTAATATATTGAAATTTAAAAATTCACTTTAAATAAAAAAATTGAAAAATATGGAAAAGTGTTAAATAATTAGATACTCATAGAAGAACGTCTTGTTGCAAAGATATGTGAGTTAACATCTTATTTCAACTAGTTGTTTTCTCCCCCGCGCTTCGCGGCGGGGTTGAATTGATACTTAGATAACTCGATAAAAGGCTCGTAAATGCTAGCTTGTTGTGTCTGCAAACTAACCGTTTACCATGCCAAAACAACAATGTCAAAGGCCATTCGTTTATCGTTATCGCCTATCATCCATATTTATACAAGAGTGGCTGCAATCAGAACCATTGCCACGCCAAAACACCAAAGACTATCGTTTTATCCCGCATCATTGCATCTCAACCGAATATACCAATACCAAGTAACACATAATCGTGACCATCATCGTGCCATTCCGTCTCAGATGAAGCCGTCTCCATCATCATCAACGTTAGATTTAAGGCTCAGAATAAATAACCATTGTGGCTGCATTCGGAAAGAATGCCACGCCAAATGACAAGCACTTTTTGTGCATCACCATATCACTGCCTTGACACATAAACATGCATGATTAAATTGTACCACGCACATCATCGGCGAGCATTTAAACATGAGCACATGGGGACCAAACATGAAATATTACAACAGACCAGTGACCAATAACCAAAAACCAAAAGACCACCTATTACTTTTCATGCTTCTTATGTCTCAGATGTGTTAAAACCATCATCATCGACCCTAGTACCCCACTATGAATATACCACCAACAATCACGCTGGCCAACAAAACAACTAAACAACAGGAGGCCACATTTACAGCCTTTTATCAAGTCTCAGATGAGTGTGTGCTCAACATCCTTGACCCGACAACAAGCCTCAAATGAACAACAGTTCAACCTCATCGACCACTTACAAAAAATAACCGACAATTGCAACAATATCCTAACCGTAACATCAGCAACGTATTACTCAGGTGTACATACATCATAAATAAAGGAGTAGCAATCAGGGACAAATTAGGGTCTAACCTCATCTAAATCAGAAAACAGACAAAAAAAAAAAAATCATCTCAGACGAATAGGTACTCATCGTCATCAAGCAACCCACAAAAGAAAACCAACATAACCAGAAAAACCATTTAATTCAAATGAAACCCCAAAAACATTTTGTCAACAACAGCAAAGAACAAAGATCTATCATTAACAACAGGTGCTTATTAAAACCCACAACCCTTAATCATATAAACATCAAAGGAATAAAAGCTCCACCTAAAAACAAATGAAATAGGTAAAAATAGGAGAAATATCGGCTTTGTCGCCGCAACGTAAGAAGGCCTGTGTCGGAACCACACGACTACGTCTTAGATAGGGAACATCAGCCCCCCGTCATCAACAACGGTACAGCCGAAGTGGATGCCGCCTAGGGCAAAGGTCAGAGTCGGCGTACAACACCAACATTTCAGACCCTCAGTGTAGAGAGAATGCGCAGGGTACATCTCCGGACCAGCAAGTGAGCCACCGCACACAACGGTGTACGCATTGGTGGGAAGCTACACCACCAGATCCAAGCGCAGACAACAATGTGGGAGATGGTCGGTGGCACTACCTTCTTAGAACCCCACAGCCTTAGCCGTCGGCATGCAACGACGGAGACAACGAGGACCGGTAGCACCACCTAGTCAAAACCCCAAACTACTCACCCTCTCACTCTAAAAGCATGAAGAATGCACAAATAAGGAAGTGGGGGAGGCGGTGATTATTAATACCCAAAGAATACAAATGGATCAAATATGCAACATTTCAAAAGACCTGTGGTCAATACTCGAAAAACTAAAAATTACCTATTCCTCCTTTTGCTTTATTAATATATATATATATAATTGTTCTCCTTCAACAAGGCTTGTGTGCAATCTATAAGTGAATCTCTTGAGTTTGATTCGGTAGTCTGGCATTCCTCGTGCATTCTTCCTGATACGAGTAATAGTGATAAACATTGATTTCGATTCTATTGATTTTGTCAAACGTTTAAAATGGTAAATACATAAAACATACATTAAATATATCATCTAATAATGTTACATGGTAATGTAAATAAAACAATCATGGTACATTATTATCGCATTGAGTCCCCTGACCCTCCACCACTAGAATTTGTTTTTCTTTCTAAAAAGTGAATTTTGTTAGAAAAACATGAGCTTGAGCCCTGAATTGTGGTTGGCGTAGAAGAAAACTCCTATGCTGACCCGCGATTAAGAGGTCCTATTGGACGTCATATATCTTAACAAATCTAAAGCCTAGATATTTGACTTAAGCTCAAATACTTTGATAGAATCTATATATGTATAAAATTGTTCATAATTTACTTACTTGAAAAGCCTTCAACTGTGAATAGCACCGCCTTTTCTCCAAGTTTGCTGCAGCATGCTTTTTCTTCAAAGCCTCACAAGCTTTTTGCTCTGCTTGCAGTGTAACTTGCACATTTTGGAGCTTCTGCAACAAGAAATAAGCCTCCATGCCTTGAGTTTTTTAAGAATTAGAAACGCGCAGGTGTTGAACTTGTGAAATTTGAGCATTTGACTACAAAAGTCAAAAGTGTAAATCATCTTACGTCAGGGAAGGAGAAATTACTTGTTACTGTGTTTATTACCTGTTTAATACTCTTTGAAATTCCATCCATGGAACTAGTTAATGTTGCACGGCCAGCAGGACTGTTAAGTGCATCATGGATCTGTTGAAAGAAGAAGAGATAACCATAGATCTAAGTTTGAAAAGTCAAAGCAGAAATATAGGTTTAATTTACCTGGGAACTTAAAGAGTTTAATAAGGATGTTTCTTTCAGCATCAGTTCTTTTATTTCCAACAAAGCGTTATAGGTAGCATAGTATTTACGGGTTTGTCTAAGCTTTCCCTAACAAACAAAAGAGTTGATCATAAGGACTCGGGAAACGATGCATTGATCATAAAGATAAATATCTGGCTGTACCTGGATGTGAACATTAAGTTCTGAAAACCGTCGTTCATACCTGCAGTGTAGACGTAATTCTTTTCATATTTAAAATTGTTGGGTTAATCGGATTTCGTTCACGGGTCATGGGTTCAAGGGCTGTGGGTTTTGGATACGGGTCAGATTTAGCTTAAAACTTGCAGCAGAATATATCCATATAATTCACGTTTTATTATAATTTTAATAGTTACACTTGGGATTATGTTTGACCGATTCATGTCGGTGAATTGGGTAGAAGAGTGGGTCACGGTTTGTACCGAATCTTTAGGTAAAATTGAGTAGGTAGTAATTTATTGTTATTTTTGATGCACCCATGTTGTGTTTCTATAAGGCTATTTATAGCCATTTGCCTTGTTGAATAAAGTACTAGCCTTTGATCTTTTATTCAAGATATATTTACTTTCAACCTTCTTCACATTTACGTTACAAACAAATTAGTGTGTGGAGTGTGTGATTTAAATAGGGGCCTGAACCAACAAAATTAATATATAATGTTGATGGTTTTCTATATCTTACAAGGATTCTGCATATTAAGAAAATAATAGTACAAAAAGATTTTGAAAGCTTACTGGATGAGTTCTGCTTGTGTTGGCACGTCATCATGCTGGCGCTTCAATGATGTGATTTCCCTTAGTTTTAAGGCAAGAGCCTGCATAATAAGAGCGGAATGAGAATCTTTCACAATAAAACCATGGCACAAGTAAAAGCATAAGTAAATATCAAATGTTATTAATCTAGTTATGCAGATGTTTGTAATGTACTAATGTGTAATTTCAAACTATATATGTAACCCTATTATATGTACAATATGTTTCACTTATGATGCTGCCACAAAGTTGGTAATTAACACCCATTGCCTGACATCCATCACCCATGCGTCACGCCAAGGGATTTGGCTGGAAAATTGATTTTCCACCGTCTTTTTTTCTTTTTTCACCATGTGTTTGCCATCACCACCAACAACACCACCTTAGTCTGCCGGCTCAGACCTCTTTCAGATTTCATCCACCATCGGCCGCTAGAAGACCCGATTTAGACCAACTTACATTTAAATCCCTCATCACCAGGGCTTTAATTCCCACCTTTATCAAGCAAGAACACTGCTCACAACTCCCACAAGTTTGCCTTTGCTTTATCCCCTACTAAACTTGTCACCAATTACTTATTCGGATATGTGGACGGAACAATCCCTTGCTTGTTTCAACATCCGACGCCAACCAAATCCTCATAGGCACAAAAGGAGAAGCCTATTTATCCGCTCCAGTTTCCAATCCCGCACAAATTTGTATGTTACTTATCTCTACCATCTAAGAAACTTCTTTTCAGCATGTCCATGGTACAAGTGCAAACGATCTTTGGCTTGTCCTAGGACAGACCTATGCTCCTCACATCTTCCATAGCATAGTCCTAAAGACAAACTTCTCAAAAATCAAGATGAGATGGAAGGTGATGAACCCCCATCTGCTTCTCTTAATTGCACTCAAGGGTACAAGCAAATGCCTTTTCCACCATTGGTGACCCAGACCTCGTTATGCTTGTCATCTCCAGTCTTCATGAAGAAGACAATGGTCTTTAATCTACCATCATTGCCCGCCAATTCCCCAACTGCATTTAGTGAACTCCATGTGCTACTACAAGAGCTTTCAACCACATCATCTACAGCTTCTGGATTCCCCTTGCAATAATCTCAGCTTTTAGACGTTCCTACTCAGCTCAGTTTTCAGTTTATACCTGCTACCTCAACAGGTTCCGAAGACTTCTGTGGTCACCATCAACCCAATAACAACAGCAATGGCAATCACCATTGAGGGAATTCTTGAGGTAACAACCATGGTCGTGGCTATGGTTGCCAATTTGATAGAATGTCTACTTAAAACACACTATATGGTACATAGAACAATATGGTATTGACACACATTCCATCACAATGACCAAATCTTGATCCCTTACTCTACATGTTATGCCAACAACCAACTTTGTTTGTGGACTCCAATTAGTTTCACAAGGCATGAGATGTTCAAAGTCATGAGGTGCCCAACCTTATACGAAGGACATCCTGCAAACAACTCACAGTTTCTCATTCCTCTACTATGTTTGATGCTCTTCTTTGTGAACTCGGTGTTGGTGCAACTTCAACTCCTACCCTGTGGTGTGACAGCTTAGGTGCAACCTACCTCTTTGGTAATCCTATCTTCCATGCCCAAAAAAAACATGATGAAGTTGATTTTCATTTTAATGGAGAAAAGGTTAATATTTGTGTGCACTTAATATCGACATATTATCAAATTGTTGACGTCTTTACAAAGTTGTTGCTAAGTCCTAAATACCTCTGTTTACAATCCAAGCTAAAGGTTGTTCCCCGTCCTTAGCTTGTGCTGTGTATTAGACTAGCTATGTACTTAATTGTTACTGTCATAGTCTAGAGGTATCCATGTTCAATGTGATCAAATTATATACATAGAGCCCCTATAAAGTGCTATTATACGTACAATCTATATACACAACCTTTTTGGTCTGGCTATGTACATGATACAATATGCTTCTGAATAAAAATATGTTTTCATTTTGTATATCCAAGATGCATATATAAGCATCTACCTGCACATGTATGTGCGTGTTTGTACACACTAACAGTGCAAAATTTGAAAGTCAATATGCTTCTTTTTAAACCCTTAATCAGATTATGTTCAGATTTAATAAATAAGCCCATACCCTAACTTGTTCGTTTTATATAAAAAAATGTTTGTGCTGATTATAAACATGACACTCTTAGACTAGATCATAAAAGATCACATACATATCAACACGCCTATTCTATGTATTTGTCCAACAGGTCAAAAACTATTTGAAAGAAACATATGCAATACCGTTTTTGCTAAATTCAGTCTGTCAATAGCATTAGCCAACAAACGATCAACACCCTGGGCAGAATTCCCTCCATGCTCGTTGCCCTGTATCATGTCTTCCAACTCATTGACCTCTGATTGCAATCTAGAATATTCTTCATTGAACTTTAATTCAACTTCTGCTTCTTGCTTCTCGAGAACCTAAATGGCATTTTACAAATGATTTAGCACCTAATTGCAGTAAACGGAAAGCCTTGCCATCGAAAAGGCACATTCACTTCGTGTACAAACCAAAATAGAACTATTTCAGCTTTATATCCTCCCTCATTACAACCAGGACTCATAAGTCATACATAAGAAAACCAATTAATAAATTGTTTGATAACTTCAAAAGTACAAGAAATCTCTGTGAATTATACCTTTAATGTCTCTAGAAGTGAAAGTAATCTCTGTACATTAGCAGTAGCACCTGCCTTCTCAGCCTCCTCTCTCAAAGCATGTATCTTCTTCAAAGTTTTCGTTACCTGCTCATCCTAAAAAATAAAAAGCAGAAAAGGGGAAAATTTGACGAAGATAATTAGGGATTTTTCAACTTCAACATAGGTTCAAAGATAAAAGAAGCAATAAATCTTCAGATCAACAAGAAAATAAACTGATTTACCACTTCTCTCATCGTGATATTCTATATAACCATCGAATTTTCTACAGTTCTTCAATCTTCAAGCTGCAGAAGATAACTTCATCATCATCGTCAATAAAACTAACAATATAAATTGTGCATATACCAGGATGAAATCGAGATACAGTAATCAAACTGATAACAACTAAGAGAATCGAAATGTTAAAATAAACCTAATCGATTCGAACAATATGTTGTAATTTGACTTCAATCGTTAACATATAATGAGTTACACGTTGACTTCCATTACATTTTACAATGAAACACACATATACATCTACTTATAGAGAGATGAAGAGGAACCTGGTGGCGGAAGCGGTGGTTATCGGTGGCAGATAGTGGCGGAGGGCCGGAGATGAGAATTTTGATGCTGTGGCAAGTTACAAATTAGTACACTTTAGCCCTTATAGTATGGATAGTATACATTAAAGGCCCTGATAATATGCTAACACTGTTTTTCTCTGTTTTATTAGTTCAGTCGTCTCCCACTCAAACAAGTCTATTTCGTTTGAGAGAATTTTAGAGGGTATAAACTATTTATTTATTTTGTTTATAAAATTAAACAGGAGAAGGTTGTAGCATTTTTTTTTTTCTAGCGATAAAGGTAATAAAAGCAGTTTTTTTTATTTTATTTATCAGTAATATTTTTGTGCTGTCTCTTTTCATCTTGATGGAATACTATTATTATCTAAAAGGATTCACATCTTGTTTCTTATATTTTAATGAATATAATTTTTATATTATATGAAATGATTATAAGTATAAAAAATATTTATGTTCATCTTTATATATGATAAGACATTATTCACTACTTATAATTTTTTAATATTTTTTGAAAGTGATTGCGAACGAAAAAGAGAAACAAAATAATGCTTAAGATATAAAAAAATTTATTCAAGTAAAAATAAAAAAGAAAAAAATATAAAACTAAAAAGAAAAAATAAGATATAAATGCTCTAAGCCGTTTAAAAAATACATATCTATTATGTAAATGTTATTATTTTAAAGAAAATCTATTTTCCTATAAATAAATTATCATACATGAGTAATACGACACAATTTTATATTTATTGTAAAATTAAAAACAATTTAGAATATTATCATTATAAATTTCTCTTTCTTATTACGCTCCAAACTCTATGATTTTAGTTAGTTTTCAAAAAAGGTTACAAATGTCAAGATTAAAAATAAATATGTGGCATTTTGTTAAGTAAATATTATACTAAGTTTTCATAGGACATAAAGTAAACACAAAATGAAAATAAAATAAAAAGTAGATGATATTTTAAAACAAGCACACACGGACCACATAAAATCCGTTTGTACTAGATTTCAACATGCTAAAGTTGACATAAAACACAATAAGAACACTAAACATAAGATTCCACAAACATGGTACAAGAACAGATCATACACCATTGGTTTTCTGTTATTGTTTTCACTTCCACAGTTTAACGATCTTATCATGGCTAGCAGAAGCCACCAAACCCGTAGCCGTAGACAACGCCAACCCCGCAATCAGTCCTTCGTGTGCCGCTAATGTCATCGTTTTGTTCTCCGTCATGTTCCACAGCTCCAACGACTGCATTAACAGATCATAACCATAAAAACAATAAAACACAACACTCGAATAATATTTTCAACATTTTACGTGTTATGATCAACAGAGTCGAGAAATATCACCTGGTAACAGCCAATGACCAACAATGAAGCATAACTAGGGTGAAAAACACATGAGTGAAACTTGTTGCCATTACAGCTAAGCTCATGTACACACTCCCCTTCGTTTCCAGACATGAGCGACCACACGCGAACCGAGTCCTCACTAACCGATGCCAGAAGCTCCCCGCTCGGGTCCCAGCAAATCGAATGGATTGGTGTTGTGTGCCCCTGCAGCATTATTAATCATATTATGAAAAGTACCAGTGATTATAAACAAAAAAGGCATACAGTAAAATGGAAGAATGTAAACAAACTTGTAATGAATGTCGACAAGCTTGAGTTTCTGTATCGAGTATGGATACGATGTTTTCTGCAGCGGCTGCAAGAAACCTCCCATGACGTGGCTGGAATCGCACTTTGGATGTCGCTCCCTAGTTTTTTTCAAAATAAATTCAAACACCCGAATTTTAAAAATAAAGCTAAAATATAACTATAATATTGTAAATTTTAGTTTTTTTTTTTTTTTTTTAAGATTTGCATACCTTGAATACACGAGTGCAACTGCCGTTATTTATGCTCCAGTAGCGTATCTCCCCGTCCCCGTCACATGAACAGATGAGGTCATCTTTATTCGGGTGGAAATCCAATGACATCACAGATGCAGAATGACCCATAAAGGTACGCAGAGAAAAACCAGGCTGCAAGCAAAGTCAAAGTCAAAGTCAAAGTCAAAGTCAAAACAACCAATAGTCGGATACTCAAATGGCTGTATACAAAAGAATATTTTAGTTCAACTAACATTGTCAGCATCCCAGACACGAACGGTTTTATCAAAAGATGATGTGGCAAGGCGCGGCATACTTGGGCTGAAACGCACATCCGTTATCATTAATGAATGTTCTTCAAGAGTTGTTTTTGGCTTTAAAGAATCTGTATACCACAGTACAGCCTGCATCACAAATTAACATGTAATATTTTACAATAAATCAAAAAATTGTTGCAAGTAACAAATATGTGTTATTTTACCATAAAACAGATTGTTGCAAGTTGCAAATTACTTACCTTTTTATCATGGCCACCACTAGCAAGCAATTTACCATCTGAAGAGAAATGGCAACAAACAACCTTGTTTGCACTAGCACGAACACAACTGACCTCCGTGAAAGTGAACCCTAATATCGAATAAAACATAAAGTTGAAGAGAAAACTAACGGGTCACTTCTGAAACCAATATATATAAAATAATAATATGCAACTCACCCTTGCTCACATCCATACAACGACCAACTGTATCCCTTAGATCATTATCATCATGAGATAAAAAAGACTCGACGTTATCATCAAGAGATCCATCCTCCACAAAACGCTCCATGTCAGCCTGCACAATGTCCTTATCATCCCACTACAAGATTATATCCATTCATAAAAACTAAAAAACAACACTCACTTACATACGACACACATGTCACACTCACCAATTGATTTGATGGAGATGTAAGAGTTGTGGGCCCATCAGGTCGGAACATCATTAACGGTTTTGAAGAATTATCATTATGTGGCAAAGCAGGCATTGAGATCACATCTCCAGGTGTATGAGTTGATGGAGTCGAGGGTGCTGAACTTGGTGACGGGCCAGCTGTGTTAGCCGTTCCTGAACTGTTGGCAGGTCCTGAAGATGACACCGGCTGCTTTCTTTTTCTTCCAGTCTGGTTTTTAAAAGCATTAGATTGCATTAGAATCTAGAAGCCATATTAAGGTCTAAAACTTAAAATAACTGATATAGGGTAAAGATGTAAATTGACTAAATTCCACCGACCTGATCATTGCCTCTAAACGAGTTTGACATGCTCCCATCCCCCACACTGCTTGCACCCACAATTTTTTCTTGTTGAATATTGAGATTTGAGTTTTGAGGTGGTGGTGCAGAAATAGAGTGATGAATCTGCTGTTGTTGCTGATTTCCATTCTGTTGCTGCTGTTGCTGTTGTTGCTGCTGTTGTAATTGTGCCATCTTTATCTAAAGTGAAAAGTAAATAAAGTCATTTAACTTTACTCGTTCATGGCTGTTAAGAATAATATCAGGCAAGAAAATTGAGAAATTACTTTAAGCAACATATCTGTATCCCCACGAGGTAAACCAGGAATGGGAGATCCAACATTTGGGATATCACCGACAGAACTAGAAATACCATCTTTACCCATACTTAAGCTTCGGTTATTAAGAAGCATTCGCAGCCGTCTGCTTTCATCATTGGCGGATTGTGATGTCATGTTTTGTTGTGCTAATAGAAGTTGTTGCTGATGCTGTGGTGACATCATTTGCAGCTGGTGAAACGGTTGGGAGCCTTGCATGAATGACTTCTGTTGTTGCATCAGGCCAGACCGCAGCTGATCTAATCCCTGATAATAATCCCACACAATTTTTACTTACATATTTAAAAGGAAAATAAAGATTGTATGAAACATGCAGAATTATTAACAGAACTTACAGTGAGAGGCCATCCTTTTAGTGTCAAATTATTACCGCCTTGATTTGATCCTAAATAAAAAAAGGTGTTGTTTGCAGCAGTTAATTTACATAAAGCAATATAAGTAAGTGGTCAATGAAAACAGAATTCGATAGTCATAATATTACCAGGAATACCAATCAATGATACTTCAGGACCTGCAGCTCTAGGGTTCAAAATTGGATTCATCTCTGTCTTTATTTCCTATTTATGTGTAGGCAAACATAATTCAAATTATATTTTACTACAATAATCAAAAAGTGTAGATTTAATTTAGTCTTTAAGAAAGTCAGAAATAAGTATTACTTACCGGGGCCGATCCTGGAAGTTGTTGGTTCCGGCCTTGGACTTGAGGAGACATACTGCCAGCCGTACCATGCAGCACTTGCCTGAGATGTGAGAAACAACAAGAGATGTGAGAAACAACAAGAGACGTTCTGAATTTCAATTTAATTATATAATTAACTTTTCGAAGTTCAGAACAAGGCTTCTATGCAATTATTTCATAAGATACAATACTTTTCACATAAAAGTACACACCATTAGAATTAAGACCTCTTTTTAACTATGAACAAGTGAAAATGCGCCTAAGATCCACAAGAATTACATGAAATAACATTACCCTGAAGGTTGGCCAGCTGCTGCTGCTGCTGCAGATTTCAAAATTGATGCTTGGTTTGGATCCAAAAGTGGACCAACATTCTCACCATATCTCTGCTAAGAAATAAGAATATAGTATAAAATTTATTGAATTTGTCAAATAAAGAGGTTTACACATCAAGTGAAGATTAGATGAATTCTGCAACAAACTAAAGATCACCCTCTTTCTTACTTGTAGCACTTGTTACAATTTCTTGAAGCTTTTTCTAAACTTATATTAAAGAAAATGAACCCGTGACCATAGAAGCCAACTTTATACTTCAGATCATTAAGAATCTTCTAACCAATCAAACACCATCTTTACAACTAGTGTTTCTAACAAATATTATATATACAGTTAAATTTTCTCAAAAATTACAGAACTTCTATCGATAGATATGAAAAATTGGCTTGAAAGTAAATTTAATCATCTATGGAACAATAAAAAGGAAGAAAGATATACCTTCATAGCTGCATCATCTAAAGAATCCCTAGGGAGCGGTACTTTCAATTTCTCCTCGTACATTTTTGTAGCAATAGCATTAACTCCAGGGGTTTGTCTCATAAGAGGATCGTTTCCAACAAGCCTATTAGATGTTCCGTTGAGGAGGTGAGACCCATCTCTCCGTTGTGGCTGCTGCTGATGTTGCTGCTGCGCTTGCTGTTGTGCTGCTTGTTGTTGCTGCTGTGCTTGTTGCTGCTGCTGTGCTTGTTGCTGCTGCTGCTGTTGAGCCTGGCGTTGTAATATGAGCTGCTGCATTTGCATCTGCTGATGTTGCTGTTGCTGCTGCTGCTGCTGCTGTGGATGAGGCGTTTGTTGTGGCTGCTGCTGCTGTTGTTGTTCCCTTGCTTTGTTTAACTGAGTCTGCAGTTTCAAACAAAACATATGTGTTAACATCGATTTGATCACCAATTTGTACTTCTCATCGTCGATTTGAAGCTCAATACACAAGTACTAACCAGTGAAGCTTAAGGATTTTACAAGATTTAAAGCTAACCTCAATGTAAGAAGCGGCGACTTCCGAGTGTTTCTCATTGGTCCTCGCTATAAATATATCCCAAAACACAGACCACCATTCAAACAAAAAGCCACCAGGTGCATCAATAGCTGCAACACACACCAAAATTACAAATTACTCATGAATATTTGCCCATTGTCCAATGTCCAAAACACCCTTCAACAAAGATAACCCTAAACCAACAAGTGTTGAAATTATCATGCAAATAGTCTTACCAACAGGGTCAGATGAGACCTTTCCCTCGGCTTGAAAAGCCTGAGCAGAGGCCTTTAAATCCCTTTTCACCAAGTAATCATGTATATAAACATCTAACCTGTTAATCAAATCAAAAACTCATCTTCAAAAGCTGAAAATCAACATGAAAAATATGAATCTTTACACAAAGAAGAACATATTCAAGTTAACCAGAGCTCCCAAAATCAACATCAAATATGAATCTTTACACAAAAACTGTGCATACACATACAGTAACGATACTGAATCTAAAGAAAATACCCAACTGTAGAAAACAAATCGATGAAATCAGAAACCCTAAAAAAAACGAAAAGGGGGATGGAACAAAACCAAAACAGGATCAAAAAGCACAAATTTTAAAAAACAAAATAGAAGCAACATCTGTATAAATCTAACAAAATCCAACAAGAAGCCAAGGATGCTGCAGAAGTAATCAAAGATTTGAAAGAAATTTGAGGAAGACGAAAAAAGCTTACATTTTATCAGCTTCCCAGTGGGTCTGAGACATTTTTGCTAGCAGCAGAAGGGTGTAAAAAACATAAATTGTTAGATCTTATGTAATTAAACGAGGGTTTATGTTCTTCGGTGGAACCCTAAGAGCAATTGATGTGAAAATTGCAGATTATTAAATGGAAAGGAAGATCTTTCAAGAAAGAAAGAGATAAGAGAAGAAAGAGAGTAAAAAGGGGAAATTGAAGAGAGAGAGAGGAGAGAGAGTGTGTGTAATAAGATAATTGTTATTAAGTGTCTGCTCACATTCTAAACTTTTTATGTTTTTCATGTTTTATCAGTATGTTTATTAAAACTAAAAGTATATGTTTGTGTGTTAATAGATATCAATCGAAGTATAATAAGATATAAAAAATATCATAACGATGTATTGATCATTTCATAACGATATTTGAAGTTATAGTAGCTAGTAACATGTATCTTTTTAATCTGCTTGAATGTATAAAAACAAAACCATATAACAACAACAACAACAATAATAATAATAATAATAATAATAATAATAATAATAATAATAATAATAATATTATAATTATTATTATTATTAGCAAAAAAGGTTTTTTTTATAAAAAAGGAAAAATTTTAAAGTACACATAGCAAGTGTTGTGTGATGGTAATACTATTTATCACACATTATTTTTAATAATTTATATAATATAATATAGAAATTTTCAACGTGTTTATCACCAAACTGATTTAAATTTGAGAATCGTAAGAGCTATGTAATCATGTGTAGGTTATGTGTGAAAGTATAATTATTGTTGAAACTTGAAAGAGAAATATACAGATGACTTTGTAAGGCATTCAAGTTGCTTTCACAAGTATAGTTTTATTCCAAAACTATATAAGTTAATTTTGAAATCTTAGTTGTGTATTACTTGTTAATAAATGTTTAATACTATATTGTCTTCTTTGAATCTATAAACAAAAGAAACCTTATAGTCTAAACAAACGAGAAGAACTAAAATATATATTGCTATAATATTAAGGTAATGAAATTCCTGTAACCTGTAATTAACAAGAATAAAGGATACTTTTAGTGATTTGTTTTAATTAAAAAAAACTTACCACTTTTGGTAGCATTTAGAGAAAATAATTTATTTAGTTATTTACGGTTTTCATCATTGCCTAATTAACATTACGATTTTAGACTATTAGTATTCAAACATAGTTAAGATAACCTCACTTGTCAATATAACATAAACCAGAAGTATCTACAAGTCTTTGTCAACATCTACATGATATCCTTGCCCTTTGGCAAACTAATTAAACATGAAATCACACGCTACATGTTTGGGAGAGCCGACAAACGTATCATGTTGTGTTAAACACGTCTAACATGACGTGACACGTTTAACACGACTAGTAAACCGAGCTTCACACATTTAGCTAATGTGTCATTTTTAAACGGTAACACATCCATTTTACAAGTTGGTTACATGACACAATACGTTTAACGTGATTAAATATCACAAGTTCTAAAATTAGGATGCTAATCTTTATTCACCAGGTAATCTTCAACTCCTGTCATCCAAAACAATATAGTTTTATTTTGATTTATCTAATGTTCATACTAAATCAGCATTGTTAAGTGGATTCTAGTATTTCTTCAAAATATAAATACACGTACTTTGTTTATCATATATTATATGAGCGGTGAGAACAATGATACCATAACAATATGTGACATATTATAATCATACCGCAACGTAGACAAGTAAATCAACACCTAGGCTACATGCTTGTTGCTATTACAAGACTCCAATGACATGTTTGTACATAGCAAAGCAATCCATTGACAAGTTTGCATGAGACAAGATTCCAGTTACATGTTTGCATAAGGCAAAACAGTCCAGTAACATGCTTGCACAAAGCAAAGCAATCGAGTGACATGCTTGCACGAGACAAAACACCAGTGATAGACTAACCATACTAGTAGCCTTCTTAACATGTTAGTATAACATTAAATAATCTTTAACATTCTATGATCATTGACATGTCATGACATTTGACTTGCATTAGCAATGTTTGTCTGCAACTATGAGTGAGGGCAACATAGAAGCAACATTGACTATATAAGTGTATCATTAGATACAGATGATTAGGATCTAAATAATAAATATATATTCTGAGTCATTGTATTTTGAAATTTTGCTAAGTGTTGAGAGATACGGATGAAAAACATGTACATAGGTCTAAGGTTATTTGCGGAGGTTATAATCGTTTGAGAGAAATACGGATGAAAAACATGTACATAGGTCTAAGGTTATTTGCGGAGGTTATTCTCGTTTGAGAGAATCAGTGAAAAATCCTAAGTGTTAGGAGCTGCGTTGGTACATTGGTAATATACACAAGCTTTGAGTTAGTTTCAGAGGTTTTAATGGTCTGTGTAAAATCCAAGTATTGTCAAGTGTAATGGATTTAGTTGCGAAGGTTATAAGTGCTTGAGAAGTTTATAGTTGATCACTTGTGGAGGTTAATGCTCATTTGCAAATTAAAAAGTGAAAGATACTCTAATTATCAGTAGTTGCGAATAAGGTAATCAGTTGCAAAGTTGCCAATTACTTGCGGATGAGTAACTCCATTTACAAAGGATTTGGGCTTACTTCCGAAGGTAATGAGGTTAGTTGTAGAGGTTTAAACAACACTTGCGAAGGAACAAAACTTACTATTCGATTCCAATGTCATTTTTAACCAATTTTTCAACTCTAATATTTGAATCTTTGAATCATACAAGCATATTTTAAGGTTATTCATGCAATCATTGACATGCGTTCATCAAAAAAATGTCATATATGAACATAAATCTTAGTCGTGACATAAATCAAGATCCCAACTTAAGAAAAAATATACTTTGTAAATCTATTAATAATAGCATTTTATTTATGCATATCATCTTCGAAAACATGAGAAAATAAGGATCTGGAGTTCACCTTGGTGACCAATAAATGAAACCCAATAAATGACACATTTGGCTTGTCGAGATCTATGGAATAACCAAGATTCAAACTTTATTAGTACATATTCCTTAGGAGTTACTAAAACCCATTTTCATGTACAAATACATGCATTTCACAAAGAATCAAGATATAGTGTCTCGCATTTTCTTTGATCTTCTCCTTTTACAATGTTTCCTTTTTAAAACGATAACACTCCTTTTTTTTTCTTTTCTTCACCCACTAGTATTCCCTAAAAAGGATAAGCGTGATTAATGTTTATTATATAGGCTGGGATTTTATTGCCCTCTTTTTAATCCACATCTATGATCATTTGACACTTTTAACCCAAACTTTAAACTTAGCTTTATTTGTTTTAACAAAATTACGTTTTAATAAAAAAAACATATTTGTAGTTTATTAAAAATATGTTTTTGTAATTTGGAAAGGATACAAATAATGTAATTAATATTTAATATTATCATTAAATGGTCAAGTTGTTATGCTAATAACATGTGACAAATATAAATGTGAGAGTAACATATGATAAAAATTATTTTATTTTATTAAAGAAGCTGTAAAGGTACAACATAAACATATATTCATACGTCTAAAAAAAGCTATGACTTAGAGCCCTTAAAAATTTCAATCAATGCCTTTTTATCCGCTTCATTGCAACAACAAATGAAAGAAAATACACTTAATCTTTAATCTTCTAACCTAGGTCTTACTAAGAAGCAAGATCAAATATTATATTTTATTAATTCAACAACAAATACCACTCAACAAATAAAGAAGTATAGAAAAATTATGTTTTGTTAAGAAAACTTAAACATTTAATTTTTTTATATTCGCACATTGCTTTCAAATTTAGATAATGCAGAGAAAACTAATTAAATCATTTTTTCTATCTATGATAAAAGATAACTATGGCAACCCATAACTAAAATTTTATATATTTAATACTCCTTCGTAATTAGAGTGAGGGAAATCGGACATTAAAACTAGAGCAAAAAATATTGAATATTTTTGTATCCGAATAACATACACCCTAGAAAAGAATAAGAAAAAAAACACATGATAGCACAAATTGTAGAAAACTCTATTGTCGTAATTTACTAATAAGATGCTTGTAAGGCAATAGCCGTGACAACAAGAGCAACACCATCAGGATATGTTCACACAAGCTAGTCTGCTAGTTCGCAACCACAAGAGTAACAAAGCAACGACATGAAGTCGATGATAAGAAAAAAATAAATAAAACTTAATACACACACAACATATCAACACACAGGACAAGAGAGAGAATAAGATTAAAAAAGAAAGTCTACACAAAAGGGATGACGAGGAAGAGACTGCCAACTAACAATAGTGTGATTGTAGCAACAAAGACATAGAAGAGTAAGAGAAAAAAAACAAAAACTGTAAAGTTTAAATATTATATAAGATACTAAAAACCATACAATATATTATGTATTATTAATTCAACTATTAAACACATTGTCATTATGTGTTATGATTAGTTTAGATTTGCTAAACCCTTAGTGTCGTATATATTCCTTCTAGTTTGAATTATGTTTGAGTAAAATGTTATTTTCGTTCCTGACGTTTTGTTGAATTTGTCATTTCAATCCAAAAACTATTTTTTTGTCATTTCAGTCACTATATTTTACCAAATGTTGCTATTTTCTTCCACTCCACTAACACCATTAAAGCTCAGTTAAATATGAGGGTATTTTAGTCTTTTTGAACACCCTAATTATCCTATTAAAACAAATTAATAAATTAATATTCAATTAAAACTAAAAAACACATGAAACGACTAACGAGACCAAACACTTCGATTTAAAAGCTTCGATTAACTCTAACCCATGTTGATCAATTGAGGTCTACCTTGAGATTTCAATTAATCTTCACGTTTTGTTCGAACGTGTACTGTTATTTGATTGAGGTCTATTGTGGGATTGAGGTTTTTTGTTGACATGTTTTACTTGATTGAGATATTTGATTGAAGTCTTACAGCAGATCTTAATTAAACAACATGTGTTAGAATTAATCGAAGCGACCGTTCTCACGAGTCGTTTCATGTGTTTTTTAATTTTAATTGAATATTTATTTGTTTTTTTTAATAGAATAATTAGGGTGTTCAAAAAGACTAAAATACCATCATATTTAACGGAGTTTTAACGGTGTTAGTGGAGTGGATGAAAATGACAACATTTGGTAAACTACAGTGACTGAAATGATAAAAAATAGTTTTTGGATTGAAATGACAAATTTAACAAAACGTCAGGGACGAAAATGACATTTTACTCATTATGTTTTATATATAAACGCGTACATTGTAACATTAGGCAAAAGCATGCTTCATTAGTATTTTGATCCTAATGGATTAATGTGAACTTAAATTTAACTAGAAACAAATTGTTAAATTTTTTTATGTAAGTTACTTTATTTTTTCTTTTCTTGATATTGGTTCCGAATTGATTTTCTGATTTTGTTTCTCGCCCTGTCAAATCTTGATGAAACATGTTTCTCATGTGCCTTTAAACTCAGGTGGTCCTTCGTCACCACTCACCACCTTTTGTTCTTTTATTTCACCACCTGTCTTTCATTGTTTAATTGTCTCCTCAACAAATTTTGAATATATTTTAGTGACATATTAAAAACTTCTAATAATAAGATAAATTTAAGACATAATTTTATAACTTGATTGATAATCTCTTCATTATGATAAAATAAATCAACTAGGAACCTAAATTTTTTAGAAACTAAACATATCAAAATTTGAAACTAAATTATATAAATTAAGAAATTCATAAAGAATAGGCTGATCGAACAAAATGTAAAGTTATAACATTATAAAATACAGTGAAGTACGATGAATTACACTACAAGAAAATTGACCTATTGCATCATCGCTAAAAACTCAAAAAGTCATCACTATAGCCTTTAGTGACGGCACGTTGCTGTAATTGTCGACATTGTTGCCTTGTCTCTATAGGGTGCATAAGTCGTTGATTGATGTCGTGTGATTGGTTAAAAATATAAGTAAAAGTGTGTCTAATCACATTTAATAGTAAAGTGTAAGAAGGGTGTCAAATTCACAGGGAATCATAGGAAAGTGCTAGTGACAATTAAATTAAAAACATTAAACATTAAAAAGAAAATCGATTGATTGATTCGAGAAATTATGAAATTAACAAAACTAAAGTTTAGGCTTTTAACAAACTTGTGGAAAAAACATTGGGATTCTAGTTAGACAAAGTTATGTTTTTAGTAAAACCTATTGAGAGACCATTAATGGTAATCTTATGCCTGCTAAATCTAAAAAATAATTATGGATCAAAGCTTAATGGATTTTATTCTCACAATCACCAATTCAAGTTATGTAATCCTAATTCTAATAATCAAACACACAATGTTTAACTAACCAAATCACAAGTTTAATCCTATAGAACTTGAATGGTTCGAAATCCAATTCTAAAATTAGGTTATAAACTAAGAAAAACAAAAACTTACACAAACCCGTCCCCCGAAATAAATCTTGAATGGATTAGCACCTTGCCTCATTATTGATTCTTCAAAGCAAATAAGATTGGCATGTAGATTTTGATGACCTTGATGTTCGAAGTCCTTCGAATGATAAAAAGATGGTAATATTTTCGTCCAAGAATGTTGTGGTAAAAGGTTTCTGCATCTCTAGGGTTAATATCCTTTTAAAACCCATAAATTAGATCAAAACCCGTTAAAGCGCGGCACCCTGGCGTTAGTGACTCCTAGAATGGCGTTGGTGGCATCACCACTACTGCACACTTGATTTTTACTTGTAACTTTTTGTGATTTTTCCTTTGATAAGTCGTGGGTCCCGTAACTCCTTTTCTAATTCAAGTTATAACTGTTTTAAGTTATCATGGTCGTGTAGCATCTTTTTTTGCATTTCTTCACCTTCTAGGTTCCTATTTTCATTCTGTTTCTTTCATGTTCTTTATATTCTTCATGTTTAACCTACAAACAAAAGAATATCCCAAAAGTAACTCTATCTCTCGTAATTCAATACTTAAAACTTGGAAATAAAGCACTTATTAAAACATTAAACTTTAACCATTTGATCAGTCGTCACTATAGGTTTTGTCATTAACGACGACATATCGTCGTTATATGGTCGAAGTTGTATGGTATAACAAACTAAAATTGAAATTTAATAAACTAAATTTCAATTCTTGTTGTCAAGGTAGCCTTCATCGCAAGATGATGTAACTCTTGTAGTGGAACAAGGTGCAAAATAATATAAGCAAATTTAGTTAATGTCAAGTGAATATGATGTTAACATCATATTCACTTGACTATAGAAAGGGTGCATAGATGAAATGGGAAGGAAATACATTGGTTCTCGTATAAACTTTTTTTAGTTAATGATACTGAAAGGCATGAGGAAGTGACATACATATATGTGGGTTTTATAGGAGATGAGTATTTGCGTTCATTTATGTACGCACATTTATAGGTTTCATACCCATACCATGTATATGTGTAGACATGTGCCATTTAATACGTAACCAAAACTCTTTACAAATATGAACAATGAACACTAAACACATATCTAGACCGAGTAAAAAAATTAAACAAGTGAACAAATGGGTCTGGATGAACAGCTTATCACACAATACATCAAAATCATTTAAAAGAAGAAATCAAACAATATTATACTCAAATTCAATAGAATTACGCAATGTCTCGAATTTGAATGTAATATATATAGAACTAGTTTATAAACCCGTGTACTATAATGGTTGAATAAATAAATTAACATTACTAATTAATATTAAAAATTATAAAATATTTTTTTAGATAAAATATGATTGAAATTACATATAATTAACTATTTAGGTAATAACATAATAACAACATTTTTAGACTTTCTTATTTAAAAAGAATTTCTTTAAAAATTTATTTGTTTAAACTCTCAAATTTTTTTAAATACTTTTTTTAAACAATTTCATTTTTGTAAGTTATTTGTATTAAAAACTTCATATTTCATAACAATTTTCTATAAAAATTATGTTTTGTAATAAAAAGAAACATGCTTTAATTTATCAAACGTATATATAAATAATATAATTAACATTTAATGTTATCATTAAAAGGTTGATTTGTTTGGAAAATAGCATATGGTAAAATGGTGTGAAAACACAAGTGACAAAACTTATTCAGTTGTATTAGAGAAGATACTTTATTTCACGTAAAAAATACTCAATGCACTATTGTAGTGCGTTGACATAAGCTCATTTAATTGTCGTGGGATTGGGACCATGTCCCAAATATAATAATATGTTATATAGTAAGGGTTAAAAGTGTTAATATTAAGTTTGGAACCAAAAAGCCAGACCTGAAGGACCACTTGTGATCTTTCTAATTGACTTCATTGAAATTGTTTTTAATCATGTATGTGATTAAATTGCGAAAATGTTAATTCTTCACGAAAAGAGCTATTTAACCAATATTGACCCAACTGATGATTTTGTCAAATCATATACCAAATTGACTAAAATTAGTTTCGTAAGATTATACGTATGTTCACAACTGCAAAGTGGTGAAGTCCATAGAAATAAATTCAAAGTCAATATCCATTTTAAGTATTTGAACACACTTACTTTTGTTTATGTTTATAGTTAAATTTGGTCAATTAAGATGGAATTAATCAATAGTAGAGGGAAATTGACCGATGGGTGAAAAAAATAGGCAATAATGTTTAATAAAGTATAGAGTTAATTTTAATTTTACTTTCTAAGTTTTGACAAAAATAACCATTTTCATCCAAAATATTAAAAACATCAATTTATCTCCAAAAGTTTCATAAGTTGTTTCAGTTTTAGTCCAAAAGTTTTATTATTTTGGATTCAAGTTGAAACAATGATTAAAGTTTTAGACTAAAATTAAAATAAATTATGAAACATTTGGAGTTAAATTGATTTTTTCAATCTTTTGAAGAAAAATAGTTATTTTTAGCAAATTTTATGGAGTAAAAATAAACTTAACTTTAAAGCATATTATCAGGTTATGTGGACTTCTTAGAAAGTCAACCAAGCTCGAATTTGGGACTACCACTTAGAAGGGTCAATGGACAAAAGTGTGTACAGTGTATATACAAATCCTTAAACTAAAAATATTAAATATGTCCATTTAAAGGATGGTTATGAATTATGCTTCTAATTTCAAACCTTTTTGCCATGTATCAATTATGTGTTTTAACTTGAGATAAGTATTATACCTATTTATAATGTCTAACTCTAAAGTGATATAGGCTAATTAAGTTAAATTTGCTGTATGAAAATTGTTATTAAAAAATGAAATATAAAGTTAAGACATTCATAAATACGATCGACTACAGTGTGAATGAATCTTAGACAACATATATAAAAAAATAAATGTCACATGAGGAAACACGCATTTGAAAATTGAAATCGTTTGTTGATCCATACTTGCTATTTTCTAACTCTGTAATTCACATCATAATCATATGTATGAAAATCACACTCAAACATCAATATCCCTAGCTATTAGTTTCTTACCAAAAGATAATATTGCAAAGATTAAAGTGAACGATGATTATAAACTTACTACCGCAATACGAAGTTCGAACAAGCAGATTAAAACGCTCTAAGTAGAGTACGCTTATACTCATAAGCGTTTACAAGCGCGCTTATTTATCACAATATAATGATTATTGCGACCAACATTAACTTACATAACGAGTACACACTAAACCTACAGTAGAACTCAGCTCGTTCCTCACCACTGATCGATAATATCATTCGCGACTTTAGAAGCATCACAAGCAGCCCCGAAAATTCCTCGTCTCGTAAAACCAGTTGCATATAATCCATTTCCACATTTCCAGTTATTAGGAAACGAGGTTTTTGGCATTCCATCATCTGCAAAGAAGTCACTTCCCTGCATCAACAAACATCTAAATTTAGAATGTGTATATAAAATATAAGGAATTTAAGCTTCTAAGAGTAAGGATGACAATTTTAAATTTAAAATATCAAATAATATTTCAACTCGTTCTTTTCTGACATTTATCGGGGGCAACAAAAGAGTGACTGTAAATCCTCACTGATGACCCTTGATTGTTTTCAAAAGAATTCTTTGTACAATACATATAAAAAACCTTGGTTTTCTTTGTCATCCCGAACCTTCAAATGTTCCACATAATAACATATAGCATGCACCTCTTTGTTTTGTGATAACTAGCTCTAGAAGGGATGGTATCGGAATGAAAATCGATCATACTTAACCTAAAAGAATGACGAAAACATAGATCGATTTCTCACGTTTGCACCCTCATGGGTATGCTAATACATACTTCATCATGTGGTTATGGATCCGTCCCACAAGCAAAGGTGTAAATTGATTTGTTATGATCTAATATGACTTTATGTAACTTGAAACAACTCACTAGTATATGAAAAGGCTTATTACTCTATTAGTCATTACACACATGTCATTAGCATGAAAATGAATTGTTATAACTTATAACCTATTAATCAACGAAAGAGTAAATCATTTCAAATTTATAAAAGTGAATGAGGATATCGAGCATGTTTGTCTTACCATAGGATATGTCACCGAAGTTAACACCAATGACGGTGCGGATGCTAGAAACGTGGAAGAAGAATTTGAAGAGACACATGATGATATAAAAAAGAAGATGAACCAATTTTGTATGATCATTCATTTGGTGACTTGCGTTTTTGGTAAGTGAAGATGAACCAATTCTGATTGGATACATGTTGCTTTTGCATATTTGTAAGACGTATTCTAATTTTTAACTTTTTATTGATTTATGGTGTTATTTTGTAACATATGTGAGGTAGTACGTTGCTCCAAAGTTTGATGGAGTGGCAGTAAGTTTTTCAAAACTAAATATATCTTCTTGAAAGACTCAAATAAATTGTAATGTTACTTTGAGCTACGAACTGATCTTAAGCGTAACTTACGATAATTAGATGATTATTGATATTGTGAATGATATTATATTTACAATTATATAATTGTTTACAACACGTAATGAAAACTTTTGACTTACGGTTGTTATGTTGTCCAAATTTTTTAAAATGATTTTAAATGAGTTAATTCTCTTCTTTTTTGTCAAACCATACGATTAAGATGGCTAGTTGCCTAGTTACGTCATAAGACATATGTTGAAAACGAGACCAACAAAGTTTGTCACAAGATTTTATTTATAATTATTATTGTTTTGTAATATAGTGTTAATTTCCAGCATTTATAATTTATTTATAATTTCATCATACTTGAATATATTTAATTGAAACTTATCTTTTGACAAAAGTTATTTGTGAAATTTGAAAGATTTCTCGGTAATCTATCGGTAAATAACTATCACTGATCTATCAAAAAATATGTCTAAGTACGACAACGGAAAACTTGTCGATATTCAGTCCTAAAAACGCCATCAATTATCCCTCAGGAATATCTGTCAATGATGTGTCAAAAGCTAAATTACCGCACCCTGATTTTTTAAACTATTTTCATTGACAAATTTTCGACAATCAATAAAATTCATTGCTTTAGTGTAATCACAAGTGTAAATTATAAATCGAATTATATATATAGTTAAAGTCATGCATATCTTGCACGAGCATATTACTATGCTAATTCACATATGTTTCAGTGGTTTTTATAAATTTTTATACTAAGAAGGTTTATATAATGTTTAAATATGTTTTGTTACTAATCAATTATGTAACGCTTAATAATCCTTGGATTAAATTATAACTAATTTGATGACCATCATTAAATTCACAAATTTTATATCTTTCGTCTTTATTTAGCAAATTTAAAGTATTTAACAACTTTTATATATAAGTAACTAGGTTAGTACCCTGTGTATTACACGGGTTGAATAAATAAAATACTAAATAATTAGTAATCAAAATTTATGAATTATAAAATTATGTTTAAAGGTAAAATATGATTATAATTACATATGAATAAAAAGATATGATTTTTAAAACTAAAAGTTTGTATCAAAAAGGTTATAATTTTTTTAAAAAAGGAGTGATTTTAAATATTATGTTTCAAAAAGGTTTATTGTTTTAGAAAATTTTATATGATATAAAAATTTTGTTTTTTTATTTTTCTATTTTTCTATTTTAATAAAAAGATATGACTTTTTATTTTTTTAATAAATTTTATTTTTAAAAACATAGCTTGATTTTAAAAAATTTAGATGAGAGAGAAAAATGTATCAATTAATAAAATCGATTTTTATTAAGAGAGATAAATTAATTTGAGTGTTTAAATTATTATAATACCCTTTTGGAGGGAAAATGAATTCATGATGTGTAAATGAATGACATGTGTCAAAAATATTGTTTAAGAGAATGACAAGTGACAAAGAAAAACATTCTTTTATTATATTCTATAGATTAGTTATAACATATTAAGGTAAAATATAATTAAAGACCAACTAAAGAAATGTATGAACAAGCGTATAATGATATTTGTCTATAAAAAATTAAAAACTAATGTTGTTCAAGTAAAAATCGACATGAAATAATATGACCACGTTATTAATAATAAGTCTTATTTTATAAATATTTTTATGATACCTTTAAGTTTTAATAATTAATAGAGTTCAAACCAAGTGAATTTTCATGATAGCATCCCATGCATTTATTTACCTTGAGCCAAGTAGTAACATTGCTCTTGTAACCAGTCGCTAACACTATAGAATCACACTCAAGCTCCTGCCCATCCTTGAACATGACTCCATTTTTAGTTATTTCCCTCACTCCTTGTTCAACTATCTACAAACATATATATACAATTATACAAAATACAACATACAACATACAAATTTATTTAATATTCTTTTCAAAAACAAAAACACATCGATAAAACACCATCATACCTTGATGTTACCGGTTTTGACCTTAGATAACGCTCCCACATCGATCACCGGGGATCTTCCAGTGGTCATTTTCAACTCCATCGGGCCGGTTTTTGGCCGTCGAAGACCGAACTTTTCGGTGTCTCCAACTATGTAGTCAGTTGCAAACAATATCAACTTGTCCACCAACTTTATAGGTAGCCATTTGAGAAGGGTCATGGCCACTCCAAATGTTGAGAATCCAAACAACTCTCTAGGCACGACATGAACCTTGAAATTGTACGTATTAAATAATAGGTAAATCTTAAATTATAAACGAATAAAGATAATAACTTTTGCTAAAAGTTACAATAATAAGATAGATGACTTTGAGTTCATGCTTACAACAAATAACATATTTTGTCTACATATAGAAAGAACTATTAGGACATACATACTCTTAAATGCATAAATAAAAATAGTTGGCATATTCTGAGATTATAAATGCCAAATTTGTTGTTTATATAAATCTGTATATATATTCTTATCTTGCATTTCTACAAGAGGGTATATGTCTTTATAACGTAAACCATTGACCTCCAAGTCACATGAAAGTAACCAGGTCTGACATCATAATAAAGCTCATAATAAACTAATAACTTACAGAATTTCGAACCACCATGAAAGGAATTGCACCATGATTGCAAAGATCCAAGCTAATCTCCATGCCAGAATTCCCACACCCAATAACCACAACCCTCTTATCCCTAAACTCACGTCCATTCTTATACTCACTTGCATGCATAATAGACCCCTCAAAGCTCTCAGCCCCTTGAATCTCCGGCACAATTGCTTCAGCGTTTTCGCCCGTTGCCACCACGAGCCACAGCGATTCATACCCACTGTCCTGTGTCTTCACCCTCCACACCCCGTGCTCCGGTTCGAAGCCAGCACTCACCACCCTCTGGTTGAACACTGGTTTGATACCAAAGTGTTCAGCATAACCAGTTACATATGCAATGAACTGGTCTTTTGTTGGGTATTTCGGGTAGCTTTTCGGGTATCCCAACATTGGAAGCTCACATACTTCCTTGGGGAGATGGAGTTTAACACAATCATAGGCTCTATGTTGCCATAAAGATGCAATGCAATCATCTTTCTCAAGAACAAGTGAAGGGACACCATTGTGTTTCAAGCAAGCAGCCACTGCTATACCAGATGGTCCACCTCCTACAATGATTGGCCCTTCAACTTTTGTGAAAACTTCATTGTTGCCAGTCGAACCCATCACGATTCTTGAAAGAAACCGCGAACAAACGTTAAAAAGACGCGCTTTTTAGCGTTAAAGAACACGAGAAGGTGATGATCAAGATCGGTTTTTTACAGAAAACCACGTCAAGATTTTGCAAGATAACAAAATCCCAGAAAGGAAATATAAAGACAACGATGAAAGGAGATTCTTTTAGCAAGATACTAGTGAATATTCCTTCTTACTACTCGTTTAATTAGGGTTGTATTAAAGACAAGTAACTCTCCATTGTACACTTGTAAGTTTAGAAATGTGCTGAATCAGAGAGCTAGTGAGTTCATTGGGACTCGGTTTTCTTCAAGTCAGAGAGATTTTATGACAGATGAAAGAGAGTGAGAGGTGTAAGAATGAGTGAAAGATAAGGAAAGGAGTTGTTTCTATTTCTCAAGGCTCTGTCTTCTTAGGGTTTTTAAGTGCAGATGGAGGAGATTTGTAGGTTACTTGTGCATGCATGATTGTGTGTTGTACTATGTGTGGTTCAGTTGAATTAACAGGTTTAGTTGCATTTACATGCATGATTTGTCATCAATGAGGACTCATGGGTGTATTTCCAATGGAGGTTAAACTTGTGTTGATGATGTGCTTTGTTAATTAAACTTGCATTGCATGGATTGTTATGAAAGTATTTCAGTATATATGCAACTTAGTAAAGGGTTTGAGTTTCATATGACCAACAATAATTTCCTTATGTAATGCAACTTATTTGACTACAAAGTGCCACTTGCATAAAATTATAGGGTATTGCTAATAAGTAGCTCTTAGGACTAATGTTAGATTATATCAATTATATATAAGGAGAAACAAAATGAATGCTAAAAATGGGTTTCTATGTGATTTTCCAGCAAGAACTTACAAGTGTTTGAGTGTTCAATCACTTGCTATAGTAGATTTTCTTCAATCTTGAGTCACAACTAAGTAAGTTGTTACTTAATTATGTGGTTTTTGTTTTAGACCTAAACTATGACATCCTGAAATGCTAAAGTTATAGTTCTTAACAATGTTATAAGTGTTTAATTTCGATTATCTTGCCCATCTAGTACATGCATTTGTATGTGTTCTTGGTGATTTTTAGTCATTTTGTACCCGGAGTGAAAAATATAACGGAACTATGTTTATAAGTGTTTAATTTTGATTATCTTGTCATTCTTTTAAACCATCTTTTTGACACTTGTCATTTTTTTAAACGCCTTCACTTTATTTTCCCTCTAAAAAGGTATTGTGGTAATTTAGACAATCAAACTAATTTATCTCTCTTAATAAATATTAATTTTATTAATTGATACAATTCTCTCTCATCTACATTTTTTAAAATCAAGCTATTCTTTTAAAAATAAACTTTATTAAGAAAATTAAAAATTGAATTTTTTTATTAAAATAGAAATAATAAAAAACAAAATTTTTGTATAATATAAAATTTTCTAAATTGGTCCTTTTTTAATAATAATATTTATAAAACCTTTTTGAAACATAATATTTTAAATCAGTCCTTTTTTAAAAAAAATATAAAAAGTATGAAATTTTCTAAAAGCAATTTTATTAAAACAAACAGAATAATTCGAAAACTAAGTTTTAAATAAACAAGATTTTTATAACAATAAATTTTTTATAAAATAATCTTAAAACAAATATGTAAAAATAAATTATTTAGATAAGAGAGTTAAAAAAATAATATAATTATTTTATTTCTTAAACTATTACGCATATTTAATTTTAATTGTATCTTATATACAAATATCACAATGTAACTCTTCGTGTTTATTACTAACTATAATCCGTTTAATTAATGAGTTTATTAGCCTATTTATTTATTTATATATCTATATATATCTATAACAAAGAAAATTTAAGATAAAAATTAACATAATTGTAAGTTTTATCATACTAACTTTTTTATTTTTTTAATTATTATTAACAATATTGAATACTTGTAATATTAATCATACCATTTTCATATTAAAAATTATATAATTTAATAATTTAAAATCTATTTTTTATTAAAAACACACTTTTTAAAATAAAAGTTTTATAAAATACAGAATACAACAAAAAGTTTTTAAAATAAATTCATTTTTATTAAAATAAAATATTTAAAACCTAATTTTTTTATTAAATAAAAGTTTAAGAAAATATATTATTATTTATTTACGTAAAATATCTATTCATATGCAATTATAATCATATTTTATCTTCAAACATAGTTTTATAATTCATAATTATTTATTTATAATTATTTAATATTTTATTTATTCAACCCGTGTAATACACGGGATACTAACCTAGTTTCAGTATATACGCAACTTAGTAAAGGGTTTGAGTTTCATATGACCAACAATAATTTCCATATGTAATGCAACTTATTTGACTACAAAGTGCCACTTGCATAAAATTATAGGGTATTGCTAATAAGTAGCTCTTAGGACTAATGTTAGATTATATCAATTATATACAAGGAGAAACAAATTGAATGCTAAAAATGGGTTTCTATGTGATTTTCCAGCAAGAAACTTTACAAGTGCTTTGAGTGTTCAATCACTTGCTATAGTAGATTTTCTTCAATCTTGAGTCACAACTAAGGGAGTTGTTACTTAATTATGTGGTTTTTGTTTTAGACCTAAACTATGACATCCTGAAATGCTAAAGTTATAGTTCTTAACAATGTTATAAGTGTTTAATTTCCATCTAGTACATGCATTTGTATGTGTTCTTGGTGATTTTTAGTCATTTTGTACCCGGAGTGAAAAATATAACAGAACTATGTTTAGAACACTAAATTAAATTAATTTTATTATAATGTTCAAGATTATAATCCTAAAAATAAGGATACGTGTATAAACCAGAAGTTTTGAGTGTTTGTAGATTGCATAAATTCTCTGTTAGTTTACTAAACAAATGAGGTTAACTGTGCTTGAGCTCAACTTGTTTACAAATCAAGTCAGTAGGATTGTTTACAAACAGCCTGATTTCAAATGAGCTTATTTCAAATTTTTTTGTGGTTTAGTTTATTACAAGTGAGTCAATTTTGAATGAAATTTTCTAACTTTTTTCCGCACGAGCTTTGAGCTATTAGTTTATTATATAACCATATTTTATATGACTTTTGTTAGTAATTTTTATTAAGTTTGGTTGTAAAATATAATCTTAATTTTTATGTACATGAAAAATAGAATTTTTATTAATTTTTCACATTTTATATTATAATTATATACATTTTATATTTATGTGAATTGTACTTATTTGTTATCGGTTGTTTTTTCTTTTAATTAATTTTTTGTTATTATTTTTTTTAATTTGCCTAAGGTTTAGGGGTACATACATCTTATTCTTACCTTATTTAAAAAAAACGTTTACGACTGTTAGTAAGCAAAAAAAATACCAGCCTCACCGTGCAGCGGCCTAGGTCAATTAGAGTTGTTATACTAGGTGAGCTACATTATAATAGTTCATAGAATGGTTGGCAACAAATTACACTTCTAAAAGCTCTGTCACACCCAACTCAAACCAAACCGCTTCAAGAGTGTTGCGTTTCTTGTTTTCCTCCCTTGTACCGTTTCTCATTTATACATTTTATAAAATTTGTTAAACATGTAAATTAATTTAATCATATATATATTCGTTATGAACATAGCGTAACTTTATTGGATTTTATTTATACCTCGATATGTCCCCGTCAGGTTTCACCCAAGCCGCACACCTAGATTGATGTTCCATGGTTGTTAATTAGCTACAAGTCTCCCGTTTCCTTGAAGACTCGGTTCTCCCTAAAATACTTAAAAGTATTACAAAAAAGCGTTATAACATTCGGTTCAACAAAGCAAACAACAAGTATTGTAGCTGACCTAAATTGACAATTCTTTAAACGTGAAGAGCCACCGTAAAAACATAAAATGTTAATTGAATGTTTCATGATATTTAAGATTTTTTTTTTTTTATTTTTGCAAGCTCTTGTTGAGTTTGATTCGTCCGTCCAAACTTTATTTTCAGAATTTCACCTCTTGCTCGACTAATTTACCATTTATTAATTATTTTATTTACATAAATATAATTATTATCTCTCTATTTAAATAAAATATTTTAATTTTTATGTCATCTTTTTAGGCATGTATCCTCATGTTCTTCGGCTATACCCATTTTAATATTTTATATACACACTAGGTTATATACTCGTGTATTACACGGGTTGAATAACAAAAATATTAAATATTTATTAATGATGAGTAGGAATTGTAAAACGTTATTTTAATATAACATATGATTAAATTTACGTATAGTTAAGTATTTTGATTTTTTTATCATTTTTAAAACTTTCATTTTAAAAAATTGCTTTGAAATTTTTTTATTATTTTATCAGTATTTTGTTGTTTAAAAAATCCGGGTTTATTTTAAATAAATGTTCTTTTATAAAACTTTTATTTTATAAAAAGATTGAATTTAAATATTTCATAATTTAAAAAAGCTTCATATTTTTAGAAAATCATAGCTTAAGAAAATTTAATTTTTGAAAAAATATATTTTTTAATCAAAATACTTAGTTTTTATTTAATGAAAAAATATTTTAAAAATTATTAATTCAAGGACTTGAATTTATAATAGAGAGAGAAAGAGAAATATTTGAAAATTAGTTACTTGACTTTTAAAAAATAAAATAAATAGTTTAGGCGGTAAAATAATTGGGGGAAGCATTGTGGGAATGCCATGTGTCCCATATTGTAAAGGATTATTAGTATATAGATTTATTGATGATGAGTAGGAATTGTAAAACGTTATTTTAATGTAACATATGATTAAATTTACGTATGGTTAATATTTTGATTTTTTTATTATTTTTTAAAACTTTCATTTTAAACAATTGCTTTGAAAATTTTTTATTATTTTATTAGTATTTTGTTGTTTAAAAACTCCGGATTTGTTTTAAATAAATGTTCTTTTATAAAAATTTTATTTTATAAAAAGATTGAATTTAAATATTTCATAATTTAAAAAAGCTTCATTTTTTTAGAAAATTTAATTTTTGAAAAATTATATTTTTTAATCAAAATACTTAGTTTTTATTTAATAAAAAAATATTGTAAAAATTATTAATTCAAAAACTTAAATTTATAATAGAGAGAGAAAGTGAAATATTTGGAAATTAGTTACTTGACTTTTAAAAAATAAAATAAATAGTTTAGGCGGGAAAATAATTAGAGGAAGTATTGTGAGAATGCCATGTGTTGCATATTATAAAGGATTATTAGTATAGATTTGGAAAGGTCAAAATATTATATTATTATTGTGATACTTTCTTTCAACCCCCTTGGAACCGTCCACACGACTATTTTGCCGATTTCACAGCATATTAGAATGTTGTTGATTCAAGCCCATCGATAATATTGTGTTGTGTGCCCAATTATCTATATATTAATAAAGCAATTGGAGGAATAGGTAGTTTTTAGTTTTTCAAGTATTGACCACAGGTCTTTTGAAATGTTGCATGTTTGGTCCATGTGTGTTCTTTGGGTAATGGGTATTAATAATCATCGTCTCCCCCACTTCCTTATTTGTGCATTCTTCATGCTTTTAGAGTGAGAGGGTGAGTAGTTTGGGGTTTTGACCAGGTTGTGCTACCGGTCCTCGTCGTCTCTGCCGTTGCATGCCGACGGCTAAGGCTGTGGGGTTCTAAGCAGGTGGTGCCACCGACCATCTCCCACATTGTTGTCTGCAATTGGATCTGGTGGTGTAGCCGCCCCCCAATGCGTACACCGTTGTGTGCGGTGGCTCACTTGTACAATGTTAATAAAGAAACGAAAGAAATGAGAAGAGGCATTAAGAGATAAAGAGAAAGAGAGAGAAGTACATGTTTTACCTGTGGATGGTGATATGGGTGTGTCGACATGTTAGATACACGGTTTCATCCCCATAATTCCATAAACCATCCTAAAATTTTTGCTTCTGTTTTATTTGAAACTATGATTTTCATGCTAAAAAATGAGAAGAGGCATTGAGGGATAAAGAGAAAGAGAGAGCGGTGGAGGTGGTTGTTCTCCGGTGGAGACAACGGTGAACAGAGTAGCAACCTTTGACGAAAGCCCACAGCCACCAGCTGAACCACCACTTTAATATCTGACTGCCTCAAACATAGCCCCTGTCCTTTCTTCTTACGACACGTTTTGGTGAATCGAAACACACACACAATCACACCTGCTATCCAGGGCCCCCCCCCCCCTCAATGCTGCTTCCGCCATGTTTGTATTTTTACTTTCTTGAATTTTTGGGTTTGCTTTTGTTGCCCTATAGATGTTTATGTTTTGAAGATTTGTTATGTAAAATTGTTGTCTTCTTGGCTTTAAAATTTATTATTCTTCCCTACAGGTTTGTTCTTACAATTTTCACCTTTTTTTATGATAAAATGATTTTCGATCAATAATTATTTTGTGTTTTTAAACTCAGTAGCTTTTACTTATGCTATGTTATTTGCAGGTTTGTTTTTTTTTTCTTTTCCCAATTATGTAGTCTTATTTATAGTGATTTATGGCTCTGTTGTAAGCATTTTAGTATTTTACAGATACAATTGCATGCTCAGCCTCTAGGATATTCTTTGGTTGCGGCCCTTTGTGTTGTGCAGGTTTGTCTCTATTTTTTTGTCTGCTTCTGTTGCATACTTGTAAAATCAAAATGATATATACATGTATATTTATCCTGAAAACTAGAGAATAAGCCAAATAATTAGATTCTTCAAAATGTATTTTGTTGTAAACTCATGTTTTATGAAATTAGAAACCTTCTCATTGAATCCTTTTGCTTGGCATTACAATGGTTATCAGTTTTATGGAACATTATTAATATTAGGTCATGCTAACTTATAAGGTCATGTTAATATTTATTTATATAGTAATAGTTTGCTGGTCATCTTAGCCACATTAGTTATTTTTTTCATGAATCCTTATTAACATTACGTTTGTTAGCATTGGTTTACCTGACATGTATAGGTATTCCAGCAACAAAAGCATAAACCGAGTAATTAGATTTTTCGTTGTGTATTCGGTTATAAACTCAAGTTTTGTATGATTGGTAACCTTCTAATTTAATCCTTTTATTTAGCATTAAATTGGTTATCTTTAGATAGTACTAACATTACGTTTTGTTAATTATTTATTTATATAGCAACATGTTGCTACCCATCTTAGTCACATTAGTTATTTTAATTTGTCACATATCCTTATGCCACAGATGTTCATAGATCTGATTGGTTGTTATGATTAATTTATTATTAGTACAATGGACATAAAAATTCTTATTCAACAATCATTTGAACTTATGTTCCTGCTGTTCATGATAAATATGCACATGAGTGTAGTTGATTGCATCAAATAAAATGAGGTTATAACTTAATTTAATGTATTTGTTATGTAAGTGGTGGTATTACACTGATTTATTTAATGTATTTGTTATGTAAGTGATGGTATTACACTGATTTTAACTTAGGATCCTCATATTCTTAATAAACACTTGAGTTTAGAATAAAATTACCGTCAACATTATGATTTCTTTACAAGTTTGTTCCTGTCTAATCAGGGTTTACTGTATTTATACTCTCTGCAGATTATATCGGGTTACTGTAAGACATAGAACACAAGACAACAAAAGATGTAAGTCCATTTAATAGACTTCGAGTAAGTACCGTCTCACATATAGTTATTAATTGTTGCACCATAAAAACTATATTTTTTATAACATTTTATTTCAAGTAATAAGCAATATATCATTACTTGATTGCTCCTAACAAACAGATTCGGCCAGCAATATACCGTTGAAGCGATTCAGACCCGCCGCGAAGCGCGGGAGAAGTCCAGCTAGTTATCATCAAAAACTTATCTGCTTCATATGATTTTAGTCGGCAATGATCCCAGAAGAAAATGTTGCCAATCGAAAGTAGATAAAACAACTATAATTTCCCATCTGTAATCTGCTTTTAACAAGGTATTTTTCAGCTCTTAATTTTACTCTGTGCTTGATACTGATAATGCCTGCAACCTGTTTGATGAAATGTCTCAGAGGACCCTGGCCTGCACTATGTTTTACCTCTAACTTCATGCATCTCTGTCTTGGTGTTAATAATATTGTATATTGATTAGGCTTACATTCAGACTCTGTATATAAAGAACGTTACACTTAGATACCTTCCATAGAATAGCAAACACTTTTTAGATAGTTGGATGCTTTCTATACTGTTTCTTGGTGCATTCTCTAAAGTTGATCAAGAAAATTAAATATGAAGATTGATCAAATGTAAGGATACTTTCTATACTGATGAAGTAGCATAATCTTGTGGATGATATCAGTAGCTCCAGGCCCGCAGTTGGCACATACTTCCTCCTCTACTTTTAAGGGCCGTTCGGTTCACGGAATTCATAGGAATTGAAATTGGTATTGAAATTGTATGATTCGTCAACCAAAATTGTGTTTGAATGAACAATAATAGGGAATGTTTTACCTCAAATTCCTTTGATTGTGGGATTTCAATATTCCTTCCACCTAGAGAATAATTTTGAATCCTACAACCAAAGGAATTTTGAGGTAAGACAATACCTCTCATTGTTCACCCAAACACAATTTTGATTGACAAATCATCCACAATTTCAATACCAATTCCAATTCCTATGAATTTCTATAAATTCCTTGAACCGAACGCTCCCTGCTCCCTTACAGTTGCAGTGTTTTCTTTAATCCCCATGGGTTGCAGCATTTCATTTTGTGTTATTTGTGGAGCTAACTTTAGAAACTTGTATGTTGTGTTGCTATGAAACTTGAGTTCATGTAAGTGGACAAAAATTGAAAGTTTGCTAATTTAACTAAAAAATAACTGAATGTTGGTTACTTGAAATGGAAAGACTTTTAAACTCTTGCACCTTAAAATTTTTTTTGTTTTCTGTATAAAAGTTCAGTCATTGTTAGGAATGAGAAAATACTTTAACATCCTAAGTGAGAAAATACTTTAAAAGTTCCTCTTGTTGTGCATAAGCTATATACTTTGGTGTAGAGAGTAATTCCTTTGTTTGTTTCAGTTCATTGCAGTTTATACCATATTACCATGGTGATATAATGAAAATTGATGGGATGTGTACCTATTGTACATTAGTGCTCAAAACTTTTTTTTCCATTCATTCTGAATAAGTACATATTATTGTTTCTATTTATATAAGTACTCGCAATCTTTAGTCGTAACACGCATAACTAATAACTCAAATAATGACAAAAACTAACTAATAAGATGCTACTAAATGAAACAAGTATCTTGATTTACATACTGCCCACTGCTTCCAGAACTTTCTGGATCTGTTTACTACCGTTTTTGGAAGTTAAAAGCCTTAATGGAATACGCGAATATGAACCCGAATAAAACAGTAAATCCGACAATAATTACGGCCACATATTTTATGAAATCATATTCGAACCCATAAAAGTTGTGGACAAACTCTGCAACTGTTTCCCCTGTATCAAGCTTGTCTGTTATATCCCCAAATTGTGAAGTAACCAATCCGTATAATGTCCAAGCAATCGGACATATGTAATAATACCATCTCCACCATATGGGTATCCTCTGTTTATGATATAGAAAAAAGGTTCAAGAATTGACTTTTTATATATTAATAACTAGGAAAGTGTGAAATTAATACTTACGGTTCGTGGAACGATAAACCCTGAAAAAAGATTCCAGATGGCATAAAATGCCGATGAGATTATAGCAGCAAAGTTGTGGTTAGGTGTTACCGCAACTGTCATCATCCCATAAAATGTGAAGTACAAGAATGTGAAGTACATGAAAAAGAGATACCAAAAGAACTTGACAACCGTCCACTCGAATCCAATCATTGCATATACAATAATTCCATAGACGATAGTCTGAACAAAGATGTATGGAATCTCAATCATAACCTGTATAACACAATCACACATAAGTAAAACAAAATTCATAAGGATCAAATGTTTAAGAATATTTTGAGAAACCAAGTATTATTTGTGTACCTGTCCAAACGCATATGGCAGTGCTGAATACATTCCAGCTGCTCTTTCTCTGTAAAAAACTGTTCTTTCTATAGAAACAACTGGTTGAACTGATGTTGCATTTTGTACACCAATGAAGAGTATTGCAGCATACATAGAACCCATTGCATTAAAAAGATCTTGTGTTTTCTCTCTGTAAGAAGTAAATCAAGTTTAATAAAAGATCAATGATTTATCCTTTTATATTTTCTGTTAGTTAATGCTATCTGCTTACCTTTTGGATCCCATGTCCCAGAAGATTGTGCCAAACATCAAAGCTATAAAGGTTGTAAACAAAAACCTCACAGCAGTGTATGGTGGGTTTCTCCAATAGGACCAATGCTGTTTCCACAAACATGCCATACATTGTGTCCAAAACGATTGTGAATATTGAGAGCGAAAGTGTAAATCTGAAGAACCAGGTATCGGTTTACTGCTTTCCTTTATCAATTCTTTATTTCTCCTGAAGTGACACCAAAATCTTTTTTTAGACGCACATATTGGGTTAGAGGTGGCAATTTTGACCCGTTTATATACAAACCAGTCCATTCAGTTTTTTTTTTATTGGGTGATAAAAAAAATTAGCTTAAACAGAAACAAGTTAAATGGGTCAAAAGACGCCCAAAGTGAAATTCCTTAAATTATTCATAAAAATTGAATTACTATTTGAAATAAAATAATTCATATGATCTTATCCTACTGACTTCATTTATAAAGATTTTGGACAATTAAATCCAGGACAACACAACCTGATCCGTCTTGAATTACCCGTTTTGACCTAAACCCAATTTTGACCTGTTACCCTCCATTTTTGCCACATTAATATGCATTTTTTTGTAGAAATGAAGTCACCATACTTGTACAATTCTGAGTTTCTGTAGACTTCTGCAAAGTTAACCCCAAGTGTTGCTTCCTGGCCTGTAGAAGTCACCTCCAACATCCAAGTAGCAGGGTTATAACCATCTTTAATTTTACTCACTCCATCAATTCCCTTAATTGAAAAAACATCAGTGTCTGTTAATATTTTAATGCAAAACTTATGGGAAAATTATATACTTTTTTAGATTAATTACACTGACCTCAAAGTACTTGATCAACTCAGAGGAATGACGGCCTAATGGACCAACATATATTTCTTCACCTCCTCTTTTCAAAAGAAATAACTGTATTTCGCATAAAATGTTGATTAGTTTCCGTATAATTTCCTGCAAGTTTAAAGTGTCTTATCTGATAGTCTGATACAGTTATAGTTACCTCATCAAAAGCATCAAATATGTCAATGCTTGGCTGATGTATGGTGCAGACCACTGTTCTTCCTGTGTCAACCGTGTTCCTAACTGTTCTCATGACTATGGCTGCAGCCCGTGCATCAAGTCCTGATGTAGGCTCATCCATGAATATTATAGACGGGTTAGCCACAAGCTCGACTGCTATCGTGAGCCTCTTCCGTTGTTCGGTTGAAAGCCCGTTTACTCCCGGTAAGCCCACAAGAGCTTCCCTTAATGGAACGAGTTCCACTAGCTGCATTACCTCCTCAACAAACATCTACATACAATGAAACAAGACATAAAAAATTCTGCTAATATCATCACATAATACTGTAATCAATTTTTAAATAGCATCTATATAACAATGTACTTTCACTTTTATCACAAATGACACAGCGTACTATATTTTCTTCCATCGAGCCATTTAAAAGATGGTTTCTTGTCATGCTTGGGTAATCGAATAACCAATATGAATGCTATATAGGTAAGTTGCTGATTATGTGATGAAATTCATCTGTGCCAATTCAGCTGGTAACCTTGCTAGTTATTCCAAATGGAACTCAAAGACATCTTTTAATAATTCAGTGGGACAGAAATAGTACATTGTCCCATTTCACAAAACTGAAAGTGTGTTGTTGTTTCAGACAAAAAAAACTCATGAATATGATATTTACCTCTCGGGTTGCAGAATCAACTTCCGGAGGTAACCTGAGCCATGCAGAATATTGCAAGGATTCATAGACTGTAACATGAGGAGAGTGGATATCAGTTTGCTCACAATATCCTGCTATACGAGCAAATGTTTCTTGTTTTTTTGGGTAACCGGATATAGTTATTGTTCCCTCAATATAACCACCTGTTTTTCTTCCAGCTAAAACATCCATCAAAGTGGTCTTACCAGCACCACTGATCCCCATTAGAGCTGTGAGAACCCCCGGCCTAAAAGCACCGCTAACACCTTTTAATAATTCTAACCGATCTTGGGCTACACCTTGTGCTTTCATTTCTTGTGGCATATCAACTGCATATCTTATATCATCAAATGTGATTGAAAGGGGTACAAAAGGTAAAACCATTCCACGTTTTTTGTTCTGATCTGGTTCATTAACATTGCCTACTCTTGATGACATTCGAACTTCATTCTTTCTTTCTGTATTTTTTGTAATATTGATAAGTTAATTAGTTATCGCTAATTTAGTGATTAAGCAATGACTAATTTGGTTCTTGATGGCATACCTGATGGTGGTCTTGCTGATAATTCAATAGGTTGTCCTGTCTTCATAGCTTTTCTTGCAGCCATGCTTTCTTCTGATAGAACTGCCTGTGCATTCCCAAAGGCTGCAACAAAAGGTATTTCATAATTTATACTTTTTTGGAGGTTAATATTATATAAAAACAATATGTTGAATTATTTTAAATACTTACGGTTGAGGAATTGCAGAGCCAAAGTGAAGCAGATATTGAAAAGAAACATATAACCAATTGATGCAGCTACTGCTATCCAATACCAATATGCTTCTGGGAATATTCCTCGAGATTTAAGAACAGAAACACCAATTGTTTCTGTGGAATTCGGTAAAATCTGTAACATACATATTTTACTAGGTTAACTTACATATTTTTACACTTGATGACCAACATATCAGCTTAAATGATTCTTACTTTATTCCAACTATCTCCCAGAAATTCATTCACTGCCATACCATTTTGTCCATACATCATTGGTGAAAACCAATAACACCATACCCACCAACCCCTTATGTCATCTGCAAGGGATGAAAACTAAGTTGAAATAATGAAAAATGATATTCCTTGTTTGATAAACATATACACACACGTGCCCACACTTTACCTCGTGCCAAGATGAATCCACCAAGAACAAAAATAGTAAGTAATCCGAACGAGCCAAATGTATTAGCAACAATGATATTTCTTCCTAATGACCCAATGAAACGAAACAAGGCAGATGACATTTGGTGAATGCATATAAGCAAAATCATTTGTTTGAAGAACCTGCAAAAGATGAAAAACAATCCATTATGTATAATGTGAAGTAAAGTAGACATAATCTATGACTTTTTTGTTTACTATACCTTGCAGGATCTGAATCAAATCCTATGACATAATAAGTCATAATTACCCAGGTGGCAACTTCAACAATTGTGACTGGGATCTTGAGAACCCATGTGGGTAGAGAATAAGCCCAAGCAGGAAAGAACAAAAGATCTCTTTGCTTATAGAACACAGGAAGTTTTAAAATGCTCAAAGATAACTCGGAGAAACCGTTGAATGTAATCATGACTAATGTGAAAAACAGAGCACCCATGAAAATTGTACCATCAATAAATGTTTTCTTTGGCATTTCGGTCCTTAAGAATAATGTCATTGTTATTGAAGCCATGAAAATGAGTTGTGTCATCTTGAATATATAGACAAATGAGTTCCTTTTCATAAGCAAATACTCTCTAGATATGCAAGCTTTCAATAATTCCTTCTTACTGACACCAAACTTCTTAGTCGTTAACGCATGAGGGTGGCTTTTTGATCTATCAAATGAGGTAGAAAGTTCATCTCCTAGTCTTTTGCCAATATGAAACGACTGAAACGCCTCTGCAAATTCTCTAGAAGTAATGAAACTATAAGGTACGTCTCTTCTAGTCCAATATTGCTCTTGATCTTTCAATGATGTCACCTATTATAGTAATCAATAGAAATGATTTGTTATTTGTGTTATTTCTTATAGAAAAGATAAGTAAATAAGATTAAGACTAAAATTACTTCTTGTAAGAAGTCTGCAACGCCTTTTCTCTCGGGGCATTTGAAGCCCATGTACTCAAAGAACTCTAGAACATTCTCACGGGGACCTTGGTAAACAATTTGCCCGTCCGAAAGAAGGATGATGTCATCAAATAAGTCATATGTTTCTGGTGCAGGTTGAAGGAGTGAAATCACAGAAGTACCCTGAAGAATATGTATTGATTGCCTAATTGAATTCACTATTTGAAATGTTGTTGAACTGTCTAATCCTGTTGATATCTCATCCATGAACAATGCTCTTGCTGGTCCCACGAGCATTTCCCCTGCATTTCATTTTCGTTACATATCATTTTAATCAGAAAATTTTTTCAAACTTTACGCTAAGTTTGTATGATATGTACCGGTTGTGACTCGTTTCTTTTGCCCTCCAGATATACCTCTGAACATTTCATCACCTACTATGGTATCAGCACAAACTTCAAGGCCTAAAATCTTCATATCAAAAACACCAACCAGAAATTTTGTTTAATATCTTTCACAAACTTATTTCATGTTCATAATCAGGTAAGCTCATAATTTGTTACCTTGATAACATACTCAGTCACAACACTAGCCTCTTGTCCTTCTAGTGATGCTGCCTGTAGAATTCAGCCAAAATTTTTAATAATTTCATTGTTTCAGATGGAATATAATGATGGAAACATGTGTCGTTTATCATGAATTTTTAATTTATCGTTATTTTTACCTTCATGTAGATGTCAAGATCAGGATCTGGCTTGATGTTGGCTTCCTTTTCTCTCCGTGACAATTCTGCCAACATTTCTGAACATTTCCACAACCATATGAAATACATAGCATGTCAAAGTTTTTCAAATTTTGTATAATTTTGATATACACATATCTATATATATGTGTGTGTGTGGTTGTTAAAAGTTTGTTAAAGGTTTGTAAATTTTTTCACTGACCATAACTTGCTCCAACTCCTTGACATCTGGCTGAGAAGGCTAACGTTTCTCTGACTGTCATTTCTCCAATATGAAGATCATGTTGACTTATATAAGCAGATGATCTTTGTGGGACAAACTCATTCATTTCATGCCCATTGTAAGTTACTCTACCAGATACCTGTACTCACACACATACGCATACACATAAATTTTGACCAAATAAAAGTCAAATCACTTTTCAACCCATATTACTTGCAGATTATGTTCTCTTACTTTCAAATCTGACCCAAGTTTTCCAGCTAAGGCCAAAAGCAGTGTTGTCTTTCCAGAGCTTGGTGGGCCCAATAGCAATGTCATTCTGCATAAACCATATATGTAATTACGTTTAGTTACGTAAAATAACTCATGATTCAGAATCTGCTATGTTTGATTCTCACCTCCCAGGCTTGATAATACCACTGACATCATGAAGGACTGGTAATGGTATCTTTCTACTGGGAAAAAGATGCAGGTAATTCAATGATCCCTGGAGAATCAAATTTAAAAAAAAAAAAAGTTAACTTTATGTTAAGCTAAACTGTTATGTGCAGATTTATGTTCAGGGGCATAAGCAGAAATTGTAAAAACCTCTAGGATGTTGACCACAAAGTTAAATATGGTAGGAAGTGCCCTGCCTCCAACATATGCCTCTGCATCAACGTTCAAATGCTCGAAACGAACCTCAATAGTTGGAAGTTGAAGCCCCACTCTGTTTATTCAAATACCAAGAAAAGCCTAAAGTTATATAAAAAAAAAAAAACTGAGAAGAAATGATTCATGATGACATCAAGCTAAAATTACCGGTCAATGCGATTCTTGAGTTTTAACAAGAACTTCTCATTATCTTCCTCTGCAATTTTCACAAGTCTTTCAAGGAGGTTTCTTTTTTCAACCAAATCAAGATTCTTGATATCAATTTCTCTTGGTTGACCTGTTTCTTCAGTTAGAATACCTCTTTCTAATCTTAAATTTGTTGGTAGTTTTTCTATAGCAGCCCATTTTAATGCTTCTTCATCATCTTCTTCAACTGAAGATCTTGAAAATATATCTCTACCACTGTTTCTCCATATATTTGAGCTACTTATACGCGCACTGCTTACTCTAAATACATCCCCACCCTCCATGATCACAACATAAATGAAAACTGGTATTTCTTTAGAAATATGATGCTTTGAGAATGTGTATATATAGCCTCTTATATCCCACAGACACACAGAGAAATGAAATAAAAAAAAATTACAGCTTTGTTTTGTAATGAATATGATGTCAGAAATGATATCATCCCATGTTATACGTATATTAGGTTTATCTGAAGTAGGTGAGTTTATAATACTTGGTCTTTAATTAGCATCATACCACATCATTTCTTTCATTCCATTTACAGTATCTTGAAATCTTTATTAATTTTACTAATTTATATATTAAATTTCTGTTTTCCAGGTTAGAACCAACTGTAAGTACGGATTTTGGTTTTCACAGAATCATCAAAGAAGGTATTTTCTAAACTCATAACAATGATTAAATAATCTTTACATGTGAATAAGATATGATGTTGGAAGATGTGTTTACCTGCATGGTTGGCTCTATGAAACATCATATATCATTAACTATGTTAATTAATTATATATATTCTTATCTGGCTTGTTCATTACAAAACCCATTTTAAGTACATAACCACAAGACCTGCATACGCACTTATACTTGGTGTTTTAAAGATATAGTAGGAGAGAGAAAAAGAGGCGGTTATGCAGTTACATAGCTGTCATATATATATTATATTAATTAAAATAATAGGTACAAGTGTTATGTGGTTCTTACAGTCCTCAACTTAAAAATGATTTTACAATCTACATTGCACGACCCTCTGTTATTTACTAATTAATGATATATTATGCTAATCAGTGATATATATTTTTACTTTCTGTCACTATTTAATAGGTTCCGGAAGATCTTGAGTGTTTGCAGCTAAAAACTGCAACTTTCTTTCAAAATAAGCATATATATTGCATTGCATTGAGTGTGCACGTGTGAAACTTTAATTACATGCTGGTTGTGTATTCCTTAAGGTAAATGACATTAGTTATATATCTTTCTCCCTTTTACAAGCATACCCTAATGATAAATTGGTAATTACATCTATGTCCTTTCAAGTTTCAGTTGCTTTGTATTTTTTTAAATATAAACATAGAAAGCATATCAAACTTTAAAAACAATCTTTCATTGATTAGTGTACCATGTTATTGGTCGGCAATAGCTGGTTTTGAGTAATTATTTAAAAAATACTTAAATGATTGTCCAATTGATTTTGTCATAAAAAACCTAAACAATTAGGGGAGTCAACAAACAACTTGAAAACAAAGAAGAAAGATTCGGTATATTAATGGAAATTTCAAAACTATAATGGTCCTGTTAGGCTTCTACATTCATAAAAGACTCTTTATAAGGTATTTAACCGAGTATTTAATGCATCCAGATGTGATTGGATCGGATCTTATCATATCATGCATTTGCCGTTACCATACAGGTAAACGTGTATAAACTGAAATCATGTACACGTTTACCATCTAGAAGGATGCACCGTCTACATTCATAAAGACTTCTTATAAGGTATTTAACCAAGTATTAATGGATTTGGATTGGATCAGATCGTACCATATCATGCATTTACCACTACCATACAGGTATATAGTGTACAAGCCAGAAGGATGTACACATGTACAAACCAGAATGATACTGGTATTATGGGAGGTGATCTGTGTACAACAATCTTATGTTAAAGCGTGTTGTATCATGTGCTGGTTGATGGTGGTACATGTTGTGTACAATATCACCTCCCATGTAATTATAATATTTGTACGTATATATATGGCATGTGTAGTATCACAATATGTGGGATATGCTTCTGCACAATATCTAAGTAATTTAATAGAAGCCATTACATATCACATAACTTTGAGCTAGCTGTGTGATACCAAGACAACACATGCATCTTGGAATATAATAATGTATCTGCATTTAACCCAGATTTTTCTGTTCTGAGATCTTGATTTTAGGAAGAAATATTGTATTTTCAATGTCTATTTTTAGTGGGTTTTGAATGATGATGATGATAAACTATGTGTTTTGTGCATTCCTTGATGTTGCTCACCTCCAATTTGTTCAAATTGTTCCCCTTTATTTTAGAAGAAAAAAGACTCCTTTATACTTAAGAAAGATTTAAAAACCACAAGATATACATCTAGTGATGTACAAGTTGTTAATGCATACAGTACTAATCTTTTATGCATCTTTCATGGGTGCATGGCAGTTTTTTTAGTGAAATTTCAAAGCTATAGTAGTGCACAACTCCTAATGCATAAGACACAAATCAACATAGCACCATCCAAAAAGGTGGATTATGCATCAACTCAAAGTGGATTTTACACAAGTTTATCACCTTCCTCTCCAACCAACAATTCTCTATGGAATATCTCAATAATAAACTACCACTAGCTCATGCTTCTAATTTGTCACACGCTAGAAAAATTAACATTTTAGTAGGGTGTTTGCAATCTGGTTCAGCTAATTTAATAAAAATTGCTGGTCGAACGAACCGACTAGGGTTTTAAAAAGTGACAAACCAAACTAGTATGTAAGTTCAACTGACCAAATCGGTTCGATTTAACAATTTGAACTATTTTTTTACGGCCCTTAAAAAGTAATCTTTTGAACAGCTAGAATACAAACAAAAGAAATGAACACTGCATGACTTTATAAAAATGAGTGGGAAAAAGTTTTTAGAGTTAAATTCGATTTCGTACTTTGAGACTTATAAAAATAATCATTTTCATTTAAAGTTTAAAAACATTAATTTTAGTCCAGAAGTTTTGTTTTTAGTCAAAAGTTTCATCTTTTTTTTCAATTTCAGATTAAAAGTTTCATACGTTTAAACTAAAATTAAAACAATTGATGAAGTGATAAATTAATGTTTTAATTTTTTTTAAATGGTTATTTTTGTTTTATGCTCATGAAGTAAAAACAAATTTAATTTTTAAGTTTTAAAGAAGTTTAATGGTAGATCATTTATCCTTTGGATTTTAGTGCACAAGGGATCATATATCTAGGCAAAAGGAATTAGAAGTTTCTTTGCCCCTTGAAAACATAGTATTGACATTTAATTAGTCAAGGAATCAAATAAGTTGACATTCGATTAGGCTAAGTTTTGTCTTAAAGGTAAGCTAAACATACACTTTAACCTTATTCAACTTTTCTACTCTTTTAAATCAATATTAATATATTATTAGTTATTTACAAATCAACAGGTTAATTGTGTCTAAAATTTTAATGCATATATGTGTTTCGAAGAAGCTTTTTTAAACTCTTTAGATGCTCTTACAAATCAAATTACTCGGATCCTCTAATTTACCGTGTTTTATATTTAAGGTTTGTTTTATGTTTCGTTTTATTTCATGTTTAAATTTTCGATTATAACTGCAACTACTTTATTAAATGCATCGATACAAATGGAATATGTACTTTTTCACCTGTTACATAAGCTTTGGTCTTAAGCTCTTTACTCTAACTTCAAACAACGTTTCTAAATATACACAGAGTATCCTAAGTAGGATGTGATTATGTAGAATATAAAAGATGTGTTTAAGTATAATTAAATCATTTAAGTAAAATCAAGCAAAAATAATAAAATTGAAATGAATAATTAAAATATAAGTATATTTTTTTTTGTTAGAATGACAAAAACGTACCTCAATGTAACACTTAATTTTGTATAATAGTCAGACATGATACTCGAACCTTCAACCTTATAAAAATATATGAGTATGAATATTATTAAACTAACTGCCTTTTGTTAGAATATAAGTATCTACTCATTAATTTTTTAATTTTTTAATTTTTTAATGACTAATAAGTAACAGGACCACAAACAAATTAAAATTGGGGCTTTGAAAAGATTAGCCAATTGTTGAATCACTCAATATCTTTTTATAATCTCTAATGATTCTAACAATTATTTTTAATGCTAGCCTTTGAGTTTCTAGAAGGTGTATTATTAAATTTTAACATTTTCTTTAAATATTTTTGAAAATTTCAAGAGATAATAAAGTCTAAAGATTCGATTTGTTGGGTGAAGAAGCTACTAAATTATACGTTTGCTGAATGAATGCCGCCTTTATATCTTTTTTCTTTCTTTTTATTTATTATTTTATTTTATTTTTATTTCAAGTTACATTTGAGTTGAACCTTTTTTTTTATTTTAGTTTCTATTTGCCGGGTTATATTTCAATGATTGGAAAACCATGACGCCCCATAAGTTAAAATTTTTATGGGTATTTATGGTCTAGTTTGTTCCGTATTAATGCTAGTTTTAGGCTAAAATGTTAAACATAACCTTTAAAAAAGACGAATCAAACCAGACAATTTGGATGAGTCAACCAGACCTGATAATTTTAAAGATTTGACGGTTTTAATGTGTTTTCTGTATTTGTTCTGTTAATGGTTTGACAGTGTAAAAAAATAAAGAATTCATTGATCATATTATTTACTCTATTCTAAATTGACAATTCATGTTTAGTTAATTTAATTAAAAATTGGTTAAAAATGGTATATGCATGTAATGCCAACTAAAATAAATAGAATTTTCTAGACTTGAATTGATGTGAACTTTTATCATTCACTTTGTAGTAATTTACTCAAACTTAGTTTGAATAGATAATTATAGTCTTTGACCATAGTCAGCATCATATACGTCAAATAACGACTAGTGACAAGTGGATTACTTTGATTATGATTTATTAGCCAAACACTACGTACTCATAACAATAAATCGCCATGACATGAATCATCGTTTTCTTAGACTATAAATCATGCAAGTGACCTAAACTACTTATGAAGAGTCACTTACGTCCATTTGTTTATATCTATTTATTTATGTCCGTTCATCTGCTAATATTTAAACTTTAATTCGGATATTGTTAATTACTATTAAAATGTTAGATATATGGAATAATGTGTTAATAATAGTATTTAGACTTCTAATTAGATAGTATTCACTTTTATTGGTGTTCGTTAATGTATTGTATATATGTGTGTTTCATTCTTGTTTGCTACCGTTTGTTCATAACATTAACAAACGAACATAAACGTACACAAACATATACATTTTCTTAACAAACAAACATAGGCAAGAAAGTATGTTTACTTAAGAGTTTGTGTTTGTTCGTCTAAATAACGTACGCCTACAAATTCTGTTTTGTTTATTTATAGACCTAGCATTTAGTTTTTGTTAAATAATAATAATGATAGAATTTTAGAAAATAGAAATGAATATCGAGACCTAAAGAAACCAATAGAGGAGTGTACATGTACTATATTTTATTTTTTTAATATAAAAAAATATTTTGATGACCCAACACGACAAACTCTGTTAAAATTTACAAACATATTAAAACCAAAACACTATGACCCAGTAAAAAAATTCTAGATCCGCAACATGGAATGATGGGTGTTGGACATTCAACAACCTCTTTAGGTTTGTAGGCCAAATACACAGAAAATACCTATTTACGGATCTTGTTTTTCTTTTCAAACATTAGATTAACCATAAATTTATGAAATTGTCAACCATTAATCATAACTGAAACCACAAAGCATAAATTAACTAGAGAATATTGTGATCATGATCGTTTGTACCATGTGTACAAAATCTCCATGCATCCAAGAAGATCTCACCTTCTATGGTCAAATAATATTTTTTTCCTCTTATATATCAATATATTTGCTTGCATTTTAGGTTTATACAATGAACATGAGTTGTGTGAGTCATTGTATTGCATTATCATATGGCTCTCTCTTTTCCTCCAATTATAATCATATATAAAAGATTTGATTAAAATAAAAAAAGGCTTTTAATTCTAAAAAACTTAAGAAGTATTTTGGTCTTGTATCATTTTATTATTTTTAAAAGAAAGAACATTTTAATAAACAAATTCAGTTTGTTGTATCATATATTTTCAGAGAATTACATTAACTTAAAAGATATCTTATAACTCACAAAAACACAGCACAATTTGATTATAAGTGAAAAAAGTATGCAATACATCAAGTTTAGTAAATGATTCAAATAAAAATGGTAATAAATCTAAAAAATATAAGAAGAAATCTCAACCATTAATTTTTTTAATTAGTGGTTGAAATCAAATTATAGAAATTATGTTTGTTAAAGGGTATTTTAGACGTAACCATTTTTATTGACTTTTCTTAAATTCCTCCAATTTTTTTAAATGTTTATAAATTAATTTTTTTGTACGACATAATTTTTTTATAAAAATTACACTGTAAAAACAAGTTTTTTTAACTTTCAATCGAATATTGTATCTTATATAAAAAGATAATTTTTTATGTTTTTTAGCATTGTGTATCTAGTGGAGTTTATTATATCTTTTTATTAGTTACCATGTTTTTCTTAATATTATTATGTTATTCTAAAATGATAAATTCTAAAAAGAATATAATGATGGATAACACTATTGTTTAATTTTACAATGTAAAATATAATGATAAATTAACAACTAACTAATATAAAATAACACAAAATGATATAAAACATAAAACAAAATGATAAAATGTTTCATTATGTTTTTAGTTTGTTATTGTGTTATGCTGGACGCAATAAGTTTTGAAAAACACAATAGTAAAAATAACATCATTGGTACCTCTAATTGTAATACACAATGATAAGATAACAAAAAAATTATATAATACTAACTTTAGTAAACCCGTGTATTACATGGGTTGAATAAAATAATATTAAATAGAGTGAAAAATTATTAGATATAATAAGATATTCTAAGATAATGTGTGACAAAACTTTCTCTTATTATAAATAGAATAAAATTTTTGTTTCAAAACAAACGTTTTAAAAATGTTATTTTTAAAACTTTTTTATTATAAGTCCTAATTTTAATTAATTTTTTATAGAAATTTTACTTTTTAAAAAACATTAATTTTAAAATATTTTATATTTTTAAAAAGGTTTGATGTTTTAGAAACTTTTTAATAAAAAATTGTTTCTTTATAAATAATATTAATAAAAAAATTCTCTTTCTTAATTTATTAAAAAACTATTTTAATCTAAAAAAATTAAATAATATTATTAGTAATTAATATAATTATTTAATAGAAAAGAGAAGCGAGAAAAATTTGGTGAGAGCAAATGTGGTGTTGACATGTATCTCTCCTAATTACTCTTTTATTATAGTAGGGAGATGTAAAAAACAATGACAAAAATAATACGAAATAATCTAAAACGTAAAAACACAATCAAATGATGAAAAATATTTGACATAACAAATATTTGATATAATGATCAAAATATCATCTCCTTTAAAATACTAGAAGAACACATGTTAAGCTAAAAATCATTTTTACTTTTTTTACATTAGTATTGTTTTTAGTATAACTCTACCTTCAAGTTTATATATGATTATATAATTAAAAAGGATATAAAATATTAAAAATACAATGACTTACATCATTACATCAATCTATTTTGTCTTTAATATATAAAATAAACAGCCAACACATTCGAAATTGACGTTCTTTTTGTTGTTATGTTATTATTACTTGAAAGTTTGTTTTTGTATTTATGTAGTTTTGAATCATTATGGTTTAAAACTTCAAATTATTTAAATATCGATCGTGTAATGTTCATTGTTCTTAGCATACAACTCCAAAACACTAACGAAAAAACAAATTTTGGTTGGAAGATAAATAATATTTTTTATTGAAGTAGTAGTTAAATAATTTAGTTTTGTTTTTTTATGCATAATATATTATCGTGCTGCAGTTTGTAATGATTCCAATAATATTCTTGGCTCGAATTAAGCAAACGAGTAGAAAGAACCTACAAGAAACATTTCAGAATAAAAATAATGATCGATTATTAATACAGACTATACACAGACCATATCAAGAGTGGCAGTTTATGTTCCAAAACATTGTATTGAATAATAATAAAAACATTAGAAAATAATAATTAAAAAATAGATTCGAAGAATGGTTATTATTTTTTCAAAGTTTGAAGATGTAATTATAGGTGAAATAATAATTTGGTTTAAAAAATAAAAAAAGAGTTTTTTTTCTATATAATCGTTTTTTAACTGTCAAAAAATATATAAAATATAAAAAACCCCGATATAGCCGTTGGAGACGAGGAGAATCCTGGCCACAACCACACCAACCAGCCATTAGCATGGTCCACACACCCCTAACTTGATGTTCCACACGTGGTTTTTGATCACATCACCTACATGCCTCACACGTAAGAGGATCGTCGAGTGATCTTATGGTATGGATGTGATCCGTATGGATAATTGGAAACAAAAGCACGACACATGGGCACCTATAGAGATGTGTAGAAAACGGTTTGAACTAAGACTAGTATGGACTCAATGAAAGCTTTACAATCTAGTTGTTATGATACATTAATTATGGTATTGCTTAAAAATACCCAATTTTGTTTTATTGCCATACAAAATGATTGTTAATAAATAAACAGAACCAATGAAGGTTCAAGAGGACCCACAACTCTAGGGCCGTTAAATCATTGAAATTTATAAGGTAAAATTGGCATTATTTTTTTTACTAGAAAACATGAGTTACACTCTCTTAATGTATGTATTAATAGTATCCGTGATTTTCTAGATCTGGTTACTGTATACATAATATCATGCTTCTGAGATTAAACCATAATATATGGACGAAAACGTTTTAACTGTCCAGACATTGGACAGATGACATAAGCAGTTTTCATGACCCCAATTTTGAGTTAGAAGATTTCCCCTCAGTTTCATTGACTTGATTTTGATTATAAAAATACCTCTAATAGTGGATTTTATAAATCACACATTTATTTTGTTGACTCTAATTTCAAGACAAATTTAGATTCACCCTTTAAAAAAGAATTTGATATAATTGAGAAATAATATTATAGTGTATCTTGATTATGGGCGTCACTTGGTAAATTTATAGTTTTCTAACAGCGTATACACAGTGGTGTCTATTCTCAAAAGGTTGAGAGTTTCAGTCTCATAATGAACAATGACGTAGATTTAGGAGTAGGATTAGATCATGTTTGTGTCGGTATCGGTAAATCAAATATGGAAATGCCATCAGGGTTGGAATTATCCCTGTGAATAACATGCAAAAGATGGTGTATGTTCATACATCTCTATGCAATTATTGTCATTCTCTGATCAAGTAAAAAAGAGAAGAAACCAGGGTCATAATATTTTCTCATCAATTCAAGGCATGAGAGAAATTTTGTAACCATATATCCTCAACAACAACCAGAATTAAATCCAAGTTTGCGTTTTCGATATTTAGTAAGATGAACACACTTACTAGACACTTAAAACATCAGGAGGATTGAATATCCCGCCCAACCAGCTTCCACTTACTGCATACAGAAATTAAGGGGCTACTTTCAGGTTATGTTATGGAAGTTTAGGAACACATTACTTTTATGTAAAAGAATGAGGTGTCAGATACTACCTCTAGTCAAACGCGTAAGGGTCATCAGCATACGGGTTCAATGACCCTTCTGTGAACAGATCGCCTATGTTAGGATGATTCTGTTGACTCCCTCCCTTCATTCGCTGCTCAATATACACGCAATAAAAACTTTAATTAAGTATCAAACGGTAACTATTCTAACTATTCCAACACACTGAATGGGTAATACCGTGATAACATCCCTTGGGGTATTGGCTTTTGGTGTTTGCCTCTTGTTCTTTTTTGGATCCTTTCAGAAGATAAAAACAAAATGTCAATACAGATTCACAATAAGCATAGGCGTGACAAGACTTGGTTCAGTACAAATTTCATAATACCTGAAACATGATTGTACTTTTTGTCTTTCGTCGCTTGATTGTTGTGCCATGCGAAGTTTCAACTTCATATTCGCGGTGAGTTACCTGCCCAGAAAGTGGTAACTAAATTGAGCCCTCAAGTCGCGTATGTGTGTGTGCGCACGCATGTGTATGAGGATGTGGATGTAAGTACTATACCTTTTTACTATGCTTGGGAATGTTAATAACATTTCCTGTTTTACCCTTTTCGGCTTTCTTCAACATGTTGGTTACCGGTGATTGTGTTGCAGTCATGTAAGACAAATTCTACATACGAGAGAATGAAAACTGAGATCATAAAAAATATGTAGTAAATAATTGATGTGGTTTTTGTGTATCAGGTAAGAAATACAGGCCTTTCTTGAGGTCACTTCTTGGTCTTCTTGGGGCTGATCACTCATTACTTTCCATTGCAACTGCAGCAAAGCCTTCTGTCTTTCCTCCTGTGAGAAAATATATCATCTGGATGTTGAGAAAAAGAAGTGGATACTAACCCCTAGAAATTCATAAAGATGAGAACTATACATACCCTGTCCTTTTGGATATTCAGCTCCTCTTCAAGATGCCGACACTCCTCTTCATGTTGAGATCGCAATTCCCTTAACTCAGTTTCATACTGATTCTTGAGTAACTTTGTTTTCTAGTTAAAGTGTGAAGTTAGTAATTTATAATTGCAAGTATGCTGTATGCATATATCATGAATCAGTCTTCAGAAATGGATAGGGATATAAGTTACCTCTTTAAGTTCATTCTCAGCCTGGAGTTTCAACTTTTTTACCTCTTCAACATGATTAGATTTTATATCCGCTTCCTTCTTATCGTTCTCCTGTCGGATACTATTAACCTGCAAAGTGAGCACAAACAAGGGTTTAATTAGTATTAATCTGCTTTAAACACAATAAACTAGCAATAGTTACCAATTTAGGGACACAATTATGACCCGCTTATTAAGAAATGGGCTGATTTTGGTAAAAACCAATTGCTTAGGTGTCAATTTGGTCTACTCAAATCATACAGTGGGTCAATCGGGTCCACTTCAAATTAAACAACAGGTCAGTTTGAGGTGCTACTAATAACTTTGTTAACTTAAAATGGGTAAAAATGGACGAGCACCACTAGCCACCATTGTGTGTCACAACCACCTACTAATCAACATCACATCGCCGCTGACGCCCCTAGCCCCACTGCTGTCACCACTCCCAGCCGCCACCCCCCACCACCTCCACTGCTGTCATCCATGGGCTCGAGTCGCCATTGAAGCATATATAGAGGATACACCCATATTGATACCTTTTCTTAAAACGGTCAATTTCAAGGCAACCCCTTTGGACTCAAACCCAGATTGGTCAGACCCGTCTGACCCATTACCAACCCGATCAGCCCTTCTTACCAGTAGGGTGTTATCATACATACCAAAGCAGTGTGTTCTCCCTTTATCTGCATCAGTTGCTGCTTTGCTTCCTCTTTGCATTCTAAAAGCTTTTGGTCACATTTCTTTTCCATATCTACAATTGCTTTTTCAGCCTGAGAAAAAAAATATTCAAATATAATTCGAAGATGCAACAAATCAGTGAACAGAAGATAATAAACATCTAACCTTTTCCTTCTCATGATTAACACATTCCTGTTTATCCGCTTCATACCTCCTTCGAATATCATTTATAGCCTGATATAGTTCAGTGTCAGTTTGCCACATCATGTCAAAAGTTTATACATGCACAAACCATGACAATAAACCTTACTTGATCATTCTTTTGAGAAATTTCCTTAAGATGTTTTGACAATTCTAACTGTTTACTTCTTAACATCTCATCATATTGCTTCTTAGCTTCTGCCACATTACCTTCTGCTTCAACGAACAACTTCTGAGCCTGTGGATTAATGATTTCACATAGAATGTCACATATCTCATGATAGAGTACAAGATAACAACTAGAAATGTAAGGGAAATAAAGAAGGAAAAAGATAAAAACCTCTGCTTTTTGATCTTCCAGAAGTTTCTCTCTTTCGTTGAACTCTAAAACAACCTGTTCCTTCTCCTGTAGTAAGTTATTAAGCTGATTAAGTTGTTTCTCCAGTGAGTCTACATGCTGTTCATGCTGCAGAATCTCCTTTTTCAGAGTATCTGTTTCATCTGTCATTCTTTGTATCTCTGATTCAAGATTCCTGATATTCTCTTTATTCTTGGTCTCAGAATCCGAATGCTTTAACTGAAGGTCTTGCTGCATGTATGACAACACATACTGATTAAGCATAACATAATAGCATGCTGATAGACTTCTAACAATCAGATATGCGTGACGTGTGTACCATTTGTATTTCTGCTACTCTAGAAGCTTCAGATAAAGAACGAATTTTATCCTCCAAAGTGGTAATCAGGTTATCCATTTCAGCCTTCTTTGAAAGAAGCGTTTCTGCTTCAGACTCTAACCTCTTGATCTTCTCTTCTGCTAGATGGCATTCTTCTGCATGCTGGCTCATTGTGAATTTTAGATTGTTCTGGAGCTCACTAATCTTGTTCTTCAACTCTTGATTGACCAACTGCAATGCATCATTGCCTAATGTGGCAGTCAAAAGTTGATCATGAAGACGATCAAAACAGTGTTGTGCTTTTTGTGTTGCAAGTTTCTTTTCCTCTTGTACTAACTCAAAGCAAGAAGAAAAGAGAGCATCAACTTCAATAACCTTCTCCCAAAATGCTAGACTCTGTTTATCCAAATCTGTAAGGTTAACAGTCAGCATCTTCACAAAACTTTCTAGATTCTGGTTCTCCTGCATTGCTTTGTCTAAATGATTGGCAAACTTCTTGTTACTGTCTATAAGATCAGTATTCTCTTTCTCTTTTTGTTCACATAATCTTTCCATGTCGTTTAGTTTAGCTTCCTTTGATACGAGCTCAAATTTCAACTCACTCAATTTCGAGTTCAAACTCTCTATGGTTAATTCGTGAGAAGATGCACTCTCTTTAAAGCTCTTGATAAGATTATCTGCAAATAAATAAATTGAGATGCACACAATTTGAAATTTTGTATCACACAAACACAGATGGAGATCACATAAACTATTTTTAGTTCACGATACCTTTTTCATCGATGAGACTGAGAACTTTATTATGTTCATATTGAAGTTGATTCTGTGCATTTTCCTTGTCAATGCTAAGTTCCTTCAACTCTTTGTCACCTGCAAGTGTAATTCCACACATTCAAAGAAACAAACCGAATTCTGAAAAACGCAGCCTAAATAGATTCCCAGTATATGGACCTTAAATAAGGAAGAATAAACTTACGTGCCCTAACAGTTTCTTCTGATGATTCCAGCTTCAGTGAGAGAGACTTCATCTGTCCATTCAGATTGTCTAATGCTACCGAAGTTTCAGACAGCTTATTTTCAAAAAAGACTTTGTCTTTCTCAGCTGTAGAAGCACCACCATGATAATTACATCCATGCTTATCTCATAATTTAGGAATGAAGGATAAACAATAAACCTCTTACCATTCTGAACCTGATCAGCTAAAGTTTGTAAGGTTTCAGTAAATTGATTGCATATGGCCTTTGTGGAGGATAACTTTGATTCTAGTCCCCTCCAAAGTTTCTCATCTTCTCTATGCTTCACTTTAAGCTTTGCATTTTCATTATACGCATGCTGCAACTTCTCTTCCACCACATGAATATGGTCTGATAATTTCTTAATCTTGGAATTCTGTATCCATTGCAATATTTATCAATATAGATTTCACAACAAATACACAATGTAACACACATACACACATGCTCCAAGGATTTCATAAAAGCCTTTATTTACAAACAGCTTATGCATAGTAATGGTAGAGGCAATTCATATAGAATGTTTGTGTTCCAGGCAGAAACAATTAAAAGAGCCTTTAGAGATAAAGAAATAAGGTTAGCAATATCCAACTAGTTCTCGTATATCCAACTCAATGATCAAGTCGCGGTATTTTTTCCGGTGTTCCTATGTTCTAGGCTTTCCCGGTTTGCTCGTATCTTCTCCCCTCTATTTTACCTTTAGGTTTAATAATGTTTTTTTGTTAATCATTTTCTTAGCAAACACACACACCTATATGCTTGAATACATACACACGCTCTATTACACTCAATACTATACAACAACCTTGAACAATCCTCAAACAGTCGATGATCCTTCCATCCAATTGGACCCTAATACGAGCCAGAGAGTGGTGTATACTGTATACTACATATACACACTAACTTTGATACAATTATCAGATAGGGAGTGTTTCCATTGCTTCTACAAGGTTCCAAATAACTTAGGCTAGATTACTTTAAAAAAACATCATAAATTATAAGTAAACTACATTGATAATGGATTACCTATGAAATTAACACACAGAAATAAACATTCATACGTTCAAATTTGTTGCAAACACAAACACGTATATGTAGAAAGTGAAGTTCATCATACCGCCAGGTCCAGATCTGTTTTGGAGGAAGCTTGCTCTTTGACCAATTTCTCTACAATAAACAAAACGATTTACTAACATTAACAATAAATCATCCATACAAACGTTAAACGTCAAAAAAGCTCAGAGTTTCCGTTAAAAAACCTGCAGCGAGCTTCAAATTAGCGAAACTTCCGGATGAATTCGAATTGGGCGGTTGCCGTGAAGAGACATTGAAAGCTTTTCCAGCTCCCGGACTCGACGATCCTAACGTATATTTGAACCGATCGAAGCTCTTCATGCCTGATAATCCTACTAGCTTGCTCATTTTTGCATTCAAATTATACGATTTCACATAAACATTCAGGTGTTCCGACGATCAACAGCTCTGGCAACCGAGGGTTTGTGCATTACGAACTAAAATGTCTACAGATGAAAGGTGCAAATGATCGGTAGATGAATCGCACGAAACCCTAGAATTGTGTTCGGTGAGAATTAGTGTGCAAATGAAATCAGGCGCGAAATGATTTATCAGACTCTGGTATTTATACTTGGGAACGAAGGCTGTTATAGGGGTAACGGGTAAAGCTCTAGTGTGGCTCGTTACTGTGTACCACAGGATATTGAAGGTCAATGCCATCGGTGACGTGTCATTGATACTAAACTGTATTAGTTTTTCAGTTAAGTTAGATAATATTTTAATCATTTTATATTTGAGAGATTTTTATGTATTGCTTACTACTTAAATAATTTTTTATTTAATTAACTTAAAATAATAAAATAAAATAAAAATATCAAATAAAATAATATTTATTTGATACAGAAAAAGATAAAAAAAAACTATTAAGATGATTTCAAGGTTTTAGCTTCCTTAAAACATGATTTAAGATCTAAACTTAAAAAATAATATTTATGTAACTGTTTAAGGGGTATTTTTTGTATTTTTTTTTTTATCAAATCAACTTAGAGAATAATTTATATTTATAGAATAAAAGAATAACTTTTATGTTCTTGATATATTTTAACAATTATAATTTGATAAAATAATAAATAGATAAAGATTTTTAGATTACTAGTCTAGATTTAAGTCATATTTTCAGAAGGCTAAAGCCTTTACATCATTCAATATTTATTTTCTTTTTGTATCAAATAGATATTATTTTATTTTATATTTATATTTTATTTTTATTATTTTAAGTTAATAAAATAAGCAATCATTTAAGTATTAAGCACTTTTATATTAAAATATATAATGATTAAAATACTATCTAAATCGTTACAAAATTCAAACCTTAAGGACCAAAAGAGTTAAAAGATTCTGTTTTGAACTAAAACGGTTAAATATAACAAACCTCAGGATCAAAACAGTAATTTACCCTAACAAAAATATCTCTCAAGTACTAACTAATTAAACTATTTAACTAAGACTTGTAATCATACTAAATAACCTCCTAAAGAAACTATTGACCCATTTCAAAAATCAGTCTTGAACTTCCTCATGTAAACTAACAAAGATCATGTCCAGAAAAAGAAAAAAAGAAAGAAAAAAAAAAAAAAAGCCAGTCAAAGACCAGTTTTGGACATGACTCGTTTTGAGACCGTTGTCCTTCAAACAAAACAATAACTTCTTATCGAGATGTCATCTACATGAATACAAAGATTCTACACGCAAATGACCGATCTTTATTGGCTACCACACATCAAAAAACAAGAAAAACCGATAAATACTTGTCTAGATATGCACACACAAGGAATTTGTGTTCCTCAAACGCTTAAAGAAACCAAAATTAAACTTTTGTGGGCCATGTTGCTTGAGCTGACATTATTATTCCCACGATCACACCAAACAGCCCCAGCGCGCTACCAAAGATTTCAATCACAAGAATTTTCACAAACAGTGAAGAGTTTTGGGCGTCCGATAGAGCGCAGCTACTTCCAATAATTCCCACACATAACCTGTTTAAGAAAGGTTAAACCAACACTAAACACAAGAATTATTAAGGAGTTACAAGAATGATTAGAGGCTTACCCGCATACAAGATTTGCAAAACCGACTATGATTCCAGATGCAAAGATGGCATATCCTGCTCTAAGAGACTCGGGTGCATATATTTGTGAAGATGGAACGCTTTCCAGTTTTGTTTGTAGAATAATGGCAACGATGACACCGTATATAGCAACGGCTTCACAGAAAATGACACTGTCATCACATGCAAATTTGAGTTAAATCATAATCCCAAGGGGATTTCATATAAATAAGTTATGGAGACAACTGCTGATCAAAAATTCAAAATAAATCATAGGAAAGATATTTAGTACTTTTATATAAGATGTGATGGTTAAGAAAATGGAACGAAAGACGATAAAATCCAAATGAATCGTCCAGCTTTCAGAAGCTCATGATTTGGAATTATCATACTGAAGTTGGTAACGTGTTAACAGAAAAATATGTGTGCAGCCAACCCAAATCAATTGGTTGGAAACCTTTCGGTCCAATAATATATGTTTTGTTTTCTTTCTTGCAATGTTGTATAACATATGCTAGAGTTTCTATTTGTAATGTTCTCAAGCTGAGACGTAGGGGTGGAAATTTCAACTCATTTACATACAAACGGGTCAATTTATATCTCTGAAGGCTCAAATGGGATAAATAAAGATTGTACTACATCAAATCAATTAAGGGTGTCAAACAAGACAATAGTAACCCGAAATGTGTTCAAATGCATAAACCTCCTAAATCGCTTTATTAAAAAAATTGATTATTATGATTGCAATAATATAATTTTATAATCATGTTTAGTAGCATATTGAATAGAAACCAAAAAAATATGAATCAAACAATGTTAGTGGATTGAGCCGCCAACCCTTAAAACTTATCCGTTTGGATTCGTTGCCCAGCCCACCCATTTTACCATCCTTAGTCAGATTTCTATTATGTGAATGATCACAATTATTCATTGATCTAATGCAACTGGTTCCACCATATTTTTTCTTTGTAACTGGAGTTTTTCAAGTGTACTTTTTACCTCTGTTTGGTGTGATGCAGGTAGTTTAATAGGTTCATGGATGCAGAAAATGCACTGTTTTTTGGGTAAACCCTTAAAGCTTAAAATCCAAGCTAATTTATTCAAAGAAGTAACACTGGTTTTATCCATGATCTTTGGCAATAAAGACCGAAGAGACTGCCTCTCACCACAAATAAGTGGTTAGATATTAAAACTATGCTATATGACTATAAACATACGTGCGAATATCTTTCAGTGATGAAGAAACCACGACAACTGAATAGCAGCAAACGGGAAAGAATTATACTTGGTATTTATAAATTTTTTAGTGTGAAACAAACCCAACAAAATTCCGAGGGGCAAGGGCACGGATCAGGAATTGCAAGTTTCTAGTTTTAGGGTCAAGGGAAACGCCCTTTAAGTCCTTGAATACAATATATCTAAGTTTTAAACAAAAACTATCATAACAATATTTGTATGGATGTATAATAGAATTTGTTTTTTAAGCTCATGACATATATAATCCAAACTCCATAATGTTGGTTGTTAGTACAAAAGATTCAACAAACAAGCAATATGATGAGATAATGCATTCAATAAACCAACGCCAATTATATTACCTATCCATGACTCCATGTTAAGTACATGAAAAAGGTCTATAACAAAGGCTTTTCCCAAAATATAATATTACTATTACCTCTTCAATTATTAAAGGCAAAGTACAACTACTTGAACTACTTTCAAGTGATACTATAAAAGATACAAGATATAAAAGAGAGAGAAAAAAACATCAAGTGTTTTACCCCAAGACAGAAAAATCAATACCATGGTAAAAGAGCAAAGGTAACCTGCACACTCAAATGTAACACCAATTCCTTTGGTGAACTCCATTCATGCACATATTATATTCAGTTACTTCCTCCCATTTCAATCTTAGCAGTCTTTGCCTATCCTAGCAACCATTTGGTAAAAGCATCTTCTACTAGCCAATGCTTTTAAACATCTATGTTGGAGATGACTAAACAACCTCAAACAGTGTGGTAGAGATCCTCTACTAGCCAATGTTTTTAATAATCATAACAAAGCAAAGGTGCTTATTAGTTATGCTTTTGGAACGTATCATTAAAGCCAGAATTTTATAGCATAAAGCACATTGCAACCACATAGACATTGGCAGGTGAGATTAATTTCTATGGCAAGATAACAGGGCATCCTCATGCCTCATGCTATGGGACAATTGGCAGCTGACATTTACACACACCACACTACAGTTGACAGAATCAAAGGACAGCCATTGACCTTAAACCGGACCCATCCTACATTTGCCAGCTTGTCGATCAGATCGACTCTATTCTTAACACATTTAAACCTAAACTACCAAGCAGTAAGCACTCTGAGACCTATCAGACCCTTACTGCAAACAGCAAATATTTTTAACATGGCTTTAAAACCAAATCCAACAAACAAGGAAGCGGATATATTAACAAAAGTTGTGCATACTAAGCTGTCATTCTTGAGCAAAATGGCGAACACCTTTTTCTTTAGGCATCTAAAACTTACACACGCTTCAACCGCATCATTGGGGATGAAAAGGAATCATTAACTGTAAAACAACAAAAGGTCTGCCACTGAAGATCTAATTCACCAGATTACTCTAATAGTCTGATAACAGTTCAAAGTTTAGGAAATTAACACTATTCAGTAAGGAAGTGCAAAATTCATTCATTAAAGATCGGGCTGCTTGATCTTAGATTCTTATCGTATCCCCCAAACAATCATCATAAGATCACATCCTCAAAACTCAAATCAACATAACTAAACAACCCTAGAGCTTTAACAATTAACATACCTTATAAGATTCTTCGATGTGATACGAGGAGCTTTGATTGCCGCACCGATCAAACTACTTCCTGTTATATAAATCCCCCTGAGACCCCCAAAGCCACAGAATCAGAACCCAATACGATAATCTGTCTACACATTCAACGGAATTAAATCAGTAGGGTTAATATAGATTACCAGGCGGCGCCTAGGACCGAAACGCCGATAGCGACGGCGATACCGATGGCGGAGAAGGTGTAGGGGGAGATCTTAAGCATCGCTCGGGCCCATGACCCTGCGGCTCCGGTAACAATGGCGCCTGACATCGATCTGTAGGTTTGTTGGTCGTGTGTGAGAGATCAAGTGTGGAGATTTACGAGAGGAGATGGAGATGGAGAGCGAGCCGAGAGGATGAGACGAATCACGTCGATAAGATAGAATACAACCACCAGTACTGTGGTTGAAATCGGGTTTCTTTGATTTTTTTTCTTTTTATTTATTTTTTCTTTCTCCGATTCGTAAAGAGCATTCACAGTAAATTTCTTATCTTTATTTATATAATTACATTAAAAATCATTACATTTTTTTTCTCATTTTCAACCAAATAATACCTTTTATACTTTTATCATTTCTTTTTTCCCTCTCTTCCACTCACAACCACTTTCAAAAATATTAAAAAATTTATAGGGATTAAACAGTAATTCTTCAAATACACCAATCAACAATAACATTTTCTCTCTTTTTCACTCACAACCACTCAAAATCATTCTATATAATATATCAAATACACTCATATAAATTTAAAGATTCCATTGTGAATGCTCTAAATTGTCAAGCATACATCACAACCTAGGTGTCAAAAAACCAAAAGAACGGATGGTTCTTACTTCTTACTCAATTTTTATATTATGTGAAATTTTTGATTCCATATCGGTTCCTACCCGACCCAAAACAAACCGCTTTCATCATGGTTCTACCATTAATTTCAAAACCTTTACAAAACGATGTATAGTCATTAGGGTGCTTACACTCGTGAGGTTGACGGTGTATAGGAATGTTCTAGAACTACAAGGACTTAAACGACACAATAACAAGTTAAAGGGCATCAAAAGCAAACAAAAGAGACGAAACGCAAAATCACACAATCGAGCCCTCGAAGCTTTGAAACCCCATTGGAACCACCGCAATCGTCTTCTTCACAAAACGATCAATCAAGAAGCAACATGGGTGCAGGTCGTGCTGTTTCAATCTCATTAGACGGAGTAAGAGACAAAAACCTAATGCAATTGAAGAAACTCAACTCCGTTCTCTTTCCGGTGCGATACAACGATAAGTATTACGCCGATGTTCTTGCCTCCGGCGAATTCACCAAGCTAGGTATTGTTCTCCGTCAAATCCGACCCCTTTATGGATCTGTATTCGATTTTTCATGTTATTGGTTTTGAACTCTGTGTTTTTATAGGTTATAATGATGGAATTTGTGGTTTCTTGATGATTGATTTTGGTTTTTTTTGGTGATGTTTTGAACGAATTGATTTGTGGGTTATGATCCAAAGGGGTAATGGCATTTGGGTTTTGAAAGAAAAGGCTTAATTTCGAGGGTTGATGCGGGACTTTATGATGTTATGCATATTGAAAGTGATGTAGATCTATTATTTTTGTTTGTTATAATGTTTAATGTGGTGTGATTCTCATCTGGGTGGTCTTATAAATGGGTTGTATGCTATTGGTTTATCATATGTGGAACACTTGTTAACATGTTTTGTTTAGGTCTTGCTGATTCAGATTGATTTGGGCAGTGGTTTAATGCAATGCTGTCGTGGCTTTTTAGGTTTTACCGGTTTTGTTTATGTGTGTAACGTCGTAGGCGAATGTGGACACCGGTCAAGAGAGATAGTATTAAGGTTGTTGACTTTCTAGGCATATGCATGACCACAAATACACAAGCATGCCTAGTTGTGGAGGAAGACCCTAGCTGACATGAGATGATCGAGTCAGGCGGGATTTACTGGACTTGCACCTCTTTGAGGACATTATCAGGGATGAGAGTCTTTGGATACATAGTATTAGGGTTATGGACTATTGGACTTTCTAGGGAGTGGATAGATGGGCATTAAATTCTTGTTTTGCTGCCTTAGCTTTTCCTATACTTTGTGTTTAACTTAAGTTATGGAGGCCTGGTATAGGTTTAGTTGTTTTTGTGTCTATATACTTTTTGTTAGTAGTTTCTGTATGGTTGTTTGCTCTGTTCTAGGTATAGTTTTTACTCATCGTTATTTGTTAGTGGTCGTTTACAACTTACATTATGTGCACTCATGTATGGTTGCTTGCCTCGACTCTTCTTTTACATATAGTGTGCATGCTTCTTGGATTAGTATGCTATTATTATGCTATACTGTATATGCTGAAAAAAAGTTTCCCCCTCTCCCCAAACCAGAGAAACTACAAAAGCTAAGGGGTTGTTTGAACCTTGTGCTGAGCCATTGAGAGGCTTAATTGAATAAGTGATAGCCTCTAAATCATTCAGCATTTTTTCAAACTCATTAAGAGGCTCCAAAAACCATTAAGAGATGCCTTTTAGGTGAACCCAACATACTGTACCTTTGATCGATTTAAAGGTAGCCTCTTAATGAAATCATTATGAGGTTAGCAAACAACCCCTAAGCTATGAGTGGGATATATTGAGTATGTTTAGTTTGGTTTGGTTCTGCATTCATGAATGTTAAGTTTGGTTCTCATCCTTCTTGTTGTATAGTCTATGGTGTAGCTGATTTCCAAAGTTTGATTTAATGTCAAGATTCAGAGGGTCTATGCTGAAAATGAACAAAGCGAGTCATGATGCCTGAGTTTATCTAGTGACACATGAATACTATGAAAGGGATATGGCTTTTAGAATTTAGACAGCAAGCTACCATTGAAAATGAAATACGATTAAACTGCAATGACATGAATTAAAGTGTTTAAACCATTGAACATTTTAACTGTCTTGTATGGTGTGAAGGCAAATGATTCAACATCTGATCATGGGTCCCGTTTACATATACTGAATGTCTGAATTTTAACACATACCCAGTGTTGCAAAAATCGGAATTACTCAGGCGATTAATCGGGAATCGGCCCATCACCTAGGAATTTTTGGCTAATCGGCCAATTAATCGCTAGGCGGTCAACGGAGGTCAAAATCGGACCTAGGCGGACCCTAGGCGGTCTTAATCGGCCAAAAACCTGTAATTCCGGCGATTTCCGGTAGGGTTCCGGCGAGATTCCGGCGACTTTAGCCGGAAGGTCAAAAATTCCGGCCAAAAATTGAAAATTCCGGCTAAAATCTGGAAATTCCGGCCAAATATGTTAATTTATATATAAAACTTAACTTTTTTATTAATTTTACATATGAAAATGTGTGTATTTATATATAAAACTGAAAATTATATATAAAAATCCCAATCCGATTAATCCCGATTACTCCCGATTAATCGCTAGTCCCTACCTCGTCGCCCGACTAGCGCCTAGCGATTTTTACAACTACCTTTAACAAGAGAAACACATTGTTTACAAAACACAAAAATGCACATTGCCAAGTCATCATTTATATATTCCAAGATAAGTTTTGGTGCATGCATTCATTTGTGTAATTTAAGATTTTAAGAGTTCTATATTTCACGACGCTTATATACTCTACCTTTTCAGCATATTATAGTGATATTTGTGTTGGCTCAATTGCATGCCGACTTGAGAAGAAAGAAGGTGGAGCTGTTCGTGTATACATAATGACATTAGGTGTTTTGGCACCTTATCGTGGCCTAGGTATAGGTGAGTATCCTAAATCTTTAGTTTGACCTCAAAGTCAAAAGATTACCTCTGATCTTCGAAACAATATACATTTTTGCACAACTCTAAAGATGTAGTTCTTGACATTTGTGACAGGTACGAAGCTGTTAAATCATGTTCTTGATCTAAGCAGCAATCAGGCCAATATTGGTGAGATTTACTTGCATGTGCAGACAAACAATGAAGATGCTATAAGCTTTTACAAGAAATTTGGTTTTGAAATCACCGAAACGATCCAGAATTATTACACAAACATCACCCCACCAGACTGCTATGTGGTTACAAAGTACATCGGGCAGCCCGAATTAAAGAAATAAGTGGCTTTCACATGTAGGATCAAGAACTGGAGATGGAAGTTGAGAATTTTGCTCATTGGATTATAAGATTTTGTGGATGTTAATTGCTAATATTCAGTTTGTTTTGCTTTTGAGGCCCATTTGTTCTTGATCTTGTTTGTTGAGACTAATATATTATCATCTGTAAGAATGATATACTGTTCAAAGTTATGAGTTTAAAGCTAAGCTTTATGTTATGAGTTTAAAGCTAAGTTTTATTATTGTATTCGATGTTTGTATGTGTTTGATCAATCACACTTTTGTAGAGACGCTATAAAAGCTTAAAGTTAGATTTTAACTTATTGTCCGTGAATTTTTAAGTTCTTTCTCATTTATTTATTTTTAATCAGCGAACATGTGGCAACAAGAAAGGATCTAATATTACAAATATACTAACAATACATAAAAGCCAAATATAGAATAAATATAGAGTTATTCCAATATTACTTGGATCAAACTTCAAAGTATCATCTTTCAATTAGTTATCATTAACATTACAGCATCTACTTATGCTGACCTTTAAAAAATATAAGTGTAATATTTTGTAATAATATGAGCTCATCAATGTTATTGTTGACATTTTTTAAGCATGCTTTTAATGTAAAAGTTAGAGGAGCGTGCTAGAGACTAGTGATGTTAAGTTAGGGTTTTTATTGCAATGTTCTTCTTGATCATAAAAACTGTTGAGCAATTAGGTTATTTTTTTTAACTAGAGATTTAATTTTAATTGGATCATCAATTTTTATTGAATCTGTTCCTTGAATCAAACTAAGTTACATTTCTTAGTTCAACTCAAGTTAATTGATGATATTCATTTTTAAATAATTGAAAATTCCATTTGTGTTTCTTTGCACAAGTTTATAATTATTTAATGGTATACGATTCGTTAAAAGAAAATTCCAATATTATTTGATCAGGTATACTTGCCTCCATGTTGAAATAGAATGGGTTCATCTTGATAACTTCATTATCAATCATCAAACATGAACAGGCTTTTATATATAGATTTCTTTATTTATTTTTGCAATCATTCTTCTATTTTTGATTGAGAATTGTTTAATATAATGTTGATTGGATAATCCTGATTTGGTTGAAAAATGTCTCGTTAGATTCATGAACATGAGATGTATTTCTCTGTATGCACGCACCACTAATGGATCTGGATTTTCAGGATGAACCATGAATCTTAATTTGTAATCAAGTCCATTAAATTTAGTCTCTGATTTTGATGACGAGGTTTATAGCAGAACTAGGATGTAATCGTAAGGCTAAACGACGATGGAGTTTTTAGTTTGCCGACGCTTGAATATTGTCGTCGTCCACACATTGCTTTAGCCAGGTACATCAACTTAGGTTTTCTTTATCCCCTCTCATTTTTCACATTTGAATCTCTAATTGCTATTTGCTGCTTCGTCGTTTTCATTGTTAGTTTTCTCGTCGTTTTTAGTACGTTCTCCCTAGGTTTCTGCTAGTAGTTCTCATCCCCTCGTCTAGTCTGATTGAATGTCTTCTCCGACTCGCTTATATTCTATTATGAATCAAAACGGATCAATGACATAAAGCAACTTCTAATAACCTATTAATCCCTTTCGCTTCTTACATAAGTGATGAGTGATTATTGTGACACATAGAAATCAAAATCGTAAAACTAGTAAAAAATGATTGCTGTGGACATAATGTGAGTAGAAACTAGTATAATTTTCAAGTAAAATTGTGTTTGAGTGAGCAATTAAAAGTAAACCTAAGGGAATGTTTCACCTCAAATTCCTTTGGTTGTGGGATTTCAAAATCCTTCCACCTAGAGAGGGAATTTGAAATCCCACAACCAAGGGAATTTGAGATGAAACATTCCCTTGGGTTTTACATTTCATTATCCACTTAAACATAATTTTGCTTGAAAATTATACTAGTTTCTCAATTCCATTCCATTCCATTCCTTTCAACCAAACGCCCCCTAAGATAAGCTTACATCATCAATATAAATGGATTGATGTTGGCCTTTAATAGTTATTTGTATACATGACAACATATATGTACACTAATTATGTATAATTTATACACGTACTGACAGTTGAAGCAGTTATTCACAAAAATACCACCACCTATCTCATGGCTGTTTCTTCAGTATGCCACCCCACCGGAAAAGCTATCTCCGTCATGAAGAAGAGATTCTGTAAGCCAATAACCATCCCAAAATCCACCAACTCTCTGCCAAAATCATCAAGTTCATATAATCTTCAAAAACGTATATTCGCTAAACGCACACGCCATTGTAGCAAAAAAAAAAAAAAAAAGGAAAAGAAAAAGGCGAATGTACCTGAACCATGGTAAACTCAAATGTTTCTTCTTCCTCAGGCCGAGCTCCTCTTATCCAAACCCTTTGTTTGTAACGATTCTAAATCATAATCAACAAAAGCAGATATACAACAGAGTAAAAACTTATGCTACCTTAACATATTGTTAAATAAAAGTTTAAGATTTAACCTCTTCGACATTTAAAGTGCTTAGGATCTTTCTCTCCTTGTGATTTAGTAGAACTCTGAATGTTGAATGATGGAAAATCCGTCTAAACCGCTCAAACTGCATGCAAAACAAAGGATTCAACCGGTGATTAATATTCACTTGATGCTAATAAGTTGCAGATTAGTAACTGACCTGTCCCAAATCAAAAGAAGGGCCAAAATATAGAGACCTTTCAAAAGGATCAAATCCAGCAAACTGAAGGTTAAAATAATGGTCAAATTAATAACCAACGGGATGAGAAAGTAAAAGTGGATGTAAAAGAAAATAGGAATTACCCTATACATGACTTCGACCCCATAGTCTGGACGTGGTTGGTCGTTAAACATCAATGCATCAAGTTGGTACTGTACACATTCTTCTGCATTAAACTACATCCAGATAATTTAAGTAAATAAAAAGATTGCAATGAACAATAGTTGGATTCAGGAACCAGTGTGTTGATTAGAAGGTTACACTTAGTCTTGGGCCAAACGGTCTCTTCCTGCGAGATTCCAGCCTGCAAGATCAAATCATCACAAATGAACACAAAAAAGGTTGTAAATAATATTACAGCTAGATCTGTTAGGACTTGGGGTATGTTCTCATGCTCCGAGCATGAGAGCAGAGCTGGTACTGTTAAAGGCGTTGAACACCGCTCCCCCCCTAGGCGTTAAGGGGCATGAATGAGGTGGCATGAAATTACCAAGGGCGTGAGGAAGGAATTGAACCATGTGACCGTTTCACAAGGTGGGTCATGGGTGAGGTGGACTAAAAGTGGGTGAAACCATTTCCTTGGTTTAGTGGGGTTAAAGCGGGTGATGTGGTGCCTACCTGGAGTGAAGGGGCTTTAGAACACACCCCATGGCCTATAAATTCTGGTATAGATTGGCCTAGAAATGTAAGCCCAGTTACAAAATCAATTTGGTCAAAATTCAAAACAATATAGTGCAGAACACTCATGCATTTACAAAATGTGAGTTATATTTTATATGTTTCTTACCTTAGGCGATTAAGCTTCACAAATTTATCTTAAAATCATTGCTTGCTTTGTCAACCATATAAAAGTTATCTCTGGTTCTCTCTTCTTATTTCAGATTTTTAGAATTTTGGTCCTTGGTATTTTGATTTGCATAGAACTAATAGCTTTTCTAATTTGATTAAAGACCAATTTATTTCATCAAAAACAAAGTCTATTTTCATTCACACTTTTGCCAACCACCTTCTTAACACATGAACATTTATTTCAAACCTCTAAGGTGTTCTAGTGCAAAAAAAACCAATAAGTCGTTAATCTACATTCTAAATTCTCCAAAAGGTTATGATGGAGATAAAAAAAAACTAGTCCTCCCACCATCCCAATCAGTCCGCACTTTAAAAGGATTTTAAATACTTATTTTTGGACAATTCATCTTTCTCTTACAATAAAGAGAAATCAAATGCTACACCTTCCAAAAATGGAACTTTCTTGACAAAGAAGCATCGAATAATTTTGCATTTAATTTCCTACTTGTCCAACATACTTTATGCAACAATAGTTTTTCTAAGCATTAACAATAACAATGGTTCGTATCAAACAGTAAAGCCACCATGATTGTTAAAGAACCGGATTCACCTTTTTCAAAGACAAAGGAAGTTCGTAAAGTGGATTCTTTACCCCAAAGTGGTTTCAATGGCTTCACATAAATAAATAGCATGGTTCATCAAATGTTGAATCTTCACATAATCAACTTTCAATCACATAAAATCAGCAATAGCCCTAATACAATCAAAATATCAAATACCTAAAGTGCAATGATCTCAATAATCCATTTCAACCATATTGGTTTCATAGAATTAAACATCAAATGCACCCACTTTACCAAATTCCAATTCCTTCAACAGAATATAATCAAATTAACACAACACTTCCCCCAATCTATCATACCTAAACTATGAATCATGAGACCAAATTCTGAACATATAACTTTGATTTAAGGATTGAAACTGAGCAATCGTACCAATCGATGGAAAGAAAATCGGGAACATCGGCAGAGGCTCTGAAGCCGTAAGTAGAAGATTTGGTGGTGCCATTGAAACACTTGCAGAAGAGTGACGATGAAGATGACAACCCCAACGACATCATACTGAATACTCTTTTCGAAATCTTTGTGCTTGTGTTATGAAGAAATTGAAAGAGAGTAGAAGCAGCAGATCATAAGAATTTTGAATGGCCGTTGTTCGGTTACCCAAATGACGGGAAGAAGAACCCTCGATCAATTTTGGGGGAAAATAGGGTGTAATAATCTCTTAATATTATTCAACTACGGTTAAATGTTGATAAGTCTTATGGTTAATAAGTCTCTCAACATTTGATGTAAGAACATTTGTAGTGAAATCCTTAAAAAAATATGAGTATGTTTCTTATATAATATGAAATGTTTTTAAGTAGTTGTAAGTGAAGGAAACAAAAAATATTACTGTTTATCGGTATATTTGAGTAATCACTGTTCAATCCTTATAAATTTTTTAATATTGTTGAAAGTGGTTATAGGTGGAGAAAAGAAAAAATAATAATAATAAGAGTATAAAAAATATTATTTAATTGAAAAGTAAAGATAAAAGATAGTAATTTCTTGTGTAATCAAATGAATAAAGGTGAGAAATTCACTTTGAATGCTCTAAAATGTTAGAAGACCTAAGAAATAAAATACTTTTTATTAAAAACTATTTTAAAAAGTATAATTGAGGATAAGCTTCATTAATTTCTTTGGAATCAGAGTAAATCTTACGTCACATAACATATAGTAATTGAGATGAAGATTACTTATTTCTATCATACAATTTAGATAAGAGCTATCTTTATTATGAAAATTTCTCTCAAAACCTGATAGATATTAATTTTACCAACGTCTTAATAACGTTAATGGTTATCATATTTCATTTCTTCTCTTTAAAGTAGAGATAAACTATAATTCTCTTTTATATTTAACTTTAAAGAGAACGTCAATACATAAAGATTGCAAGTGGTATTTTGTTTGTGCTGGACTACATCGACTTACTTCAATTTTGACTTTATCTCCTAGCAATATTCGTATAAAACTACGTCGGATCTTTCTTGAAACATAACATAGAATCATATCTTCATTATCTAAACACACCCGGAACATGCTGTTGGAAAGTGATTCAATAATTAAACCTTCATGAATCCATTTTTATTCTTTCATTCTAAGTAAAACATTCTTGAAGTATCAACTAGTGGATAAAGAACCCTATTAGACAACCCACCCCTTCTCTTTTCTTTTTCACAAAAAAGAAGTCACCTATTTAATTCGGATATTAAAAAGATTACCATATATAACACAAAATTTCTCTGCCTATTCTTTCTAGTCGAGCCTCTCAATTTGTTATTCTACCCCGAGAGGTAGAAAGAATTACAACCCCCATTCCGCCTAAAATTCTAGGAATTCTTTGATAGTTAGAATAGATTCATAGACCCGGTCGATTGATCAGTTTTAAATTTAAAAGATTTCAAAAAGTCCTTTTCCTATTCTTTTTATGTTGTAGGGTTAAAAGCAAAAAAGATTTGTTGCTTTCTCGATGTTTTCTCACGTTTTCGATAAACCCTCTCGTAAAAATATTTTAACAATACCTTGGCTAATATTAGTAGTTGCTAATCGAACCACACTTTTTCTATACATATCAGCATTTTGTATAGAGGTTATTATGTCAGCGATTGTATTACTGCCCATGATTAATTAAAATTCTTGGTGCCTCCAAACTTGAATATAATCAACATGTTATTTTTTACGTATTTATTTATGAATATATGAATTTTAAAAGGTATATACATGAGACAAAATCCACCAAATTAATCTTAACCTATAACTTAGATAAGATTTTCTCTTTCTTGCTTGACAATCTTGAGGTTTGTTATGAAACAATGAATAACTATAGAGTATAAAAGTATTTTATGAATTTGATTTTGAAAAGATTAGTTAAAATTAATTGGGAACAGTTTGCTTATCTAGCCAAGAGGAGAGTTGAATAACTAAGTTTTGTAAATTGTTTCTATTTGATTACCAATATCTGATTTGTCTTCATAATTGACCCGGGTTTTGAAAAACGTTTCTATTTTCATACTTTTGACTGACGGTATTAAAAGTTTCCGTTAACTAAATGCTAAATAAGTGTTAATTGATCAAAATACCTCTAATTAAAATTGAAAAACTAAATAATAAATTATTAAGTTTAAATTGTTTTATTTTACAAATGAAAATTAAACACACCATACCCACCCCGGCCCTCCTCTGCTCATCCTCCTCATCATCCACCCATCATCATAATCATCACATCATTTACTTCCCCTCCATCAACATCTATACCCACGCTTTAAGGCCATTAGAATTAGCCACCGCTATTTGAAATCGTGCAAAAACCACCTTCGTCATCGCACTCCTCTGTTCGATTTGGCACTAGCTTCTACTCTCTGTCTCTTTGTGCAAGTTTCTACCATTTGTCGAGCTGGAGGTGGTCGCAAATCTGAAAAAGAGATACGACGATGGTGTGGTGGTCAGTTGTAGTCGAAGATAACAAGGCAATGGCGGTGAAGGTGGTTGTCGGAGGGTGGGTGGTTGCAGATTTGAAAAAAAAGATGCGACGGTGGTGTGGTGATCAGTGATAGCCAGGGACAATGGGGCGGTGGAGGTGGCAGTCGGAGGGTGAGGGTGGGGGCGGGAGGTGGTGTTTTCCAGTGGCAGTAGAGAAAGGGGAGAGAGAGAGAGAGAGAGAGAGAGGGATAGAGAGAGAGAGAGAGAGAGAAAAGTAAAAGAAATTGAAAAATGAATGAGTGATGAATTTTTTTTTTAAATCATTTAAGCTTGTAAAACTATTTTGATCTTTACAAAATATTCTAACAGAAAATATTAACATCGCTAGTAAAAAGAACGAAAATAAAAAATAATTTATGAAACTCAAACCATTAATAGAGACAAATTAAAAATTAGTATAAAAAATAATTTGCAAAACTCAAGCAACTAATCGAACCAAAAACTAACTCTAAATATAAATGGTTAACAATAACGTACATGAATCTCCTTGCTTTTTACTCTCACGTGATGTTTTGGATGGGTCTCTTTGGCTGGAACGAAACACGTGCGTGTGACAGCTAAGCCAAGGCGGCTATACCCTACAGCTCATTCCAAAGGTCTACGTTCAAGCTTGGTTGGAAAACTTGACTTTCATGGGTTCACCATATTACTATTCAACAAATTTAAACTTTATTTTAAAACACTAGATATAAGTTCGTGTAATATTTTATAAGGTTACAAAATTTTAATCTTAAAACTAGTTTTGATATGTACTAAAGACCATCTATTTTCAACGTCAATGTCGAAATTTTTTTTTTTGGTTTCTACGTTTATCCTTTAAAGGAAAGGACTTAGAAAAACGAAATTGGTGTATACAAATGCAGTGCTTATAAACTTCAATTTGATGTGTATATTTTAGAAAAGAAACGATAAATTTTCTACAGTAAAATACTATTTTCGTCCCTGACGTTTTGTTGAATTTGTAATTTCAATACAAAAACTTTTTTTTGTCATTTCAATCACTGTAGTTTACCAAATGTTATCATTTTCATCAACTCCACTAATATCGTTAAAACTTCGTTAAAACTCCATTAAATATGACGGTATTTTAGTGTTTTTGAACACCCTAATTATCCAATCAAAACAAATTAATCAATTAATATTCAATTAAAACTAATGAACACATGAAACGACTAGTGACACTAAAAAAGTTTTTTGATTGAAAATTGCAAATTCAACAAAAAAAAAAAAAAGTTTCAATTTTCAAATACAGATGGTCTACTTAAGTTTTATTCTTTCATTGTTAAGAAAACTTACAATTTGGTTTACCTAATTTAGTGTAAATGCATTTAGCGTGAGTGTGTAACAGATAACAAATTAAGTCATAATTTTGTTACAAATAAATATGTTCCATAAAACTCTCATTATAATAAACAATTGTGTTTAATTATAATCAATATATTATAATTAATTAATAATATGTCTACTAATAGGTTATTATTAGTGATCTATCTTAACCAAAATAATTCTAAACTCAATGCAACAAGAAGGAATCCGTAAAACATTCTTTAACGAGCGAACTCAATCGAGTTACAATTCGGTTTGATTCGATTATTGCTAAAACAAAATTTATAACTGGTATTTTGCTTTTAGATCTTCATAACAAACAGTTTCGGTTACAAAAAATAGATGTTACAATCCAATAGCCAAAGTAAGCCACACCACTGAAGAAGTGCAAAAATACAACTAAAAACCTAAACTCCTGAAGCAACATTTATCTCAGTCATTTGATGCAACAAACCTCAGGTTAGCCTTGTCTATTGCTTCTTCATATTGATGGTGGGTCTTAGAGGTCTCGACCTTTGTAAAGAACTATTTCAAACGAAAAATTTTGGTAAAAGAGAGACCAAGATTAGAGGCTTAGCTTAACCATCATGCCGCTTAGAAAGAATGGATTTGGTTAGGTGGGGTTATTTGATATTGTTATTATTATTATTTTAAAGCATTCATATCAAGTTTCTCGTACACATTTTTATAATTACAATAAAAATTATTACTTTTTTTTATCGTTTTCAATTAAATAATATTTTTATACGTTTATTATTACATTTTATTTCTCATTTACTCACAAAAACTTTTTAAAATATTAAAAATTATAAGGGTGAATAGTGTTTTCCCCCCAATAAATAATAACATTTTTTCTATCATCTACTCACAACTACTTATAAACAATCTTTATAATATAGAAAACATAATCGCAATAATATAAAAAACCTATTTTGAATGTTCTTAACATTGTTTTCGAACTCTTATTCATGTTAAAGCCTAAATGTAACAACTAAGTAGAGTAACAATTGGAACCACGTGTGTGATTTATTAAAAGCTAGGATCAAAACTCAAAAGTGAAGTTACGACTTATCACATGGACCTTTTGTGTATTTACTCTATAATATATTAAGATCAAATTATACTTTTCATCAACACATTTCATCTTTTATCTTTATTAATTACACTAATCTTTCTTTACATTTAGGCTTTGCCATAAATTATAATATTTACTAACTAACGTTACATTTTTGTTAACTTATTTAAAAATTACTATTTTACTTGTTTCGTACTCTTAAAGGATGAAATATATAATTTTTTAATATTCTTTTATTTTATTTTATTTTATATTCTTATAGCATATTACTCATATTTATTTATAAACTTATGTAAAATTTTGTTGATTAAAATGTTCAATTTATTTTATTAATAAAAAAATAAAATTTTTTTGAAGGCCATAAAACAAGTTAGAATCAATCCGTGAAAGCTTGAAACACCTAAACAATTTTGTTACTTCAACGTTGTCGTGTTGATACTAGAAGTCAGATTTGTGCTCTGCATGAAACTACTAATTTGAATTGACGACTATTTTAATTCAATCATATATTACAGATATATATACAAGACGAAAAATGCAATCACTGATACATAAAATACAAATTTCTCAGATTACGTGTCTATCAAAAGAAATTTATTTGAAGACCACAAATTTACAAGTGTTAAAAACTCAAGGTTCAACAAACCACAATCACACCTCTTTGGTGTGTTTTGAGCTTTTGATTTAACATATCATAACGTGCTCAAATAGTCAAATTGATAGTTTGAAAAATAACGTCCTTTAAAATCTAACATAATAATTAACAATAAATTAAGTGGGTTGAATTATATCTAAATCTACAAATAATATTCTCGCTTTATTTCAAATCTGAGATGCTTCACCCACACACATGGTCGAATTTCAGTAATTTCAAATCGTCATGATGCGCTGTGATTAGGGTTTATTCGATAAATTACTGCAATTTCAGTTTACCCCCACACACATGGTCGAATTTCTCATTCAATTTTGACAACCACAAAACAGCAGGACTCTAATTAACGATTTAAATACCCAAGCGGCTCTTTCGTCTCCACCCCCATTTTCCAACTCATCGATCACTCCGCAGGTCCACATTCCCTGCTCAAGGTTAGTTTTCTCATCTGGGTTTCGATTATTTTCCAATTTCGTCACTTGGGTCTCTGTGATTTGGTCAATTTAGACACTTTGAATCGTTAAATCGGTGTTTTGTAAGATGATTTCTGTTGGGTTTCGTTTAGATTGATGAAATCTTTGATGATTTGCTGTTGATTTAGCGTGGTAAAGGGGATTTCTTGTTGAATTTTGATTCCCATTTTGCAGGAACTGTTGTTGATTTGCTGATCTTAGATCTCGTGATTTGGGGATTGGGTTTGTGAGTTGTTGATTTGTTTCGGAATAACAGATCTTGGATTTGGGTGTTTTGTTATCGAAATTGTAGATTGAGATTGAGTATTTGGTAAAATGAGTGAAGTGACAGAAGTCAAACCTTTGATTTCACAATCTTCTTCTTCAAAGCTTCCTGATTTCAAGAAATCTGTTAAGCTTAAGTATGTGAAGTTAGGGTATCATTATCTTATAACCCATGGAATGTATCTGTTCTTATCTCCTCTTGTTGTTGTTCTTGCTGCTCAATTGTCAACCTTTTCTGTCGAAGATGTTTATGTTCTTTGGGACCATCTCAGATTCAATCTCATATCGGTGGTCGTGTGTTCGACCCTTTTGGTCTTTTTCTCAACCCTTTATTTCCTGACCCGTCCTCGGCCTGTTTACCTTGTGAACTTTTCGTGTTATAAGCCTGAAGATGAACGGAAATGCACCCGACAGATCTTTATGGAAAGATCAGCTTTAACTGGCTCGTTTACTGAGGGGAGTCTTGAGTTTCAAAGAAAGATTCTTGAAAGATCGGGTCTTGGTGAGTCGACTTACCTTCCTGAAGCTGTTCTTAGGGTCCCACCAAATCCGTGTATGGCAGAAGCAAGAAAAGAAGCAGAACTAGTGATGTTTGGTGCTATTGATGATCTCTTAGCAAAAACTAATGTGAAACCGAAAGACATTGGGATCTTGATAGTGAATTGTAGTTTATTCAATCCAACCCCATCGTTAGCTTCAATGATCGTCAACCATTACAAACTTAGAGGCAATATTCTTAGCTTTAATCTTGGTGGAATGGGTTGTAGTGCTGGTTTGATCGCCATTGATCTTGCTAAAGACCTTCTTCAAGTCAACCCTAATTCATACGCCTTAGTAATGAGCATGGAGAACATCACATTAAATTGGTATTTTGGGAACGAAAGATCAATGCTCGTGTCAAACTGCTTGTTCCGAATGGGTGGTGCTGCAATCCTACTCTCAAACAAAACCTCAGACCGGAGAAAGTCAAAGTATCAGTTGGTCCACACGGTTAGAACACACAAAGGTTCAGACGATAAGTGTTTCTCCTGCGTCACTCAACTAGAAGATCCAGTCGGTAAAATTGGAGTTGCATTGTCAAAAGATCTAATGGGAGTAGCGGGTGATGCTCTAAAAACCAACATCACAACACTAGGCCCGTTAGTGCTACCAATGTCTGAACAGTTACTTTTCTTTGCAACTTTAGTCGGGAAAAAGCTATTTAGAATGAAGATCAAGCCATATATCCCCGACTTTAAGCTAGCTTTTGAGCATTTTTGCATTCATGCTGGTGGGAGAGCGGTTCTTGATGAAATTGAGAAGAATTTGCAGCTTACAGATTGGCACATGGAGCCATCAAGAATGACACTCAATCGATTCGGTAACACTTCAAGTAGCTCACCATGGTATGAATTGGCATACTCAGAAGCTAAAGGGAGAATCAGGAAAGGAGATAGAGCATGGCAGATAGCTTTCGGGTCTGGTTTTAAGTGCAATAGCGCTGTTTGGAAGGCGTTAAAGACTGTTAATCCTGCAAAAGAGAAGAACCCATGGAGCGACGAGATTGATCAGTTTCCTGTAGATGTTCCAAAGTTTTCCGCCATTTAAGGCGGATTAACTATCTAATTTTTTTAGTTTTCAGTTTCTAAGTTATTGTTATTATTATTATTCATCATGGGATTTTCTTTATCTTCAAATTCACTTGATTGTACTATGTTTCCTCAAGAACATCTTTAGAACATGTCTTGTGATTCAAGATTTCGATCTGTTTTTGAGTTATTTATGTGTTTTAGGATGTTCTATTTGTGTAGATTTGTAGGTGATGATAAAAAAAACTATTGTAGCATTTGGAGATGGTCATATGAAACATCTGGCGATTGTTTTCTTTAGATTTTTCCATGGAGGAAGCCATAGTTTTCTTGTTGGTTCTGTGTAAATTATCTTCATAACTAATTCCACAAATCAGTTACTGATATTATCAATAATATAGAACTATATAAATCAAATATGCATTTTTTTTCTCTCATTTAGGCCCACTCATGTCACTTAGGGGCTAGGGCACCCATGTATGTACTTTGTCATTTATATTAGTTTTTATTTTTAAAAATGTCATGAGTTGTTAATATGTCGTACATGTTGTCTTTTTAAAAATTTGAAGACTACTTTTGTTATTTATAACTTTCAGGTGAAAATTGATAAAAAATAACAAAATATATAAACTCAATACTTGAGAAATTGATATAAAAGGCTTAAAACTTCAGGTTGCCTTTGCATACAATCCAATTTCTTCTTTTTTCTGCCAAACCCATCATCATTGCTCTACTCCAACCCCGTCGACTCTCTCTGACGATGATGTTTCTCTACCACGACAAACCCTACTTTTTTTTGTCTCTCAACAATGCGACAAAAAGCGCGTGCACACAAATACACAAGTTTGATTGAGTTCAAATTTAGGCTATGTGTGACTTACATTTTAGTGTTCTTTGTTCTATGATGGCATAATCAAGGGTTTTGTTTTGGGTTTTGATTTCTGTTTTAGGCTTTGCTTTGGATTGAAATGGGTTATGATATGGTTTGTGAGTTTGTGTATTTATTTTTTGTTTTAGTAGTTACTTCAAAGGGGCGGTTACATCAAGAACTATATTATTTTCTGAAAATTAATAATTATTATATTATCATTAACTACATCTTTATATCATTTATAACATTTATGTAAGGATAACTTTATAAAATAGTAATCAAGTTTTAGGATTGTTTTAATTATGTCACTCATAAATTTTTTTTTTGTCCAGTTCATGTCACTAATAATTTTTTTTTCTCTCAATCATGTCACTAAAGTTTGAGGATTAATCTAACTAGGTTATTCATAAAATTGCAAAATATTTTAAAAAAATTAAAATATTTGAAAAATAAAAAATATTTATAAAAGATTAAATATTTAAAAAAATTTCAAATAATTTAAGAAAATTAAAAAAGTTATGAGTTACCTAATTGAAACACTCTTAAAACTTTAGTGACCTGATTGGAATAAACAAAAAATATAAATGACCTAATTAAAATACCATTAAACTTGTTTACTATTCAATAAAATTTCCCTTAATATAACTAACATATTAACATTATTTTGAATACTACTATCATTCACATCTATTATTTCTTAATACTTAGGAATAGGATGCTACATTATCTACTACAAATATTATTCTTGAAGATAAAATATTGTTTAACTGACAAAATATTAATTTATCAACGTAGTGACTATAGTAAACTAGTAATACATTTCACGGTAATACAATGAATGGACGCACATAATAATTCACAAACCAAGTATTTATCTTTGAAACAACCTAGTCTGGGCTAGCATATTTGGGCTATAAGAACGTGCGCTCGACTTACTTACTGATTTAACTTGATTATGGGCCTGGATTTATACGATATTGTTTTGGATTCTTGGCCCATTAATTATGGCAACTTGAAGAGTTAAAGCTCAGTTAGATACTTAGATCTTCTCACGGCTTAAGTAAAGTGATTCTAGCCTTTGAACTCTTGTTCACAGTTCAAAGCCCAAATTTTAATTTCGAGTAATGCAAACTAGAGGTGAGAGGTCAGAAACCAGCCCAAACTGGATTGGGTTTATTCAACAGAAGCCCGAAACAAGTTTTTGGGTCAATCTGATTTGGTGTTGAACCGGTTCTTAAGGGGGATTTGATCGGTCCGAAAACTAGGTTTTGACCGGGTTCAATCTATAGGATTACAAACCGGTTTAGACTCCTGAATGCTTCTTGCCAGTTTGTTTTTTTCTGAAACCGGTCTTTTTTATTTGTTTGCACCTATAGCAAACTAAAACAAGCTATTATGTTACTTGGTTTAATCGTACAATCATAATTATTTTAATAATACCATTATAACTAGTTTGGACGCATCTTTATAATTGGGTAACTAATATGCACTGTTGTAACGAGCTAATTTATACACATCGTTATAACCAATAATACATCAACATTTAAAAGCATGTTGTTCTTAATATAACAATAATATATTCAAAGTAGCTTTAGTAAACTCGTATATTACACGGTTAAATAAATAAAATAAAATTTATTAATAATAAAATGATATTTTAATATAAGATATGATTAAAATCTTCTTTATTATAAATAGAATAAAATATTGTGTTTAAAAAAATATTTTAAAAAATGTCATTCGTAAAAACTTTCTTTTTATAACTCCTCATTTTAATTATTTAAAAAAAATTACTTTTTAAAAAGCACGAATTTTAAATATTTTGTATATTTAAAAAAGTTTGAAGTTTTAAAAAATTTTCTTATTTCATAAAAATCTAATTCTGTAGAAATAACATTAACAAAAAGATATTTTTGTTAATTTATTACAAATCATGTTAATATAAAAAATTAAATAATATTAGTAATTAACATGATTATTTAATAGGAGAGAGAGACGGGAGAAACTTGGTAAGAATATTAGAGTAAAAAAATTGAAAATTATAAAATTTTGATTTTATGGTATCAGTTCTTTTTTAAAAAAAACCATAAACTATATAAAACTGAGTTTAAAAAATCAACAAGTTTAAATTCTAAAAACCAATCAACAATGCAAGTTGACTTTTTGTTTTCCCTTTTTTTTTAACTTCTAATTGTTTACAGTTTTGTCACCGTCTTAATTTTAACCACATAAGTATAAGACTAACGACCCAAATCACTTACAACTTTAAAATTGATCCAAACATACTCTCTCAATCCTCTATGTACATGTATGTATATGAGTATATTCCAACAAACACAATACAAATATATTCAATTTAGTTGGACACAAAATCACAAAGTAACATACAAGTTACCACTATACATGCCCTACCACAAACCAATACCACTGAAATAAACCACCGACTAAAATCAATAAGACAAAAAATTATTAATAATAATCATCATAATACCAACCATATCCCAAGTGTCCGAGCCACATAAAGAAAAGAAGATGTGGTGGTTGTGGTTATGTTCAATATTTCCCACCCTATACTTGCTTTTAAATCTTTAATAATTATTTTGTTGCTACTTTATTTTCGTAAGTTTATTATATAAGTGAAACAATGGCAACAATTAGGTCGCCTTTTGTCTAGCTTTTTTTTTGTCGGTTATAACTTAATTGGACTAGCATTCTAGATTTTTTTTTTGTTGATGTAAAAATAAGATAAAAGGTGAAGATTTTCAGTCATATGATTTTCTTTGATAAAAAATTGAGCTTTTAAGTGTAATGATAATAAAGGATAAATTGCATATCTTTCCCTTTAAACTTGTAATAATAAAGTATATTAGATTTTAAGAGTCCAAGTAAATTAATATTAAGAATTGATTAACGACACTTTAAACTTTCTCTCTTGTTATAAATGACAAACTTACTTATATGATTATGTAGATTTACACGTACTTAGTTTTGACTTGATTTCGTTTTCAAAGAGGATAGAGTTTTCCTATTTTTTTCACAGTCATCCCTGTAAATGAGATTGATGAAAATCAAATGTAAACGTATAAGTTTGTGAAATTTATGATTGAATTCAAAGTGTCGGTGTCCACTAATTAAGGTTTTAAATGTGGGTATAAAAAAATAAAATAAAGAAAAGTAAGAGGTTAAACAAGATAAATATATAGTCATATTGTTTAGATCGTGCACCCAAGGTGACAAATAGTAACAAAGATACCATTTTTTTAAGTGTTTGGAGAATTCATTTGAAAGCGACACCACATTCATGACAAAAGAACATATCCATACACATATTTAGGTAACTTAACCCATCCCCTTATATCCACTACGTGTATATTTACAATCCATATATAGGTAGAGCTGTAAAAACCGTTTTTTTTCTTCTCAAAACCGGTTCGGTTTTTTGGGGTATAAGATAAAACCGGTTTTTTTCAAACCAGTTTTTGTAACTAAATACTCGAACCTATCAAACCGGTTTCGAAACCGGTTTAATCGGTTTTTTGCCTTATGAACCAATTTTTAAACAGGTTTTGGGTGTTGACATACCAAACCGGTAGACAAATCACTTTGGCTAAAACCGGTTTTTTAAACTGGATCAGTTTTTTTCACCGGATTTTTTTTCGAACCGGTTGTTTTTGTACAACTCTATATATAGGTATAGACGGACCTTGTATTCGAGCACGGCGGCTCAATAATTTGATACAAGTTTAATTGTAAAACACAATAACAAAATAACAACAAATTTATATGATATAAAAAATAATGACAAATATTACGAATTGATCTAAAATGTTAAACACAATAAGGAATACATATAACAAAAAGATAAAAAAATATTTGACATAATAACTTGATAATTGACACAATAACATGACGTATTTGACACAATGATAAAAATATCATCCATTTCAAAACAATAGAATGACACATGTATAATTGTTGTCTCAAAATGACATAGCTAACAAATGAATACACCACGTATAGGTGCCAGGCGTACGACACCAGCCAGCTATACGTGGCAGCCCTATGACGCATGATGCTATATGTCACGTATAGGTTGCCTTTTTGCGTGCATGGCGTATAGCGTTGTATGTGTTGTATAGGCAGCTACCATATGACACTTACAATATTATATGCCATGTATAGATTTTTTTGAATGACTGATGTGACCAGTGTCGGTTTGTTGTTCGAAGTGGTTATACGCAACATATGATGCTACACGCCTCGTATAGGGTTTTTAAAACTAACTGAATTGACTTGAAATGTCGGGCATCAATTATAGACACCTATATGCCGCATATATGGGGTGTCGATTTATATGAATGAATATCTTTAATATTAGGACCAATATAGAAACCAAGCTCAATTTATATTTAAAATTCACATGTGTATTTACACTTTTGTAAGTTTTAAAGTACAAAGAAAAAATTAACAAAACTATAATCTTTATGATATTTATTTTTTATTAAAAAGAAATCTAATTACTAGCTATATTTAAGATATTTTAGTTTTGAATGCTGCAGTATATTTTATTGAATTCTAATGGTATGGTGGATTTTCTTTTATCTAATTACTAGCTATATTTAAAATAATACTATTAAAACTAATTCAATATTGGATACTCATTTAATCGCAACCTTAAGAGAAAATCAATAAAAGATCCATAAATGTATTCTCTTCTTTATGTTATCTTATAATCATGACTAAAATAGAATTTGACATTAAAATTCTTAGAATTAGAATATGGTACAATATAAATGCATGTATTTATGAAACTGTGGAGATACTTATGATTCAACAATTCTTATTGCGTATTAATTATGGTAAGGATCATTGACGTATTTTACAAAAGTTAAAGTAATATGTATATGAAATCTCCTTTATACACAGAATTATAGAACATTTTCGACAAAATATACAAACATATCATCTAATAATTATCATATTTATATTTCTTTTTATGATATATTTTTGCTCAAAAAATCTTGCAACTACGCTAGAGATATGCAATAACGTACGTGGGGTGAGACGAGACAACTCCGGTCCAAAGTAGTCCCATAGTGATGTTTTGGTGGTTTTGTCTTCCCAAACTCAGATGGGAAATCAGAGATGAAACATCGTAAATAACAGGTTAGAAAGACGGTAGTGCTAAAGTCCCTTCGAATACTCTCACAATCAAGTCTATCAATCGTATAAGGTGTACAAACATAATAATATATATGAATATAGCAAAAATGTAACTATGTAATTATAGTACCGAAGAAAATGTTATTTATAAGACCAACCAGAGCCCAAATATGTAAGAGAAGAAATCCTTTTCTTCACGAGTTTCGGTAACTTTTACAGGGATGATATTGGCCAAACCCTTATAGGCTTATCTAGGGTTGGTCGATACCAACCGATACGTTTTTTTTGAACAGCAAATCTATCCTACTCATACTTTTAAATTACACCAAGTTATATCATGCTTAGGTTTGAACCCAGAACTTCCACTCTAAAATACAAAACCTCTATCAAGTAGGCTAGTCCAACATTGATACCAACCGATACATGCCTAAAGTACGTGCATGGTCTACACTTTATAATACATATTATGATATAAATATATAAATCACTTTTTTTAAGAAAGAAAATAGCAAGTTTTAAAAAATTAGTAACCTTATCAGGAGACAACAATATTAAAAGAGAGGCACGTGGGTAGTTATGAGTGGGTATCTCTTGGTCGGGTCTTAGGTCCCATTAATAAGTGAGTCGGATTATCCGAATTCAGATCCGATTGTCTGTTAGCACGTCACTTTAACCTCATAAGGTCAATCGGACCCTTCATTTATAGTCCTTGACCCACCCGTTTTGTTTCATCTTCTTAACTTGTGGGGTTTCAGAAGCTTCATGCATGATTAACTTATATATGTTATAAAATTCAGATACTATTGGGACCATGTTTACAAAGAACATGATGATTGATGATCACATTAAAACTTCTGAGATGTAGAAATTAGATAATACTTCATAATAAATAAAAAAAATTATTTAGAAAAGAGTTCAAGTTATAAACATCTGGCCGGTTGTAATGGTATTACCAAAATAAGAAGCACGAGCTAGGGTGCGTCTTCCTAACACACGAAAGGATCAATTCCATTTACAACCCATGGGAAGAGAATGATACACTTTTACTTTTTAACAGGGTAAAATAAAACGTTAAATATTTTTATATTCTAAAAGTTATAAGTACCAAACCTTATGTTACTAGAATAAAAAGGAGGTTTATTTTGTTTTTAAGCTAGTTAAATTTCTCGTGCGTTGCAACGACAATTTTTTACGTTGTTGAGAGGCCAAATTAAAAAAAAAATTGTTAACAGGTTTGGGTTACTCAACTTAATGTAGCCCTTTTCTTTACTCAAGCCTTATAAACGATTAGACCTTATTTAAACACTGAGAACAATAAACACGTAAAAATAATATCCTTAGAATTTTTATAAACCTTATATGTTAAAAATTATAAGAGAAAACAACTTTATAAATTACAAAGTTAAAAATATATCATATTTAAGCCGACCTGTTTTTTTCTAATATTTAGTTTGAAGCGTAGATATAGATAAACAAATCTAATGGTATATTTGGAAACTTTATAAACCCCCATTATGTTTTAAAATTTATAGTATAAAAATAAAATATGCTTAAAAAAACAAATAAGTAGACTTTTTCTTACGTATGTAGGATCTCATGGTAGACGCCCCGCTTGTTGAGCCTCTTAATGTCATCACCAATATATTTGCAGATGTACACGAGCTTCGTGCACCTTGCCGGAATCATGATGTGTTTGATCCTCATGATCATGATACAGTTGTTTCTTTTTTTCTTTTCTTTTTATAATAACAAATATTGTAACTTACTTTTACTATTAATAAATATAAATTGCAGATTTATGATATTTGTTTGGTTAAAATTAAAAATAAAAACTTCTTTTAAATAAAAATAAAACTCAACGACTTAAGTCTGTTAGAAATTTATACTATACACTTTTGTTTTTTTTAAGTATATAAAATTAGCGACGGATTAGCTATGATTATTTGTTGGTAATATTGTCGTTGGTAATCTCTCACTATCTGGCAGGAGAAATATCTGATAGTGATCCATCAGTAACGTGCCCATTATTGAAAATTCATTACAAATGCAACAATGGAGTTTCATCGAAAAACACTTTAACCACGAGCAGTTTTCTAACAGAACTTCACTAACGGATGTCTGTCAAAAATCCATAGTTGAAGGTTCTCAATATTCTTGTAGTGTAAGTTTATAGTACATAAACTAGAAAAAAAAAAAATCATTTTTTATTATCTTACGAGTTTGTTCTTACTATAGGGTTTTCATTGCAAGTTAATTCTAGGGTTCAATAACAAAATGACATATAACAAATTCGTAAAGAAAGAGGATCACAAAATGACCTTGCATAATAAACTTACTTTTTTCCGTAATAAACTTGAACCTGCATAGCACTCGAAGGTGATTAATAAATTAATGAATCAAAGTTAAACTTACTTGGTCATTAATAAGAATCTACTATTGTATCTAAGATATTTGGTTTAATTGTTGATGTTTAATTTGATTAACTTTTTGTAGATAACCCATCTAGGATATGAACCTATGATTTAATACTTTAACCTCCAAAATATAACCATCAGAATCATTATCTATATTATTTGTTTCAATTTTAAATGATGTTATACTACAAGTAAGAAATAAAAATATATATACTGAATTATTGAATTGAACAAATGATTGGGAGATAAAGTTGAGCTAGCAAGAGACATGGTATGGACTGACTAGAAAAATCAAAATTGATCAAAGTTCACCCTCGATGGCCTTTAGAAGATTTTCAAATATTAAAAATAACTGAATGCCCAATTAATAAATTAGACCCGATACACAGAAATATTAATATTTTGTGTATTTCTTCAACAGCCACGGAGCTCTTATATAAGCTTCAATTAACCTAGTCATGATCTTTTATGGTACGGCTGGAGGTGTGGTGGTGTTTCCCATGGTATTGCCATTTCAACGCACCAGTTAGGACCACCTCATTTTTGCCGCCTTGCTGCCCCTACTCAGATACCTCCTAATGGTACTGCTAACTCTACATCTTTTGTTTAACATAAGACTTAACCCTCAATCATATGATACGAAATATTTTTTTATAATACATTTTGGTATTGTTAAACCAGACACTATTTAGTATAAAGTACTCAACATATTTTTTATTTTAATCATTTCAACCGTTTTACTAGACATTTTCTATTTTTCAAATGTCTTTTTAGCTTTAAAAAAATGTTTTTACTTTTTCTTTTATTTTTTTTAATATTTTTTCAATAGACGCGGTAATCCATCAACACTAAAAAGTAAAGCGAAAATAGAGTCTGTACTTAAAGCCATATATAAATGTATGCCAGAATAAAGAGTGTCAATCCTATAAGTTAAGATCCTCATCGAGTTTGTTTGTTATTCATCTCCATCTAAATTTTGTTGGCCTATATTTTATAGATTTGAACTAGAAACTTAACCCTTGAAAATAATTCTTCCATGAACTTTTCAACAAGTTATTGTTAGAATTTTTAATATTATTATGTATATGTTTATAGATACAACAAAGTAAAAATAACAAATCAATAACACTGAGATGTATGTTTATAAATTTTATTGAGTCCTTACCATAGTTTTTCATTAGTTTGTTACTTTCATAATTATCTAGTTGTAATCCCTTATAGAAAATGTTGTACATAGTTTCGCCTGTCACGTTTCGATCAAACCTTTTGCATCTTGATGATGCATTAAGCTGACTTAAGGCCAGATGGGTCAATCCTTATCTCATGTAGACATTTCTTATCACATGTAGTTCCACACCACACACCAACAAAATGGGATTGCATGCGAAAAAACTAAGCTACACTATGAAATCACCCGAGTCTTACTAATCTATGCATATTTACCAAAGAAATATTGGAATGATAGTCATATACAGCTTTCTCATAAACCATTTTTTAACTTCCAAAACCCTAGACAATTCTTCATAGTTGAAGCTCCTCTTTTCACACCCTCGGGTGCTAGCGTAATCTGTTTCTTCCTGAACGCCGAATGGATGAACTCTCAGCTAAAATAATAAAGACTAATCTTTTCTGTATCAACATAGGTTAGCGGTTAAAGAGTGTTAAATGCCCTACTTTGAGTTTAAATAATAAAGTTTGTGACACTTTGCATGCTTGTAGACTTGTAGTGAAGACCAAAGACCAATCACAAATTAAAAATGTTGTCAAAGCTACTACACCGAAGAAAAAAATTCGACAAATTTAGTTCTTAAGAAAAGACTGAAGGTTATGACTGGTGGCCCCGTCTTTTTGTTATTGAAAATCCATCGATAAGCTTTTGACTTGAATATATGAAAGGAAAAACTTCATAAAATAGTAAATAAGTTTTAGATGTGCTTCAATTGGATCACTTATATTTTTATATTTTTATTTATTTCAATCAGGTCACTAAAGTTTTAACAGTGTTTCAATTAGGTCACTCATATTTTTAAAAATAACTAAATAATTCACAATTTAAAAAAAAAAAATAATTTAGTTCTTTTTAGATATTGTTAGTTTTTATATATTACAATTTTTTGAAAAATAATTTTGTAATTTACAAGTGACATAATTAAAACAATGCTAAAACTTTAATGACCTGCTTGAGATTTGGGACAACAAAATATAGAAAATTTATTATCCGTTTAAATACTAGATAATCTGTTTTAAAAAGTATAAATGAAAACTCTCTGAAATTTCTTAATGTGTATAGATTACGAAAATGTCAAACTAATAAATTTATGTTTTTTTAATATAAATCTAGAATTATAATATATGATTACCACAATAAAATAGTAAATAGTAAAAAATATATATTAAGGAGGGGTAGATCTCATCTAGATTTGGGTCAGACACTATCTTCCAAAAGGCAATGCATAAAAAAAAGAAGAGGCCCACATGATTCCTCTTAAAGCCCAAAGACAAACCCATGCTTTTGTTGTCTCTTTGCACACCTCCATAATCCATTTTTTTACCCCCTGGGCCCCATTTCTATATTATTGGACCATATTTTCTCATGCCATGTCTCTTATAAAAATACTATCGGAGTATCAGCTGCTGTTAGTATGGGATAGAGGTGGAAACAAAAAACAGTTTTGGAACCGCAATCGGTTTGTAACTCGGAACCAGAACTGGTATGATACTGGTTTTGACAACAAACGTTTGGAACCGATCTTACTTGTAAGGTTGAATCGGTTTGTAACCCATTTTCATTGAAATAGGTTTGAACGCAATCAAACTGGATTTCAAACCCGAACTGGTTCCAAACTGAACTGATCGTTTTCCTCTTCAGAAATGATTTTCAGCTCGAACTGTTCCAACAAAAAACCGGTTTTGACAAACATTAACTGGAACTGGAACTAGAATCGGGTTCAACCCGAATTGGTTTGGGGTCAACAAGTGAAATTGGAGCTATAAATTGTCTGACTTGACCCCAGCCAGAAGCTCTATCCCTTGGATCCTCATCAGAGTTTCGTCCTAAGAACCAGTGAGATAATATATAATGATTTACATTGATCAACAAATAAATCAAGTTATATTTAAAACTATCTAACACATATCAAATTCTCTAACACACAGCCATTATTAACATTACTATGTAGCAAAATAAAAGTAATAGTAAAGGGCAATAAGTTGTGAGATGTTTCAGTTTTCGAAGGATAAAAAACTTTTAAACAAGCATCTAACTTCACTCCAAAAAAATAAACAACCGATATTAAAATAAAAGAGACAACAAAAAGGTTTTTTAATTGTTATTGTTTTTATACATAACAAATACAATCAATATTTGGGTAGGGTTATAAAAAAATATTTAATCTAAAAAGTCTAATATTTTAATTTGTCATTGTTTTTAATATATTAGATTAATTAATTATTAATTTATCATTGTAATTTACATACTAGAAATATACAACAATGTTATTTCACTAATATATCTTTTAGAATTTATCACTTTACAAAAATACAATAACTAACAAAAATACACAATAAACTGCACTAATCACTAAAGACACAATGAGGTGTAGAATTATATGAGATTAAAAACATGAAAAAAATTTCTTATCTTTTTATATAACGATAATGCAGTCGTTTTAAAGATTAAAAAAACTCCCGTTTTTATAGTCTAATTTTTATAAAAAATGGTAATATTGTATATTAAAGTTATGAAAGTTTAAAAATAATAAAAAACTTGAAAAAGGTCAACAAAAGTGATCATTTCTAAAATATTCCTCCAACAAACTGCTTTTTTATAATTTAATCTCAACCATTGATTAAAAAAAACTAATAGTTGAGATTACTTATTATATTATTTAGATTTGAGACCTTTTTAAACATTTCCCCCGAAATATAATTTTCAAATAAATTCACTCAACTTTTGTTTCTTAAAATTAAAGGATGTAAATGAAACATAATATGAATTTTGGTTATATTTAGTAATTATTTCTTTTATTTTGATTTAATTTGAACAATTGTAAAATTTACTTATCACGGTGATAAATTATAACCATGATTTATATATGTCTTATTTAAGTTATTAATTAAAAAATTTTGATATGTTTATAAAAATATTTACAGCATTAAAACACATACTAAAAGAGACTATTAAATAAAAAAAAAGTTTATTAAAAAGTTTGGTGACTTTAGTAGATACTTAAAAGAACTTAATTTATTTTCAAGCAAAATTTTATCTTCCCTTTACAATGTAAAGTTGTTTACCTACTTGTTTACATCAAAAGAACCTAAAATCTTCGTAATATCTTTACGATGGATTAATTTTACAAGAACGTCTGTGAAGATTTCATTCTCTTTTTAGAGTTTGAGGGTTTGAACCGGTCGTCAACTTTGCATGTTAAAAGCAATTTTTGAAAAGTGAAATTAAGTGATCAATCATAACAACACTAGATAAGCATAATATTAATACTTATAGAAAATTACTTTTATCTTTTATAAATCTTTTATGGTGTGCACCCTATGTTATGAGTAACAAAAATCTATAATTAGTTTAAAAAAATAACTGCCTAGGAAGATTGCCGCATTTTTGGGTGGCAATCTTTTTGGAAAGAGCAACTTTGCTTCTATTTTATTTCTATATTTAGTAACTTCATATAACCAAGTCTTAATGCCAAACACTTAATGTTTTTATCCATTGAATGAGTGTGTATTTTTGCACCTAACAAAGTGCACACATGAAGTATGAATTTTCTATCAATTCTGTATTCAACTAAAAGTCTAACAAGTTTCATTGTCATACCTGCTTTCCATGCAAGTTTGACACGTGGAACGTATGATTTATATAAGATATTATATTACATTAATTCCTAAAAGACATAATATCTGTAAATTTATTAATGTTTGCATATGATGATCACATGTATTGTTAGAAATTGGGTGTTATGTATGCATCACTTACATTTAGTGAATGTTTTGAGATTGATGGAGTTATTATATGATTGAGTACTTTAGGATTGGTTTGATCGGTTTTAAAAACCGAATAACATGCTAAATAACTTAACAGTTAGCTATTAAATAACCAATTTAACCTTTACTAAATGTTTTTTTATTGTTATACTTTCATCCATTTCACTTTCTATTAATAGCATAGGCAAATATGATTCTTGAACTAAGTTCGGTTTAACCTGACCAATATGCGAAATTTTGTTCGACCTGGTCATCTGTTTGTTGCTTCAACTGCAAAGCCCCCATGTTGACGGTCCAATCTACGCGAACTAAACAAGTGATAGGTCTTGTTTTTTATCCAGCTTAACCGGGTTTAACAACATTATATTTAATTAAGCAAGACATTTTGTTTATTTCCATAGTCGGTTATTGATCACTTAAAATCAAAAATATAAAAATATATGGCTAAATACGACCTTTGAAATTAAATTATGGGGGGTCAATGGCTGCAAATCATGTTGCATAAGTAGTTTACATCCACATGCACCTTGTTCACTCCAAGCAAACACAAATTAAAATTTCATTATGCCATTTCAATAGAAATAATTAATTATAAATAAAAGTAGTGAGAAGGATAGATTAGGTATGAATAAACTTCAGTAATGATCAAACCAATTTAACCTTTACACACATTTTTATAATTTTGAGATTTTATAAATACCTAATGTGTTAAACATAAATATTCAATCAAAATCCACTTTAATTCTAATTAAATCATAATATATTCTATAAACCAAACGATCCATTAATGCATCTATTGGACCCTCAAGCAAGTTAACTTTGTGCTCAATAATTCAATTATTAAATTTCGGCCACACGTTCGGATAGAACAATAATTGCATTATTCGAAAATAATTTTTTGAATAACAACTCCTAGATTAACTAAGATAGAAATGACAACACCTAAATAATTTAGAAGTTGTCCCCACTAAGACTTAAACCCACAACCTTTGCTGTTGGGATGAGCAAACCAATCTAACTCCTACCTACTAGAACAAATTTTATTAATGATATTTTATTATCCAATTCGGTTGGACATCTTTTACCAAAGAATATATAAAAGGACATTTTTTAAGAATAGATACAAACAAACAAATATATCCAATAAAATACTATTAAATAGCGTGGTCTAGTGAGGATAAGATAATGACATATTTTCTCGCTCTTACAAGATAGAGAAGCTCTAAAAACACCCCAAAAATAAGCATAATATAGAGAGGAATTAAACATGATGGAAACTGGTCAGAGATAAATATTATCTTGCGAATAAGGTAGAAAATAGATGAAGAAGATTGGCTGAGACTTATGATAACTAAACACAACCCCTTCAAACATATTTGGTGTCTTTACATGTATTGTTATACATAAAATCACAAACTAATCGGGTGTTTTGCAGGAAATTATGGAGAGTATTCTATGTATCATGTGTTATCTTTATTCTCTTGTATTTGCACAATGTAAAGGGCTTAACTAGTTTTATAAAAATATCAAGAAAACATCGTAATCAAATAATTTTATCAAATGAAAAGGTTAAATTGTCTTAAGTGCTTGAAAATGCAATTTAAATGTTTTAATGTACAAGTTACAAACTAGTTAAAAACTTCGTTAATGGCAAACTATTAAGTGATACAATCTACACTACATCCGTCTAACATGGTTACGGTTTAGGGCAAAACTCAATTGCCCAAACCCTAATGTTTTGGTCCGACATTCATTTACATCTATAATGGACATGTATAAGCTTAGATTTTATAGGTTATTCAAACATAATTTACATCTATGTGCATGCGTTGGTGTTGGAGTGCAACGCAACAAGAAGCTTATTAACATATTGACATATTAGCTCTTTGATTAAAAAGTCTTTCCAAGTTCGCTTAACCACGTATACAACATGCGAAATTACTTTTATCTCAGTTTCTAATAACACTTCCGTTTCAAGCACATCACTTTAAGTATCAATACTACAAAATAGAATGACAATACGTTAAAGTGGTTGTAGACAATCATAGAACTATTTCTAATCTATTCTACTATCTGTGATTATCACTTACAAAATTTAAATACTTGACATTTACGATAAAAACAAGACATCTACCACTTCAAATATCTTTTTGTGATAGTTATAAACAACCACATATTAATAACAAAATCGGTACTACAAAATAAAATAGAATCAAAGATGGAATTAATGTTTAAAAGTAATTTTTATGATAAATATAATATATAAAGAGTAAAACATTCACTCATTCGCAGAACCAAAACTTGAATTGTCGCTTTCCAATTTATGTGGTTATCCATGTGTATATGTTCTTAGAGATTTTCCATCATTTTCATAATACATTCATAATATTTTATAAATAAAAAATATAACTTGATATAATTTATCCCATTCATGCATCGACCGACTCTTTAGGCGTCTCAACTGCCGTATGGTTGTTGTGTCTATCCTTTGTCGCAATGTTTTCGAGACCGGACCGGTTCGAACGGTTGAAACATAAATCACTATCTATTGGGTTTGGTGTATTTAAACAACTTTTTATGAGAAAAGTGTCAGAGAATAATAATAAAGTTTCAAAAATATTATAATTAAGTCACTCATGCATATTTTGCTAAAATTATTTCATTAAACCATAAATTCAAGTCATCGTTAGATTCTTTTTAAGTCTAGAAAGAAACAGAGGAGATAATATGTGACACCCTACATAAATTCTACATCAGTCGTGAATAGGAGAAATTACAGGTTCATAAGTAATTTCTGGTCTCTAATATTATCGACGCGTTTTGGGCGTATTAGCTGTGGATGAGAGGAGAACTTCACAGTTAAGCTTGCTCAAGTGACAACAATCCAATTATGGGTGACCTCCCTGGTAAGTTTTCACCCAAGCAATCAAAAGCAAATCCGTGATCTACTGGTGAGCAAAACGAACAATATTGGTGGTATGAGTGGCCGGATGTTACAGAATGGTATCAGAGCCACTCTAGTGTCGTTCGGAATGGTGGGACAAACCTCACCGGGGATGGTGAGTTCTCGGGCTCATCGAGGACGATGAGTACAAAAGGGAGGGTGATTGTAACACCCTACATAAATCCCTTATTGGCTGTTGACAGGAGATATTTTTGTTTCATAAGTAATGTCTGGTTTCTAATACTATCAACGCGTTTTAGACGTATTGGCTGTGGATAAGAAGAGAATTTCACAGTTAATCGTGCTCAGGTGACAACAATCCAGTGATGGGTGATCTCCCTAGAAAGTTTTCAACCGAGCAACCAAAAGCAAATCCATAAGCTACTCGTGAGCAAAGCGGACAATATTTGTGGTATGGCGGGCCGGGTGTTACATAATATGAGAGTCGGATTTTCAATATATATAATTATATTAAAAACTTAAAAAAAAAACATGCTAATTTTATTAAGAAAACAAAAAAAAAATATATACCTAAAATCTATGTCACCACTTCACATCAGCATAAAAAAATATATTTTCTAATTGAAACAAAAAGAAAAATATAATAAAACCCTTAGTTTAAATAAAACATAAGAGCTAAATGATTTGATTGGAATACTTTTTAACCTTGAGTGATCTAATTAAAACATTTTTAAAAATCAGTTACTATTTTCTAAAGTTACCCATTTATTTATTTATACAGGTCGGGCATGTTAAACCAGTAAACTAATTGAATAAACATATTAGATTTCAGTGTCTTCTAGTTTATTATAAATCTTATTTATTGAGTTTTAAGTTTCATATTCTTCATATCTAGGGGTGTAAACAAGTCAAGCCGACTCGCAAGCTACTCGGGATCGGTTCGAAAAAAGCTCGAATCGAGCCGAGCTTAAACGAGCTCGAGCCCGAGCTCGAGCTTAGATTATTGCTCGTTTACTAAACGAGCTCGAGCCCGATCTTCAGAAATCGAGCTCGAGCTGGCTCGCGAGCCTAAACGAGCTTTTTATTTATATAGTTTTTTATTTACATATTAAATATATATAAATACATATTTACGTAAATTATATTATTAAATATATTATTATGATAAAAAATAGTTAAATAATATATATTATGTTATATATAAAAAGTATGATTATAAATAATTATAAAAAAATATAAATTTAATAATTTAACAATAAACGAGCCGAGCCCGAGCCGAGCTCGAGCTTGAAAATTTTCTGACGAGCCGAGCTCGAGATTTATAAATAAAACTATAAACGAGCCGAGCTCGAGCTCGAGCTTCCTAAAACCAAAACGAGCCGAGCTCGAGCCTAAGCGAGCTCGGGCTCGGCTCGGCTCGTTTACACCCGTATATATCCAAATATGCTACATGTACCCGACTTAAAATGTTATATTAAATGATATTATTCGAATATTCAACTTAAAATTTTATTATATATGATGTTATTCAAGTTTCGAAACCCGTTCAACCAAAAATAATTTAATTAGTGTACCTGTAATAATCCATTCCATTACATGTTCGTCGAGTCGAAAACATTGCTTTGTGGGGATAAAAGTAGCAAATGCTTCAAGCAAGGGGTAGTTTTGTTAATATCCGAAAAAGTGAGTCCACTTATTGGGCTTTGCATGCATATAACTGGGCCTTTGCACACCCAAATTTCCAATCAAAATCAACTTTATCCTCTCTTTCTCTTCTCCTCTCTCTCAAAATGAAAATGTACAGGAGGATTTCACTTATGGAAGCAGCCACCGTGCTGGCGGTGGTGCTATTATGCGCCACCACCCACACCGCCGTCGCAGTCACCGACGGTAAACCACCCTCCTCCCACCTCTATCTTTCACTCTACTTTAGCTTATATAAAAACAGCTAACTAAAAACATATTATTCATTTTTTGTTTACAGTTTTGATATATTGTAGATTGATGAGTTGCAAAGACAATATGAAAAAGTTACTAGCATTCTCAAGCTACAATAACACATGATTGATATTATGATTTGAACCCTTAAATTTTTACCTTTATACTACTAACTCGTGGTTAAACTATTTAAAAAGAACTAATTTTCATATACAAAGGTCTTAAACTTTTCTAGAATATAGTAAAGTTGAATTTTGTAAAAATAATGACTCTTTTGGAAAGTAGAAATTTAACATTTTATTAAAAATTATTATTACATCTTATATTAAACAATCTAAACGTCTATAATTACGTGTATTTTGGTTAGGTTAAGTTAATGTGTATAATTAGTTTTTGTAAACGTTTTCGTGTATTTTTACAATTTAAGGTACTTTAGTATACCAAAGTTAGTTGGAAGCCTTTTAATAAAAAATAAAGATAAATATTTATTTGTTTCTTTTTTGGTTATATTAACTCAATCGATTCCCATTTTCAGTCAAATACCGAGTGTTTTAAATGTTATTGTAGAACTAAGTTAAGGGAACAGACATACTTATTAATTTTTAATAATAGCATTTATTAAATTATATTAAATAGATTATTTACTTACAAAATTGAAGAAAATACACGAAAAACGTGGCATGGTTCGTCATATTATTTCGATGATGGTATATTAAGTTTACAATAATTTCTTTTAATAACATCAATATTAGACAAACTTAATAAAAATTATATAAATACAATATAACCAATATTTTCTAGAATATATATATTTTTTAGTTTTTTCGCTTCTCCAAATATATAATTAGAAGATATTTATTTTCTTTTTGGGAAACCAAAAACAGCTACAGAAATGGTCAAATGGTGCTATTAAGTTGTACAATAGACGCATCATATGGTTGTACATGAACAGCCTGCATATGCACGTGGGTGGGCACATGCTTACGCCACGCTGTCTAGAATTAGAATGAAGCTTGATGGAAGTCGACATGATATGAATATATGTATAATTAGGTGTGGGTAAAATAACTGCACTACGAGTGTTAATCTTTTTTTTTTTTTTTAAGGTTAGGAGTTCGAATCTCGTTTTGTTAAAAGTTTGTGTTAATTAGTTTGTAATGTAAAATTTAAAGTAAGTTAAATGGGTGTGTGAGTTCTAGTCATATTTTATTATGTATTGCGGTTTTGCTTATACAAAAGTAGGTTATTTGTTTTTTTTCCTTTTTTCCTAAAACTGTAGGGTTGTTATGGAACGGGAACTTCGAGCTCGGCCCAAAACCTTCGGATATGAAAGGCACAGAGGTGTTGAAGCATGATGCGATCCCAGGGTGGAAGATCTCTGGTTTCGTTGAGTATATTAAATCAGGTCAAAAGCAAGGCGACATGTTGCTAGTCGTCCCAGAGGGAGCCTTTGCAGTTAGGCTAGGAAATGAAGCAACAATTGAGCAGACTATAAACGTGACTAAAGGAATGTATTATTCCATCACGTTTAGTGCCGCTCGAACATGTGCTCAAGAAGAAAAATTGAATGTGTCGGTAGCACCTGATTTTGGAGTGTTACCGATGCAAACACTATATAGTAGTAGCGGATGGGACTCATATGCGTGGGCTTTTCAAGCGGAGTATACTACCGCTACTATTAAGTTACATAACCCGGGAGTCGAAGAGGATCCCGCATGTGGTCCGCTTATTGATTCTATTGCCATCAAAGCTCTATACCCTCCTAAACCATCAAGAAGTGAGTCAAATTTCTAGACTTTGTTAACTTTTACAAATAACTAATCCATAATTAGTAGGCAGGTTAGTGCCGTTAAAAAAACTAATTCACAATTAATGCAAACAAAAGTATTTATGAAGTTGTAAATGAATCAAACTAGCTTAAACGAGGTATAACAAAATAAATAAATGAACATAAACCTAAACACAATTATGTTTTTTCTTTAAGTTATTGAGATGACTCTTCACTTGTTTTATTCACTTCCAATAATTGCATGCCCTCAGTTTCAATTGGTGGGGTCTATGGAATGAATTAATTAGGAATCAATTTTGAAAATTTACCAGTAAATTAGTCAATTGGTCAAATCAGTTTATAATAATAACCGCTTACCAGTGTATTTTATAATCTAGACATCATAACGTCACGTGGCAATATCAATTCATGTGGTATCGCCCACGTGACTTTTTATTTTTATGTTCGGCGATACACCAACCATGGTGTATCCGCCTTGTAAACAAACGCTTATCTCTAATGTATCGCTAACTTATCGCTTTTTATGTCAAATCAGAGATGTCTTTACTTTATTGAAATAGTGAAACCAATAATATTTAGACACGTCAGCGATACGTGAGTCAACTCGTATCGCTGGCATATCTTCTTGAAAATTCATTACGATTTTTTTAAATTTATTATGAAAAAAATTCGTTATTAATTAACTAAAATAATAACTTTGACATATTTTTTTTTTCTAGCGATACATAGAGGTGTGTGTATCGCTGACCATAAATACAACTATATTTTTTAATATTTTTTTGAGCAATACATATGCATGTTGTATCACTGACCAGTGATACATGTATTTTTTTTTTTTTTTTTTCAATGATACCCTAACGATACCACATGTATTGGTATTGCTGGTCAGTAAAAACTAGCAATACCACATGCATTAGTATCGTCGCAAAGAGATATTTGAACACGTGACACAAACTGATTTGTGAAATATTATATTTACAAAGTCAAAGGTTATTTTTGTAACTCATTTTGGTCAATAGGTTATTTTGGTAATTTTTCCAATAACTTTTGAATCCTATAATCGTGTAATTTACTCATGTAGTACTTTATATATATATTTTTTTTTGGAATTTTGTTTTTTTTTCTAAAAAATGATTTTAGAAAATAACAACTACAATGTGGGTCATTTCACTACCTCTAATTAAATGGTGAGTTGGTGACCCTTTGCATATACAAGTTGTAATCATATTTCAATTGCAAAATCCAGCACTATAATGTGCCTTTGTGACACAATATACAAGTACATGGTGTCATTGATGCATGCATCATGTCTTGTGGATGAAAATGGAGGATTAGAAAATAACAACTACAATGTGGGTCATTTCACTACCTCTGTTAAACCATGTCCCATGCATGTCATTATCAATTATGAATCTGTTATTTGAATTCATGCAGTTAACATACTCAAAAATGGAGGATTTGAAGAAGGCCCATACATCTTCCCAAACACATCATGGGGAGTGTTGGTCCCACCGAACATCGAAGACGATCACTCGCCACTCCCTGCTTGGATGGTCGAGTCGCTTAAAGCCGTAAAGTACATTGACTCGGCCCACTTCTCGGTGCCACAAGGAAGGCGAGCCGTTGAGCTCGTGGCAGGTAAAGAGAGTGCTATAGCTCAAGTGGCTAGAACCGTGGTTGGTAAGACTTACCAACTTTTCTTCACTGTGGGTGATGCTAGTAACTCGTGTGAAGGGTCAATGGTCGTGGAGGCGTTTGCTAACAAAGAAACCTTAAAAGTGCCTTATCAGTCGAAGGGTAAAGGTGGATTCAAGCGTGCGGTCCTTAAGTTTGTCGCGACAAGTACAAGGACCAGGATCATGTTCTATAGTACATTTTATACGATGAGAAGTGACGACTTTTCATCGCTTTGTGGACCTGTTGTTGATGACGTGAAGCTTTTGAGCGTTCGAAAACCTCATAAGCTTGCTTGAACGGGTCGTGTTCTGGGTTGAGCGTGTTTGGAAGGCATGAGAAGAGTGTTTTTTATTTAGTAAAGAATAAACAAGTTTTTTGCTTTTGAAAACTAGTATAATGGATTTAAAACATATGAGTAGTAATTAATAGTAAGAATGGTATATAAAGGTTATTGGGAAGTTGTGTGGTTTTGATTTCATATGTAACTTTACTTTTATATTAAAAAATGAATCATATGGTGTATTTATTCTCCTAATACATGTTTCTTTCAATAGTATGTGTATATATGTGTATAAGGGGAAGCAATGTTTGCATTGTTCTACTCATGATCGAACTCATGATCGAGCCGGACGTCGTACTGATCCACTTATCAAGCCGGTTTCGAAAACACAATAACGTCAAAAACATAATGTTATAAATAATGTAGAAATAAGAACACTAATTATTGCAAAAACATACAAAAAAAAATGGTCATATTTTTTATGTTATAAAATTAAAGTAAAAGAAAATGATAAATTAAAATGGAATGTTTGTTTCTAATTTCAAAAATAAATATGAATAAAATTATCTTTATATCTATAACTTACACATGTTAAGTCGTGTATACATTATAATACCTACATATGATATACACTCGTATAGGTAGTGGTTAAAGGTTTAAAACATACGAAAAATTTAGTTTAATGTTTTTTTATTTTCTTAAACGTGTATCTAAACAGGTAATTGTAAAATTTTAGAAACATAAACTATAATCACTGGCGAAGCTTCATAGGGGCCAACCCTCCTTTTTTTTCCGTCAGTAGTGTTAATTTTCGGCTCGGCAGTGTAAATTTTCGGTCCAGTAATGTAAAATTTCAAATAAATATAGAGCCCCCCCCCCCCCCCTTTAAAATAGTTTACTTTCGCTTCCGCCCCACCTAAGCCGTGGCTCAAGCTCCGTCACTTACTATAATAATAAAAAATAAAAATATATATTTAGGTTTGTTCGTTATATTCTCACAATTATCTAGTGCTTGAACAAATCTCACCCTATATACACTTGTGTGTAACAAAATATGAAACTACTTTACTTTTTAGTGTGGATGTAAAACACTAACAATATAATAAAGCCTGAAGTAAATAAAAATATGTTATCTAAAGTAGTAAAAGAATCAGTAAATAGTATTTAAATTGAGAAAAAAAATAAAAATCCGGTCCAACCATCATTTCAACTAATCAATTTATGCCAGCTCAAATGAAAACAGTTTATATATATTTAAAATAACCGATCATATAGTTGGTTTCCGGTCCAATCAACGTAACAAAACAACGTAAGAATAATAAGATGGTACGAATAAATACTAGAATTAGATGATTAACACCGTTCATACATGTATAAAGATTTAAAAATTTAATAAAGATTTGATGTGACCCATCATAGACCTCCTTGCTCCACAAATCTCCAAATTGGCGTTGCAGTGCAGCTCACCTAGAGTTGGCCTTTGTGGTTCATTCAACGAACCATATGTCGGCATTCATGGCCCCGGGTTAGCTGTAGTTTAAGAATGATATTTTTACATTACAACCAGTATTAAGACTTCGCGTTATTATAGGATTGTTAACCGGAAAAAAAAAAAAAAAAAAAAAAAGGAAGAAAGAAAAAAAACTAACATCGAAACTTTATCGTGAATGAAAAATGAAAACTTTATATAAAAAAAACGAAACTGTTACAAACATACATAAACTTTATCAACCAAAATTTAGTTTCACTGAATGAATAATTAGATACATAGAGGAAAAGTAGATTTATCTCTAACTAATCACAATATTTAAATTTAAAAAATATATATAAAGTAATAATGAGAATCGGTATAACTTGGTAAACCGGGTTATATTCTGTTAACACGTGCGTTATGCCTCGGCCGTTGATAATACAAACAATCACGATTTGTTCTATAATCAAAATAATTAGAACAATATAAAATTTTAAAAAGTTCATAAAGAAATTGTTTAACCAAGTAATAGAAAATAAATAATAACCTTATACGATAAAGTTTGAAAATTGCATTTACATTTAATAAAAACAGTTTTTACAGTAGATCTGAATAAAAATACAATCACGTTTATGGTGTAATTTTTATAAAAAAATAATGTCATATATAGCATTTCCCTAACCTTTTTACACCAAAAATTTGTGAAATCTTTTGCATGGCCAAACAACGAAAACGGAAAAAGTTCAAGAAAGTGTAAAAAAGATGCCGAGAGGGCGTTTAGTTTTAAAAGCTAAATGTGGTATAATTCGACAAGCAGCACGAGCTTTTAAACGCAAGAAGATAAGAAATGTCATTTACGCATGTACTTGCATAATATGATCCTAAAATAAAATGAGAATGCAATCTCATTGATGCACTACTATCTAAGCGTAAGCGAGATGTGCAAAAGGTTAGCCAACTATTTACAATACATGAAGTAACAAAACTGCCAACTATTCAAATTACATGAGGTTGCAAAACAAGTGTTCTCCAAAATAGGACATGTCTGCACAATTATACATAAGCAAATACTACTAAAAGATAGAACAATTTTAAGCAGAAGTTTTGAGCAAAAGATCTAATGTAAATCACTGTTTAGGCCGTATTTTAAGTTAGGTGATATTTGTATGTTTCTGTCTTCAGACAAAAGTATCCAATCACAAAAGGTTGCCATCTATGTAAAAATAGAGAAAAGAGTGGGATTAAGAAATCATATAGAATAAAAAGATGTAATGAAGAAGTAATGTAGATGATGGTGTTGGTTAGGGTTTATTCGAGTAATTGCTTTTTTAGGTTTATTAGGAGGGAGAGTCAAAGGGGCTGCAGGTGGTGATCTTTGGTCGCCAACAGAAAGGGCGGCGATGGTGGGTTCTTTGTCACGGCAATAAAGGTTGTCGGCAGTGGTTCTTCGTCGCCAGAAGAATGAAATCGGTGATGGTTCTTGGTTGCCGCAATAGAAAGTGGGGGTCGGGTAGACCACAGTTGTAGAGGAGTTGCTACAGGAGGAACACCAATGAGTGGCGGTGGATGGTGGTTGTCGACGGCGATTCAAGAACGTACAAAGTTGAGAATGAAAAGGGAGATGGTTAGAGGGTGGTGAGGATTGAAGAGAAGACAAAATGTTGTACTTGGTAAAGAAATGCTTTGCAGCCTTGTACGTATAGAAGGAACAATGGTGCATGCATTAATAAGTTGTACACCTTGCTCAATCACTTGTGAATAACTATAGTCAAGAGTGTGTTATTATATAGATAAGTAATCGTTGCATTGCTTCATGCACCATGAAATTTTGGCCCTTTCATTTTCGCCATTTAATTGAAATTATGGCTTTACGGATCCATTCTCTCATAACAGATCTTGCAGTTGTGGACCAATGAAACAATTTTTTTTAACGGCAAATATATTAAAACATGAGTGTGACTAACAAGATGCTAGCAACCACCAAAACATCTTATACAAAAACTTTCAACAAAAAAACTACAAACAATCAATATTTATAATTTGGAACAACACCGATCCACCCATTCTAAGAAGACAAAATTTGCTTTACTTTTCATCCACAAGAAGCTTAATGACTTGATTTCATTCGACAAACCATGCTCGGAAGGGCTCTTTATGTTGAATACCACATCATTTCGGCATTTCCATATAAACCAAAGTGAAGTGAGAATGTTCACGTGCACTCCATTTTAGAATCAAGCTCCATGTGATTATGAATCTCTAGCAGATGCATTATGGAGAGAGCAAATACCGGGGGGATTTCGAACCAAGATGAAACATATTGCCATACCATCGAAGCAATGAAACATGATGTGGCCAAATGTGGGCCAACTCCTGGCATTCATTAAAAATGGGGCACACTTAATGAACGTTTGTAGCACCTCGTCTAATGAGAGCATCTGCAGTAGGAACACGATGTCTTTGCAGCCTCCACGCAAAAACATTAAGTTTCATAGGCGCCCATCTACTCCAATGGAGAACAAAAGAAATTGACGAGATGGTTCTACAGTTTTTTTTTTTTGGGGGGGGGGGGGGGGGGGGGGGGGGCTTGCAAGTCGATTTGGTGAGGCGTTGACGCCGAGAATGAGGTTCGCACCAGTTTAGCAAGGCGATGAAACATTAATTCTAGCCCAAGTTATAAACCTATCAAAATCAACTTGGTTTTAAGTGTTAACTTTTTAACAATTTGGATTTTACTATTAAAAATCTTAATAGGAATAGACCCAAAGTATCAATGTCGAATTTCATCATACTAGAAGAATGTCCTCTTTAAAATGACTAGACAACTTATTATAACCATTACCAGGAACACTACAACTATCAACAGAGCATTGGTCATTATCAGACTCATAAAGGTTCAGATATTCTTGCAAGACTACATCCAACAACATATGTTTTTCTTTTCTTTTTCTTCATTTTATAATAACCATTCAAACTATAGTTAAAGGGTAACTTGCATGTATTTGTTAACCTTAATAGTAAATACCTTTTCGAATGAAAGACTTTGACTTTGACCTCGACAGCAATCTTTCTCACCAGGTTTGACTTTCTTAGCTTTAAGATGAGATGAGTACAAAAAGGGAAAGCCCTCTTCAGGTTGATCATTCTAGCATCATTGTAGACAGGCAAGCACTAGAAAAACGTGGCTCGACTTCATTGGCTCTTGAAATGCATATACGGTAATCAACATATAAATAAATATTAGACTAATGAAAGAGAGACATATGTGGAAATAAGAAACAATGAACAAAGAATTACCTTCCCAACTGGAATCCATTGTTCATCACGCTATGACTGTCATGCCATAATGTGCATTTCATGGTGCGAGAACTCATGTGACCATACCGAACATCAACCTCCTTTCAAGACTTTCAAAACAATTGCAATTTTCAATGTATTTTCATCAAATACTTCAATGATATCACCAGTCACCAAACTCGGTGAACTGATTGCAGGGGGATAAGGCGTAATGTTCCCCACAAAACATGACTGAAAGCCACTAATTTTTTATGTGATTCATCAAACATCCATATGGCCAAACACACCAGCAGAATCAATAACTAAACAATTAAGTTCATTCAGGCTAAATGCAATTACAAGTTCAAATATATTTCACCTGAATGAAGAGAGCCAAGTCTCCAGAGAATGTCATTAACGCAGCAATACTCTGTTTCTGTGACTCGAATTGAAGACACGACTAGAATAAACAAAAAGTCATACAAACGAACTCCATGTCGAATGTGCATTACAATAATTATCAAGTAAAAGTAAAACTTAGATATGGTTATCTAAAAGTCTTCTTATTTATATTTTTATTTTAAAAACAGTATAAAGAATGATGCTCTACATTTTAAGAACATCGGTAGTGTAGCTTACTTACAGTTGACTTTTGAGGTTTCTTGTCAACATGTACCTGCATTGCAGTTATGAACACCATATAACATACGATAACTATTTTTACTACTTAATGAACATTAATTCTCTTAGTCAAATAGTTCTTTTCTAGCTAACACAACATGATAAGCCAACGATATATTAGAAAACCTTTATCCATCAATCATCTAAAGTGTAGTTAGCATAGTGATAACATATCAAGGGTGAACTGATATACCAAAGGGCAAGCTAATAACTTTAAATACTAACAGGTCAACAAGCCACCACTATGTTTTCATTGTTTAGATAAGTGCCAAATGGCAACAAACAGTCTTATCTGTAGCAAATAGATATGCTGAAATGTCTCACTGCTTTTTCTGAGAGAAAGGCAGCAGAACCAGAATCTTGTATGGACCCTTTGGAAGCAAGAGATGCATGCCTCCAATTGTCACTCTGGAAAACGTACACCATCTATCAATAACATTCTTTAAAATAATAAAAGAAATCGAAATAGGATTCAAAAGAAATTATCAAACCATCAATGTTGAATTTCACCTCATAAAAGATAGATACATTGCATTAATAATTACAAATTTAAGAAGTCAATGCAACTACAAAAGCTACTACATGTAAAATGTAATATCTCATATTACTTCTTACATCATTATTAAAATTGTACAAGAACATCCTAATCTTAAAAGTGGCAAAACGAAAAAAAGATTAAAAAAACCGTCAATTCACTTTAATCAAGAATACGAGCTCTGGATGAAATTAAATGCCTAAGCTCTGTCAAATGTTCGTCATTTGAAATATGGAGATTTATACGAAGATTAGTCAATAATGCTTCTTTTTCCCAACTTAATGGGCCGGAAGCATATAGTGCCTCCAAAGTGGATCGATATGCATGTAACTCTAACCTATGAACACTCACCACAACTTCATGTTCGGCCCATGAAGTATTAAAAGATTCCCCATCACTAGAAAGCATCTCTGCATCATACTCACTAGACAACTTATTATAACCATCATTAGGAACACTACAACTACCAACAGAACATTGGTCATTATCAGACTCATTAGGTTCAGATATCCTTGCAAGGCTACATCCAACAACACCATACATTTTTCTTTTCTTTTTCTCCATTTCATAATAACCATTTGAACTATAGTTAAACGATGCTTGCATGTATTTGTTACCCTCAAAAGCATCTACCTTTTCAAAAGAATGCCTTTGACTTTGATTTTGACTGCCAACTTTGTCAGCATGTTTGACTTTCTTAGCTTTAGGATGAGATGAGGGAAAGGGGGAAGCCCTCTTTGACTTCTTTAATCCAGCATCATTGTAGATAGGCAAGCACTCACCTTCCTTTTGAAAAATCTTCATAGAAAAACTTAGTTCGACTTCATTGGTTCTTGAAATCTATATAGTAATCAATATATAAATGAGTATTAGTATTACAAAAGAGAAACATATGTGGAGATAAGTTACAATGAAAAAAGAATTACCTTCCCAACTGGAATCCGACCATCACGCCATGACTGATGTCCCCGAATGTTCGTTTTATGGACCCTAATTTCACAGGTGGACTCATGTGGTCTCACCATATATCGACCTCCTTTCAAGACTTTCATAACAGTTGCAGTTTTCCATAAATCTTCATCAAATACTTCCACAACATCACCAGTCACCCAACTTGGTGAACTGATTGCAGGGGGATAAGGCCTAATGTTCCCTCTAGATACTTTTTCCACACCACGATAACCGTTGTCCCTCACATTGTAAGCATCCTCGTTTCCAGAAACTATTTCTGCAACATGCCACGATGCAGGCACCTCCTTGTTCATAACATCCACTTTGCTCCTCTTTTTAAATCTCATGGTATATTTAAACCCAAATCTGCCATAATAAACAAAAACAAATGAATTCTAAACCTGTGGTTAACATCACACAGATAAGAATAGCAAACAACAGAATCAAAAACAGTCATCACTAGCTTCTTATCAGGTCAGAAGATTGTGATCTTCGATCAAGCAGAAGATGATATCATAACTCAAAATCCAGTTTTCTGATATATCCCAATTATTTCATCAATCCAGATTATCAAACATTATAAATATACACAAGTGTCATAACAGATCTTGCATTTAAAAATATAACACGCAAATCAATACTAACTGCAAAGAAGCTATCAAACTAATTGCAAGCAAGCAACATATAATCTCAAAATCCCCACACAAAGATGTTTTAAAAAATAAAGAAATTATTATCATCAGAACACATCATCCCTGCAGCAAAAAGTATGATCAAATCAAAGGCTTGACTGTTCACATCAAGACTTTAATCCCCAAAACCTAAACTCATTAAGCAAATAAAATCAACAAAAATTCAGCAACAACTTCAAATCAAAACAAAGAAATTGCACATACAAATGATTCAAAACCACTAAATTGGGGGAAACGATTAAAACAACAAATCACTAACCGTTTTCTTCAAACTTTCAGAGGAAATTGAATGAATAAGCTGTATTTAAGATGAATTGATGTTTGATTAGCTCTTGGATCACCGATTTTGCGTTTTGCGTTTCTAGGGTTTGGTTGATTTTAATTGTTAATTTGAAAATTTTAAGAAAATGAAATTAAAATTGTAAAGAATATATGAGGTTGGAGGGTATTAATGTTAAATTAGATGCGGCTTAAACCTAAAAGGGTAAAGGGCGTAATTCGTGTGGGGGATAAATTTTATCTCAAAGGATTGCTTTCTTCACGCGTTTGATAAGCGCGTATATTACACTCCATCCTTTCCAGCTTTATAAAATGAGAGTTTAATATTTCTTCTTGTCTTGTGCCTCTATCCAACTATTTTTTAACGGTGAATAAATACACTAAAATCGATCATTTGGTAAACTTATCAGTAAAAGATCACTTATATCCTACGAACATAAACAGTGCTGATAACTAGGCTCGCTTATCATTTAAAGAAAAACTCACCTCCCAAAAGTCAATTATGATTAAAACTCTGACCCACTTGAAACACATTATATCAATTATCAAGTGATACTCGAATTCATGACTTTTATATTAAAATAAAGGCAAATTGGATTTTAATAATCCAAACTATTACCTATTGGCCGATAATAATCCATATTATCAATTTGGCCGGTAACATTCCCAACTTTCACTTGTATTACCAACAACAGTCCCAATGACATAATTTTCTATTTTTTATGTTTGATTTGGACTCGATTCGGTTCGCAACAATAATTATGAACGAATGAAGAAACATACAAGCTAAATTGAGATTAAAATAGATACAAATTAAACGTTAAAAATTGAAAATTATGTCACTGGGACTGTTGTTGGTTATAAAAGTGAAAGTTTTGAGTGTTACCGGCCAAATTAATAGTATGGATTATTATCGGTCAATAGGTAATAGTTTAGATTATTAAAATCCAATTTGCCTAAAATAAATAAAATGTTATGGGGTGCCTCTTAGATTCATTTATTGAATGAGATTCTACTATGTATATTTGTTTGTTTTCTATGTGTTGAAATATTCGAAATATTATTGTATATTTAAATATTATTAATAGAAAAAAGTTACAATTTTAGTTTTTCTCTGTTGTAGTTTGTTGCGGCCGTGAAAACCCTAGGATAACATAAAATGACAAAAAAATAGAACCTTAAATAGGAAATTATCCTATAGTTATACTATATATTTATAAAGCAATTGAATGAATAGTATTGTACCGGTATATATAGCAGCAATATACAAGCATGTAAAGCAGTGAACAGAGTAAAGTATGGTTACCCACAGTACCTTTGCTGATGTACCACGTGTCCTTCCAAACCACGTGTCTGTTCTCTGTTTTACTTTCTACCTTTTCGATTACCTGGGTAAAGCTACAAAATGCATGACTTAAGTCTTCTTTCTTATGTTATACTATTACCCAGTTGTATCTTTCACTCTTTTCAGATGCTTTATTCTTTTAGAGAGAGAGAGGGTTTGAGATGGAGGCAAGGAGGTGGTGGCGGGTCTGCAAAGGCAGCCACCGACGGCCAGCTTGGTTGCGTTTTTGTGGCCGGATCTTACTCTACGTTCGATCTCCGTCTTCTATTCTTCTCTTTTTCTGGGTTTTTTTTCTTTTAGAGAGAGAGAGAGAGGGCCGCCGCCGCCGTTACCGGCGTGCTAGCGATGGCCGTGTTGCTCACTGTTTCATGCTCTGATGTTGTTTGTACTCGACCTCCGTCTTTTATTCATGCCTCTCTTTTGATTGTGAGGGCCGATGTTGCTTCACGGAGAACGAGAGAACCCCACCGCTGCGAAGTCTTAAAACCTACGGGCACCTTGGTGGCGGTGATGATCTTGATCTATCCTCCGGTTTACCTTCGTTTGGTTTTTTGCTCTTTCAAGTTGGTTTCTGTGTTGGGGTTTGCCTCACTAGAGGGCTACTTTACCTGTTGATCCTGAGGTCAATGTTGGTGAATTTTGATTTACCTGAAATCTAATTGCAAGTCTGCTTATTTTGTTTAATTATCTTATTTCATGTTGGGATGTTTCATATTGTTGGGTCGAAGAAGGTGATGCTTCTATACCTGAGACTATGTGTGGTCATTTCTATATTTGGGTTTATTGATGGTTTGTCACTTGATCTGTGATTGCCATGATTATGATTCAGTTGGTTATGTTTTTTTGGTACGGGTTGATGCTTACATTGGTTCTTTCTTCGTGGACTTGCTTTAGGTCGATGACGACAATTTTAATTCGTCTAAGACTTGTACTCTTTTGTTGTAAGCGGTCACTTAATATCCCCAATCATTAAAAAATCATTAACAAATGTGTATTGTTGCTAAACAACCGGTGGTTTTTGGTAACTTATACAATGATGTAGAATCCGCTTTCACATTAATGTTCATTTCATATTTAATATTTGTTGGGCTATGATGATGGTTGTAAAAGGTGCATCTTCGTTGCTTTGGCGTGGCAACCGTCTTTGGTGTGCAGTCGTAACGGATTTCCCAAGCTGAGCCTTAACACGAACCTAGCCGCAACGCGGCTACGAGGAATACCACTAGTTATATTATACTATGAAAAAACCAACTACGATGAACAGTGGTTTTGATAGTCTTCAATATGCCCACAGAGTTTATGTTTTTTGCATTTGTGCCCCAGTGTGCCTTTATATGAGTCATTGTGGCCTAGATGTGCTTGCACGTTTTAGAGAGAGGGGGACGGAGTGACGCGGACTGCCGCCGCCTGCCTCCAGACGATTACCGCCTAGCTTCCGTCTGTGCCATACCTGGATGGTGGCCCTCCTTTGTGTCGATGCACGACGGGTGGTTTCGGGGACCGCTCGTAAGCCGACGAAGGCTGAGCGCCGCCTCTAAGAGGCTTTTTCTAGCCTACCAACGCCTTATGGGGCTCCGATTGGTCGATGATGATGGGCGACCACTCGTCTGAGACGCTGATTTATGTTTCTGATTCAAAACCCTAGGTGGTTGCTACATGTCGATAATGATAGGCATACTTCATCTGAGACTTTCGTGTTTGTTGTGTTTGGAGTGCCTGGTTTATGATGTGTTGGTAAGCAGGGTGGAGGTTGAGCGCCACCTCTAGCACTGAGTATAATTAAAGTTTGATCTGCATGGGTCTGCCATCGCCTTTCCTTCACCTCTTCCTTTTATACACTCTCTGCCTCCTCTTGGTAGTTCTAGAGAGTGTGGCTGTGATTGTGCTGGTGATGGTGCAAGAGTCTGCTCCGGTCCCCCTTTCCAGCAATATTACCCCACTATGTTGTGTCCATTAACGTGTTCTAATTTGTTGATTCAATCTATTAATTAAGTATTTTTCAGGAGTTTTAACTACTGATTTTTGAGCATTTTTCGTGTGTTGAAGAGTTGTTTGGTTTGTGGTTATAGGTTCTCCGGTTTATCTCTGTCGTTCTTGAAGATCTTGCTGCTGAGGTATACTCTTAATCTAGGGTAAGTTTTTTGTTCCATTTAGTTTTTTCAATAGTTAGTGTAGATGAGTAATTTGATGTTAGGAAGAAATGTACATACAGAGCTTAATATAATGTTGAACATTTTATCCTTCTAGATTTAAAAAATAACATACATACAAACCTTGCTGTTCTAAATGCCTGTCATTGTTGTAATGCATAAGAAAGCATTAGAAAATGATGTTGATTTAGGTGCAGCTGTTGTACAAACAATTCAAGTCCATCTCATAAGTGATAAAGGTAAATTATTATCAAATTATGGTGGGTTTTAGGGGACTACTAACTAATAATTTAAAGGAATAATAAATTGTTTGGCCCAACCGTGTGGCTCTTAAATGAGTTTTTGGTGTTAGATTGCATATATAGTTGTTTTAAAGTCAACAAAAGGTTATTTTGTTAGATTTGTGCTTTATTGCTTGTATGTGCTGTTGTTCGTATTACCCATTTTCAACTTCTGATTTGGCTTGGTGATTGTTTATTAAGTGTGATGTTGCATGTTGTTCATGTGTATCGGCTGCTGGCTGTTGTTTATAGGTTCATTATTTGTTTTATCTTTTTATTTGGCTGATATTTTGTGTTGTGAATGGAATTATTCTGGTACATTCAAAATGCGTTATTAACAATGGTGTGTCTGTCCTCCTATTTATGTGTGTATTAATGCAGGTAAATTTAGAGTTGATATTGGGCTCCGGGGTATGAAGGTTTATGCTTTATGATAAAGGAATTAAATTTTTGGTTGTGCTTTTGAATGTTTGGTGTTATATTTTCTCTGTTTGTTTCTCAGGAGCCAGGACAATGGAACACAAGAATCCAATTCTTGATTTGTATATCAATCATCTTGGGTTTTAATTAGGGTTTTTTTTTATAGTATCCTAAAGAGTTGTATCAAGATTTTGTTTTCATCTTCAATCAATAACCCCCAAATTCAACTCTAAAGCTTCATTTCCTCTTTGCACTAATTCATCATCATTCATCAAATTGGCATCAAAGGCATAAATTTAGGGAAACATTGTATGAAGGAAAGAATCAATGGAAAAAAGAAATCTGCAAGCATTCATTTAGGGAAACATTGTATGAAGGAAAGAATCAATGGAAAAAAGTTAGATTTTCTGTTATTCGTGTGGCAATTTAGCGTTTTCCCATTAGAATGTAGATTGTAACAGTTGAATTTGGGTATATAAAATGTGAAATAATTGGGTGGTTTGTTTATTACCTTTTGCTTTCTTTTGTTAGGTTACCACTGGAATTGAGCGCATTGATGATAATGATGCCATTGCATAGTGGTTACCTCTTTCTTGGTTTCGTAGATTATGGTTTGTGTGTTTTGATTGAGCGTTTTGTTACTTTCATACACAGGTTATATTGTACGTGTGGGTATAAATTGCCCCTTTTAATTGTTTTATCTTTCCCGGTTTATAAAACGTTCTTTGTTTCTCGCTGAAGGTAAAAATTCTCAACTAAACGACACAAGTAGAACTAATGAAAACTACACTTCTTGTAGCGACAGATACATCCGCATTGAAGAAAGGAAAAAAGCAGCAAGACAGATAGGAGACGTAAGATGAAGGACGTAAAACAATAAATGATGACTTTTTCTTTTATGAAATGTAAATGTAACCTGGAAGGTCGTAGTGTGTTCACCCACAAAACAACCTTTTGAATAGTTGCGTAGAATCAACAAACCAAATGTATAGGGGGCATCACGTGATAATAAATTATACTACCTATGTAGGATCAACGGAACACTTTTATGAAAAACAATTGTGCATCATGCGTAAATAAATCATTTTGAAAAACTATTGTGCATCGTGCGTAAATAAATTATACTAGGTTATTTTTTCATGAGGATTTTAAAAAGAATAATAATACTTTTTTACATTTTGGCAATTTCACCTTTAATTTTCTTAAAAACTTTATAAAATATCACATTTATCCCCTTGAGTTTCTAAAGTTTCGGGTTATCTCTGTACAAATTTTTACTTAAAAAATAAATTCTTACGATTGCATTTTTATGTAGTTGTCGGTATAAATTAGCGTCCGTCTATGTATGTAAATTTTGTTTAGAAACGACTCGGCTCATATAAGATATTTTCATGCTTATTTTATATAAGGCCAGCAAAACAGATTTTATTGTGTTTAACATGTTAAAGATGACGTGACTAATATAAGTTTCAAACATGAAAACGAATTGTCTAACTACTTTATCTCATGTTATAGTTTTTTTTATATGTTTTATGGATCAAGAAAGAGAAATAATAAAGTATAGCCTTCTAATTATAATCATTTTTACAAATGTAAAAAATTACATAATGTAGTTTTTATTAAACATGTTTTAATCGTGTCATAAACAGGTCAGGAATTGTTTACCCTAATTTTATATATGCTTTAAAATGGTCAACATATTAACGTTCGTCTATTTTGATGTAAATTTTATTTAGAAATGAGTTGAGTAAAGTATAATACGCTTTGAGTTTGTCTATGTTTCAACTTAAGTTTTGTTTGGAAACGTGTTGAGTCAAATACAATACGTTTTCATTTCATAGTATAAATCTGAGTTACTCTACGTTTTGATATAAATTTAGTTCGAAAACAAGTCGGGGCGATTATAATCTGTATTTTATCACACCGCATATGGCGCCACCGTATGTAATTTTTGTATGTACGTTTTGAGTCGGTCTCCATTTCGACATAAATTTGTTTGGAAAGAGTCGAGTCAAATATAATACGTTTTCATTCAATGGTATAGATTCGAGTTACTTTATGTTTCAACGTAAATTTAGTTCGAAAACGAGTCGGGTTAATTGTAGTCTATACTTTATCACGTCACGTACGATGCCGCCGCAACGCGCGCGCGGATCATAAACTAGTTACTCTATTATTAATAGAGAAGCTAAATGAATAGTACACTTTTTAGTATTTATAAATTAGCATAATATATTTTGGCTTTTTAATTAACCTATAAATTCCTCTTGACTTCATTTGATTACAAGTTTTAATTGTGGTTTTTTAAATTTTAACCACATTAGTTTTAATTGCTTTCACATTTAATCTTAACTTTTTGACTTTGGCCACTAAAGTTTAAGATTTTAGAAGTTGACCACCAAACTATTTAAAGTGAAGTTAAATTTCCCGAGTTTTGCCACTAAAGTTTAGTATGTTTATAGTTTGATCTTCGACTTGTTTTTTTTTTTTAATTTTGATGACTAAAGTTTTGGATCTTAAAGTTTGGGTATCAGTTTTTTGTTGACTTTGTTCACTAATTTTTAAGAACTTAGAGTTTGACCACTAAACTATTCATAGGAAGGTTTTATTTTTTTCAAGTTTGCATACTAAAGTTTAGTATTTTCAAGTTTCACCACCAAACTTTGATTTTATGGTTTCCGGCGAATCGGATAGTAAACGACCAAGTAACACGGCGTTGCATGTGGAAAAAAATGACTAGCCTCCCGACACGCATTTTTAGTGTTTGACCATTAAAGTTTACTATTTTATAGGTTTCGTCAGAATACTTTCACTTTTATGGTTTCCAACCAGTTGGCTCGATTACGTCTAACATAATTCTGCCTTGCGTGTGAGAAAGATGACCGAACCCTGCCGCGTAGCGCGGAAGGACGAAAGCTAGTTACATAATATGAATAAAGCAACTGCCATCAGCAGTTGCTTTTATGCATTTTAAAATTTGCCACACAAGTTTTAAGGCTTTTCGAATTTAACCCCTCAGCACCACCCTTTTGTATATATCGAGATTTGGCCTTCCCTTACTGCCGCCATCATCCATCTGCACCGCCACCATCTTCCGTTACACCACCGACGCCCACCTCCGGTGGCACTTCAAGTGGACGATTTCAGTTTTTAAGCGTGTCAGTGGCGGCGGCGCATCCGGTTTGGGTTCAGCTTGCATGCCTTCAGTGGCGGTGACGCATCCGGTTTGGGAACCCTCTCCGGCGGGTGGAGTCGGTTTCCAAAGCCGATCTCGACTGCCATCTCCGAGTTATAACCATCATTTTCGTCTTGTAGTTTGCTCGAGATGCCTCCGCCGGCGCCGCCAAGTTTGTGCGTCTGTTTTTGTAAATCTTAGGCGGCAACAGGTGTGCGATTGTGGTTTTTTTCCGGCCGGGGACGTGGTGGTTGTTGTGGTTGGTCTCACAGCACGCATAAGGAAATGTAAGTCTCTAAACCTCTGTGTGATTGTTTTGATTTTTCCCATTGATTTATTTTCATGTGGTTCATTGATTGATTTATTTTGATTTATAGATGCGTATAATCAGCTAATTTTAGGCTTTTTAGTTTGATTTCAAATATGGGAATTTAACTAATATTTTAATCATTATACTCAATTCTTGATTGAACTATGTTTCTCCTTCATTACAAGTTAAAAGAATTATTTGTTTTGATGGACTTTTTCTTCCATTGTAGTTGTGAACTTGGATTTTCATCTTCACCACCTTGAATGTCATTTAATGATGATGTGTTTTTGAAAGGGGTTAACTATAAATCCAGTGGTGCTGGGATACTGAATGACACTGGAATTTGTTTTATATGATTAGGTTTCTTTAATGGGTGGAATTAGAGGTTGCTTTTTTTTTGAAATAAGTTGAAGCTGTTAATATAGTTGCATACTATTTCATCATATAAAAGATCTTATGCTTTGCTGAGTTTTCTGTTTCAGGAACGTCATAACAAACATTCTCGGTGCTTGGTTCACGGGTCACGGGTCAGTGAGTAAATGGGTCACTAAACATCAAACGGGTCACAGGTGTGGAATTGATCTAAGTTGACCGAGTAAGTTGGAGAAATCATATGTTTATGATGTGGTTTGATTTATCATTTTGGTAGTATTAATTGAGTTGAATAAGTCTTCACTTAGTGAGTAATCTTTTTAGGAGAATATAGACTTTAGGCTGTAAGTAGCATTTTGTTGGCGTGTGTTTTTGTCTATATAAATCAAGGGACCTAAATCTATAGTCGGTTGCACTAATTTTGGATCGAGCTTGGAAAGATTTGTCACCACTGTGACAATTGACCTTCTATATTTTTTTGCTTAAAGTGTTTACGTTCATCCCAATACAAGCATTACTTTGATTTCTTATGATTTAGTTAAATTTCTCATTATGTTTGTGTTTAAATGACATGTGTTTTGTTTTTAACCTTTTCTCCTTTTCAGGTTCATCATGTGTTAATGTTGTTAGTACAAGAGTTTTACGTTTAATAGAGGTTAGTTTTCAAGCCAAAAATATTATATGCTATCTTATTTTCCAATTTGTTTTTGTGAACTCATTGTTTGTAGGTTGGTTTATGTATAGAATGGAAGAACAGGGGGCTTATGTTTCTCAATTTGATTGGTTGTCTGCTGATACAATGCATAAATTGGTAGGTCAGTTGTTTTTTTAAATGCTTTTTATCATTGCATAGTATCTATATTAGCCAATATCCAAATAAATCATGACTTCATATGGTTTGATAACTTCAAATCCTAAGAATTCTTCTTTGCTGGTATTTGATATTTCTTTTGCATTTACAATGTCTGGTTGTAGATAGCATCATGTTATCTTAAAAATTTTAGATCTGAGACCAATTAAGTATGAACGAAATGCTATTTATTATTTTGATAAGTTTTGATACATTTTTGATTTAAAAGTTATGATTTTAGACAGGTAAAGTTATCTTAACAGTTGAGAATTGAGGCATGCCACTTCACATACATTACGAGTATAACAACGGAAGGCCCGCAACGAATACAAGAAACCTACAGCCAACAAGATCAATAATGGCATGTCGAGACCACATCTACATTATGAAACCAACTATGTCAAGCCCTTACACTCCTATAAATCCATACTTGTCACCACTTTGCCAAGATGTTAAACGATAAGTGTCATTTATAGGTATTAGTGCTCAGATGTTTCTGTTACAGTTTGGTTTCGTTTGATTTTATTTTACCTTGGTGTGTGCATGCATGTTGTTGTAGATTTTTGTATGTATAATTGGTGTGTGATTGAAAGGTTAACAAATGAAAAAGATATTCACATTTTCAAAAATTTGACTGTATGAAATTATGATAGGTTTGCTACTTATGTTAAACCTAAAGAAATTGTTACTTCACTGGCTTTTGGTTCTTTTTAAATTGGTTTTACCCCGCCGCGGAGCGCGGGAGGGTTACACCCTAGTATATAGTTTAAAAAGCAAATGAAAGAAATAGGAATGTTTGTTGTATATGTGGTTTGGCCACACATGTTTGCTGGCTTTGACATTTGCTCCCCCAACACGTGTTTAAGGAAGAAAGAAGGGGAGAAGCTCCCAATTTTCCACCTGGTTCATTTGTATCTCTTTTCTCGTCGCTGTCTTCCCGTTCACCGCCACCACCTGCACCGCGGCAACCATGGAAGGAACCGCGGGTCTCTACTGATTGCTCCAATTTGACGCAGTCGGTGAGGTAGCCGGCGGTGGCTAGCATCGGTCTCCCCGTTGTTGTTCGTGGTGGCAAAGGCGACGACGCGGGTCTCTACTGATTTCTCGCTGATCGTTGTTGTGGCGGTGGCAATGGTCGTGGCCATGGACTCAATTGCGGCTCTGCCTCCTCTTTGCGGTCAAGGTGGAGAAGGCAACGGTCTCCTTACCATGATCGATGTTGATGGTGGTGGTGTGACCGCCTATGTTGCTCCTTTCTTCTGTGTCTTTTCCATACCCTGTTAGGGTTTTTAGCAGCTAATGGTTGTGGTCGGTATGCGGCTGATTCTTGCGAAAAAAACAGAACAACATCTTCCAACACAATGAATTTGGCCGAGAGCAAGACGAGGTAAGTTAGCTCCAATGACAAAAATTGTTATGTGCTAACTTTTATTGCCTACTTTAATTTTGAATTCAGACTATCAGTCATACATGTGTTGTAACTTGCTGTACTTGAGCCTAAACCCCAAACATGGCTTTATTGATTGTGTGTTTCAATATGTGGATTCCTTATATGCACCCAATCACATTCTTTTAAGTGTAATTTCCGGTTACAAAAGATGGTTCAACCTCTCTTTGCGCTCTAAGTTGACGAACGTTTACTGTTAAGACAATTGATTGTGTGTTTGAATATTCTTCATTAATTGAAAACTTAATTAGACTTTGTTAAGTGTATCTTCATTATTCATACAAACCAGTTAATTGTAGTTACTTGCCAGTTTCAGTTGCATGTTTGCACTAGCATATGTCGAGCCGATTGTTTGGTTACCTGACCCGTGAATGTTTATTTCCTTATTTTAATTTAGTCTAATTGTTGTGTTATATTCAATTTTTTGATTGCAGTTACTGATCAACATTGAAGATATATAGTGACATTTTATTGGGAATTTGTAAAGTAACAAAGTCAGAAATCTCTTGAGTAAGTGCTTCATGTTCATTCATGACTTCATGACTTTGCCGACAATATTGTTATGGACTTTCGATTCTAAATGATCACTTTTGGTAAAACAAATATCAATAGGTAGTGGGTCTTTGGCAACTTTTGAGCAACTTGGGTTCAAATTTGGTTTATACTGTTCAGCAATAAGTTGTGAATCGCAAGACATGAGCACAACTTGAAATCCAAACAAAGATGGTATACATAGCCAAAAACTACTTAACCGTAAACAACCAGAATAATTGAATATATTTTCCAAATACGCACATTTTATACAAATTCTAACCAACTTAGCTATTATTACATTGGCAAATAAGATTCTTTTATGAATATTTTTGTGAAATTAGAATGGTTTTAAAACACAAGTTAAATTTGTGGAAGTTAGCAAGCTATTATTACATTGGCAAATAAGATTCTTTTATGAATATTTTTGTGAAATTAGAATGGTTTTAAAACACAAGTTAAATTTGTGGAAGTTAGCAGGTAGCAACTACTTTAATTCACTTTGTAAGCTTATTATACATGGATTATTTAAACCTACACAACAAATAAAAAGGGGCATATTAGATTAATTAAATGGGTCATGTGTATTTTTGCATTTTAACTTGGGCTTTGGATTGGTTTTGTTTCAATCTCATATAAAGAATTGTAAAACGGTTCAAGGTAGAGAACAAATGTGTCTTATTGAATGGTATCATCCGAGAACGCGTTGGCATCTTTATGAGTCTTTGATTGTACTTGTTTTAGTGTCAACGCATCTCTATGAGTCTATGATGGTAGTTGTTTTAGTTTGAATATCTTCGGTGATGTTGACAGTGGCGTCATATGTGAACATGTATGACCTGTTTTAAACATACATGGTAATTTGTCCGATGAAAACCTATGTTGACATTTTAAAAATGATCCGATGGTGATACTGTTTGTATAGGAAGATACCCTTTTTATAGGCGATGACGATGTAATAGCATTTCTTTCCGAACTTTTGACGAAATTGGCTCTTGCGGCGAGGTGCGGGTTTGATCGGTTTTAAGACGCGCAACGCGCGTCGGGTATGAGTCCTAGTGTTATTTATTTATCAAAATGACAAAAAAATAGTTAAGTTTTTCTCTGTATGATATCATGTTAACTCAAGGACGCCAATGACTAGATGATGCATTTACAATAACAGGGGATTAAATTTAGGGGTGCAAACGAGCCGAGCCGTTCGTGAGCTACTCGAGATCGGATCGATAAAAAGCTCGAAACGAGCCGAGCTTTATCGAGCTCGAGCCGAGCTCGAGCTTGAAAAAAAGTTCATTTAATTATCAAGCCCGAGCTTCACGTATCGAGCTCGAGCCGGCTTCGCGAGCCTAAACGAGCTTTTTATTTAATTTATTTAATATATTATATATAATATCTATTATATATAAAGTTATGATAAAAAATAATTAAATAATTGAATAATGCTTTATATAAATTATATAATTATATATATATATCAAAATTAAATAAAAAATATTAAAAATAATATTTAAATAAATAAACGAGCCGAGCCCGACCCGAGCCCGAGCTTGACAAAGTATTGTCGAGCCGAGCTCGAGCTTTAAAAATAAAGCTCGAAACGAGGAGAGCTCGAGCTCGAGCTCTCCTAAGTTTTCACGAGCCGAGCTCGAGCCCATACAAGCTCAGGCTCGGCTCGGCTCGTTTGCACACCTAGGATCAATATTCAAATCAAGAAGTATAAGGACATTATGTAGTCATTTTTGTCTACTGTTTTTTCCTAGAAACTAATAAACAATTGATTTTGAAACAAAAGGCCAATAAGAAAGAACAATCTTAAAAGGTTAACCGTCTAAGAGTGGCGCTTATGAAGGAGAAAGTTGGTGTGTCAATGTGTTTTAAAAATAAATTGTTTCCAAGATGATATGACCATCGTTGTGAGGATAGCGTTCAAGAGTGCATAACCTCAACCAGGTAAAAGACAACCACAAAGGACTTCTAGCAACATCAATAATGAAAAAAAAATTGAATTATGAGCTTAACCCACATAAAATTTTAGACCTCAAATCACAAGCATAGAGAACTTACATGTATCTTAATTGGCTTCTGTGAACATATGTTCTGTAATCTTAGACTTAAACATCAAAGTTAGTTGTAGAGGTGGTTCGATCCCATCATGAAATCTGTGATGTAATTTGTGTGTATAATTAATCCGTTCTCTTTAGTTCATATAAACATAAGTGCATGATACTTTAATTCTATACATAAGACAATTATATAATCACATAATTTAATCTTTTTATCTCACTTATTATACGTAACATCATGCACAAGTGTTTATGAGATTCTTGTAAATTTTTAAGTTGATAATGCGATAGCTTGTCGCTAGATAATTATATATTACATTTTAAACCTTCTTCAAGAGAAAGAAAACAATATTAAGGACTTCCTGAAAATCTCGTTGTATGAACAGTTGAAAGTGACCCAAATATTTGTGGTGGTGCTTTGCCATTACATTTTTTATTTTTGAGTTTATATTGAAGTTTTTAATTAATTAAAGTATATAATTTTTCGAAAATAGTAAATAAGCTTCCCTTTTTAAATTCTTTTTTTCTTTATTGACCAAATTATTAACATTATTCGATTCTGAATATGCTGGACTGATCATGACAAGAATTTTCATTTGTTCCCACTTTCGGTAAGTAACAATATTTACCCTGAGCCATAACCTAAATTCAATTTCAATATTTATTTTTACTTGAATAACCCAAAACATTTCTTCCTTAATAACAACCAAGTAATTTAAGATGTTTATTATTAGCACCGGAATTTAAAAAATAAAAAATAAAACTGAACATATAATACAATCTAGGATTCGAATATTCAAGTCAGGTTAGCATCCAAATTGAATTCCAAATTCAGTTTTTGAGTCAAATTCAAATTTGTGATTTTCAGAACAATTCAATCCAAATATTAAAATTCAAATTATACAGTTTTAAACTTATAACATAAAATATATGTTTTCTATATATATTGTTTATTTAATTTTGTTCTGTTTTTCTCATAATTAAGATTATTTAAATCTACCAGAATTTGAAAATGGATTTTCAAACTCAAATCGATTTTTTGAATTCCAATTGAATTGCAAAAAAAATTTAAACTTTGAAACCCGAAACATGGCTCGTTGAGAACAACTACAAGTGATTTTCATTTATTACTCATTGTTTCCTTTAATTTACTAAAGCAAAAGGTATCTAAATATTTACGATTATTAAAGAGTGATTGATATTTAAAGCCATTCAAGTGATCGTCAATCTTGTGAGATAAAACTTTATGAGAATATATCATTGGCGTGATTTGCCATACATCTTGTGATATTTTTGGGTTAATTAAACGCTTCTTGACTTAATTCTTCATACTAGTGTTTCAATGTTTTTTTCGCACGTTTTAAGTTCCTGTATTCAAATTTTCAGTGTATAATTGTGGATTTAACATTTTAATTTAGTTTTATTTATCTGAAAGTTAGAAACACTATGTAAGATAAGGACTAAGTCTTCTAATTCTTGACGGAAGATACGGTTAATGATACAAGTATACGCCCATATCGTGCGTCTATTGTCCAGAAGTTAGAAACACTAGCATAATCTTCGTGTTGCTTGTAAATTTACCTTCAATTATGCAATAGCATTGAAAGTTGCCAGAAAATACGATTGATAACACAATCGTATCATTCATTGATTGTGCAGAAGTTTTTCAAAATTTGTTGAGCCTGATCGTGGACTGTCCAATCCTCGAGATCAAAATTTTAAAGTTTGGGTTACTCCTATATAATTTAACTTAAAAAAACTATATTTTACATTCGTATTTTTATTTGCTTGTCGCATAAATTCGAGTCCGTCCACTTTGTAAATTTTGTTCAGAAACGAATCGGGTCATATAAAATGTTTTCAAGCTTATTTAAATACGTTTTAAGATGGCTTGAATTTCAATGGTCGTCTATGTTTTACCGTAAATTTTGTTTAAAAATGAGTCGGGTCAAATATAATACGCTTGGAGTTCGTCTATGTCTCAACTTAAATTTGTTTGGAAAGACATTAAATCAAATATATTACGTTTTCATTTGACGGTATAAATTCGAGTTATTCTACATTTCGATATAAATTTACTTCAAAAACGAGTTGGACCGTTTATAATTTATACTTTATCGTGCCACACACAGGACCACAACACATGTTTTTTTATGTACGTTTTGAGTCGGTTTACATTTCGATATAAATTTGTTTTATAAAGAGTCAAGTGAGATATAATATGTTTTCATTCAACAATATAGATTCAAGTTACCTTATGTTTCAACGTAAATTTAGTTTCAAAACAAGTCAGGTCAATTGTAATCTATACTTTATCACGTCATGTACGATGCCGCCGCAACCGGTAATAAACTAGTTCAAGATCTAAAAGATATACGCAATCTTGATTCAACAACGATACAATCGATGCAAAATAAAGTGCATTGAAGCAAATCAAGAGCTAAAAACAATCACTCCTAAATGATTTTAGAGTTAATTACATGAATTCTCAATGTGATAAGACCAAATTATAATTTGGTCCCAAGTTTTTGAGAAATTGCACTTACAGTACCCACATTCACTCAATTGTATCTATCAAGTAATTATGAAGTGATCGATATACCCTGCTGAATATATAACAACAGTGACTGGTGACTATGGGTCGCTAAATAGATAACGCAGCAGCGGAGCAACAACTGCTACACTTAAGCTGTTCCCCAGTAGTGCATACCTGCAGAAACAAAACACAGAGCTCAATTTTTTATAAATATCATCAATCATTAATCTTCGATAAAAGGATAAACAGTCCGCAGGTCAAAGCGAGCTCTTTTTCAGAAGTGATCTCAGTTAAGAAAGCGTGCAGCGGACTGAGGCTTTTAGCTCTTAGAAAGCTAAAGCATAAGGCAAGAGCTTCACGTATGCGAGACATTGCTTTATGCACAACCAGTAGTTGCATTGCATCTCTCTAATCCCTTTTACATAATAACCTTTTTTATTAAGTGAACCTTTCATAATCTCTTCATCTTTTAGGTTGTCTTCACATGTGCACGAAGTGTCGCCTCAAGGCTTTGAGGTGTTTTTCGGGTCGCCTTGTGCCTCTGGCACACTTTCTAAAACCAAGGAAAGAATTAAGTGGAAACAAACATCCACATAACAGAGTCTAAATCAGACTCCTGAAATTTTAAATTATAAGCTGGTTATCTTGCATCTTCACCAATCACCAGGCGGAAATGTAAGGGTAAAAAAGGCTTAATCAACATACCGTTGTCGAAGTGTTACAGGCTCCGGGAACTCAAATTCCTTAGGGAAAGAGTGCAAATTAGAAACCTACAAAATATTTTTATATGAAGTTGTGAAATAAAAAAAACAATCATAAAGAAAGCCAACAAGAACTAAATGAATAAGTATAATAGAACCTGCATACCTCTCTAGGGGTAAAGTATCTTAGACAAAGTTCCTCTAATGATGTTTTGTCTCGTGTCTTTGGCTGGAAATATTAACCAGTACTTTTATAAAAACCGCAAACAAAAGATGTACTGCAGGTAGCAAGAATGACTGATATTTTAATAGACAAACAATATATGATGCTTGTGGAAACTTACCATAATAGTAGCCAAAAGGGAGCCGGTGCCCTTCACATATCGATAATAACTCTTTGTAAAACAACAACAGCGCTTTGAATCAGGATAGACAATATCTGTACCAATTTAAGGAACAACTTTTGCATGGGTCAATTTAGCCTTATATTTGATTTTTAAAGGGCCAAAAGGTAATTGGGTTGAAAGTTTCCCAAGGTGTAATTTTATGTATAACCCCTTGATATCAATTTATACAAATACCTAGATCATGTTGCAAAAACATAAATTTTACAATCATAATTGACAGACTAATTATTTTTAAAATCAATATATTTCTGCACACAGAAGTTTTTTGGTTCAATCCACCCGACCCACTACATAAATTACATGTTTTGATTTAGACGAATCATTACCCTACCCGACCAAATCACCCACTTAGCCCCCTCTAGTTTCAAGTTTATAAAAGTATATGAAACACAGACAAGGATACCCATGGCACTCCCCCATCTCTCTATCAAGCTTGATGGAACAAAGTACGGACTTAAAGAGCCTTCATTAGAAAAAGTATTCTGGTTCGTACAATTTCCAAATTCCAAAAATCTTTCTATAGGAAGGCATATTTGTTGCATATCATCAGAAGTCCTTATTAATTGATCATTTTCACCGACTGATATGCTCTCTTTGTGGCCAAACAACGGTTTTGGCACAAAAATAAGCTGTCCATTGAATTCTGGTTTGCAGAAAGATGAAGGTTTTCTTTTTGCCTGCAAGTATAACAAATACAATCTCATTTTAATTTTTCATATGATTTGCATCATTCATCCATTAGTGTTGCGTACCAGGCAAAAGTAACGGGGACGAGAGTATGGCACTCCAAACTGCAGGGGGCTTAATATAAACTCTTGTGTCACAAATCGGCTTTCCTCAAGTATCTGAATCATCTTTTGATGTGTATCAGATGTCTGAAACAAAACAATACTTTAGTAAATGAATAACTCATCAATCAAACACAAATATTACAAAGTGAGCTCAGATTGATTCCAAACCTCAAATCCAACAACATTCTCAACAAAGAGCATCGCTGGAGGTTGCATCAATTCTGGTATGACTTCGAGAATGCTAAGAAAAGAAGAGGCCCGCGCATCAGCAGATTGTTTCTGTAGACCTAAACACACGCTTAGCATGGAAAAAACTATAAATAACTAAACCAAATATCAGTATATTACCTTGTCGGGTATAAGGCTGGCATGGTGGAGAAAGAAGCCACACATTCGCTCTATATCGATCAAGATCAGCAGCAGTCAACGTCTGTATGTTACCCTAATTTCACCTCAAAAAGAAACAAATATAAGCATCTTAACAGCATTGACAACCTCATTTACACATAAGACTATAAAGAGTAACCTTTAACATCCAACTTTCACTTTCTATTTTCTAACACTTGTTACAGCTTAAATTCGATATCAATTCTCATAAAGATCCCTCAGAGAGCACATCAAAATTGACTAGATGGCAAATGTCTTGTCTCAAATGTGAAATTATGTCCCTTAGTTGAACAAAATGACTAAAGATACATCTGCACCACTTCATTCACAAAATTACTCAATACCCACATGATTTTAACTCGAGTAAACAGCAAAGGTTTCAACTTTAGAATCATATCGATGTTCCAGAGGCTCGTTGCAGCATATGGATGGCGTTATGAAGGACGCACCTGAAACGGACGATGGCCGAAATTATGCGCATACACATCATTAGCCAAGTCGTTAATGTCGAAAGCTTCAACCATTTTCGCATTAACTCCAGCCTTCATCAGCGAGTATCTCTGTTCAATTCAAAAAGCCTCAGATGTTATTCTTTTGGAATAATTTATATAAGAACACATAACTAGAAAGAGGAAGAGAGATGATGAGGTTTTGGTTGGGTTACCATGCCGCCAATGCCACTGTAAAATTCGAGCACTCGCCATGGTTGTTGTTCGCGCAAGGCTTCGTCTTCTTCCATGAGCGTTGGGTTGCCTGTAAGTGCTCTGTGATTTGAGTTTTAGGGCTTTGAATGACTGGTTTTAGGGTTAAACTTACTTTTTGAGTTTACTTTCTTACTAAAGCTTTGAAATCAAGTTTGATAAACTTGGTTCTTGAAAAAAAGTTAATTACTTTTACAAATTTTAATAAGACCATAAATATATGTTTATATATTTGAGTTAGTGTGATTTTAAAAAGAAAAAGAAAAAAAAGAAAAAAAAACTACTTATATGTTTATATATTTGAGTTAGTGTGATTTTAAAACAACCAATTTTTAATTTTAGACATGTTCAACTGTATGATGTTTAATACGTAACTTAATCATTAGAAGTGTTCATACATTTTTGAATTATATCGTTTTCATATTTTCAACACGGGTTTTAAACCTAGTAAATTTATAAACTATTTGAGAAAATCATAAAAACAAGGCATGTCACATTATATAAACTCTATATGTAAACAAAAATCCTTTATATAATATATGAGACGTAAAACTTGGTATCATGTATGATACTTGATCGAATACAAACTATACTTTAGCATTATACGCACCACCAAATAACGATCAATGACTTGTATAACATAAATAACAAAATAAAACCTTGAATTTTACATCATACACCCACTAAGAGTTAATATTGGATTTTGAACAAAATAACATGACGAAAACCTATATTATAACTTGTATAACACGAGTTGTAAAATACATCATTAACAATCAAAATTGATTAATGCCCTCCATCCATCATTCATCAACAACCACAGTCGCCGCCACCCTCCCTTTCCAAACCACCACCCACCACGCTTGTCCCCTTCTTCCACATAACTTTCCGCGAGCGCCGTCGTTCCACTACCCCTTCCCTCTCTAAAGTACGACTAAAGACTATTTCATTAAACGTATCACCTCAATTAATAACTTCTTGATTATATTTTCATTTTATTTTAACTATTGGTATAAGTGTAGTGTCTTTTCTTTTGAGCCCTCTAACAAACTTTAGTAGTATAAACATGATTTTTCAAATTGAGAACTCTTCCACAAAATACAAGTAGATCACAGTAAAATACGAAACTACAAGGGGCAAATATGCATTTGGAAAAAGACGATTAAAGGGTTTTCCTTCGTTTGGAACCCACAGTGCCGTCGTTACGTAGTTTCTTCAAGCAACTGATCATCTTCCACCAGCGACGGCGGCGACGGTGCTAAATTTTCCGGCAGCCTTAAGGTATATATACTCATTTCATGTACTTATACATTCTCAGATGCCTCCGTCGTTTTTTGTCGTTGCTTTTCGTTTCAATTCGTAATTAGGGTTCTAATTGGGGAAATGATTCAGTTTATGATGATACCTTGTGTGATTTATCGATGAAATATGGTGTTAATCTGAATCCGTGTGTGTTGAATCGTGTTTTCATAGTTATATTAGCCGTTGGTGATGCGATTATTGGATCCCTAAGAGATGCAATTTGACTCTTGAGCTCAAATGAATCGGTTTTCAGCTTCAGAAATGATATATGTATATCGTAATTTTCGTTAACACATTTAACCTGATACAAGATGTTATGATCAAGGGAAGTATTGTTGATAAATTTCTGAACAAATCACTATTAGATTCTAAAAATTTTGTTTAACCTAAACAGTCAAATTGAATACTAGGTAATGAACATTACAAGATGAATGTGTTCAAGAATTAGAAGTTACAAAGATAGATCTTTGCGTATGTTAAACTGTTAGAGCAAGATAAACAAACATAGGGAGTAATTGGGTGCGTTGAATGTGAATATGTGGTATGATAATCAGAATCAAGTTGCTGTAGATAGTGTTTGGATGTAGTTAAAGTGATTGAAGTTGTGAGATAATCAGTAGTTTGAGTGTTTAGCAAAAGTTATTTTTAGGATTTACATGACTATGAAACACTAGATAATTAGTTTATTGGAATTTGTTTTCTTAGAGGTCATACGAAACTGATTACTTAAAATTCATTATTTGACTCTTAAATTATTAGAACGCGTAACCAGTTACACTTAGGGATGGAATTACTATATGAAAAAACCTGGTTTTGAATTGTAATTCTAGCCTTTTTAACTAAACTGGTTAAGCTGTTTAGAATTAGAGAAAATAAATTAAAAGTTTTATAAGGTCGACCTGCCAACCCGTTTAGAACCAGTTCAGCTCTTTATTACATCCCATTTACAACTTACCTTCTTGTTTAACCTGTTTACAGGTTGCCAACCTGTTTAAAGCAGATTACAAGTCATTTACACCCTGTCAACCCATTTGACTTATTAGATAAATGTATTAAACGGGTAATGTTTGGGTTACATGATCTTAAGTGTGTTTGAGTGAGGTTGATATCTTTAACGTGGGTCATGTTCGGGTTTGTCGATTCAAACCGCTAACCCAACACGATTGCCCCCGTAGTTATGTTTCTCTGTTCTTGTCACAGATTTGTAAATTTTCTATTCAATATGTGTACTCTTCATGTAATTACATTTTTCTTTGCCGATTTAAACTGATACAATCCTGCATCAGCTGATATGGAAGCTCAATTTTTTCGGTTTCTCAAGATCGTTGGTGTTGGTTTCAAAGCTAGAGCCGAGTCAGAAGGGCGTTTATTGTTTCTAAAGCTGGGATACAGTCATGAGGTGGAGTTAACCGTTCTCCTGCTGTTAGAGTATTCTGTTTCAAACCCAATGTCATTTGTTGCACAGGAATAGATAAACAACGGGTGCACCAGTTCGCTGCTGCAGTTCGCAGCTGCAAGCCCCCGGAGGTTTACAAAGGCAAAGGTATCATGTATGTTGACGAGGTTATTAAGAAAAAACAGGGAAAGAAATCAAAATAAGTTTCTGTTATCTTTGGTTCGGGTTATCAAGAATTAGGTTTAGCATTTTGAATCTACTGTACTTTTTTGTTCATGTAAACTGATCTTTATTCTCGAGGTCCTAATCACGATTTTAGACAAACACAAAGTTAATAATTTAGAGTTTCATAGTGATTCAAAGGTGTGTCGAATTCTTGGGTTTGACATTTAGATTTATGTTCATGATTATGAAGAAATGTCCAAAATAAACAATTGTTCTGCTTCTCTTTTCGGAGATCTTATGGTGGTTAATGGCGTGCTTATGCGTTTAAATTTTATTTCAGATTCTATTCGCGGCATCTACATGTGTAATTGAATTGTTTTACTGTATTGGAGTGACAATCTATTCGAGCTCAGTTTCATTTTCATTCATGTTCTAAGGAATAACATGAAATTACAAACAACCTGTTTGGACTTGATAAAATTCTTGATGTTTGTCTTGTTCATTATTGTCGCGTTAATATCTTGATTTTAACTCTTTTAAAAGCGCTTATTTAATTATATACGAATTGTTGAGCGTTGGCAATTATTAACATATAGTGATTCTTAAATCTTTTTTGAACGATAATGTTGTCCAAGATGTATATTTTGCCAATCTTTGAACTTGAGTCTTTAGTAGATCTTTTAGATGTCTTACTACTAGGTTATCTTGTGATAACTTAGTTTTTTTTAGTTACCTATCATAGTTAAACAAATAAGAGTACTGATATATTTTTTAAATTATCTTTATAATTAGGTCCGACTTTTTCTTGTTAACAATTCCTTCACTTTTGAAGAGGCTATAATCTGCTCTTGTTAGGATTTAAATTCACATCATATTTACAGAGGATAATCAACAATAATGCTAAACTAAAAATACACTAATGCATGACAGATGTAACATATATTGGTTAGTTTTATTAGTGTTTTCAAGGTGTTTTAGCTAAGGTAGGTGCTTATTAGAAATAAGGGTCAATGGGTCATAGTAATTGGTTTTAGGGGGGGTCTTTGACTAATAACAAATACAAAAGAGTTGTGGCTAGTTTGTTTGTGTTGCTTGATTCAATTTTTCCAACACACATCCTAAGATTGTTCCTACGGGAGCTCACTTAATAGTGAAGTTTTTCCTCCATCAACAGTCATGACGTCCAAAACACTTTAGTAATATTAAATACATAACATTTATTATGTACTCAACATTTTTACGTTCGCGACCGATGTGAGATTTGCTTGTATGTATATTGTTGTGGTCAAAAGGCATATATTAATAATCCCAATAACTTTGCTTCCTTTGAATTCTTTAATCTCTAAGATGAGGAAAAAACGTAAGAAAAAAGAAAACTTAATAATAAAACATTCCCACATTCAGTAGGAGACAAGACAAAAACACAAGTGTTTGTTGAACGAAGAATATATAAACGAACAGCTGTTTTATCTCACACACGCACAACACACGACATACATATATATACACATCCTCACAACATGCATCACACCACACACACAACATGCATCACACCACACACACCATGCAGCACACCAATTGAACACACAAACACATGCAAACGTTAGTTTCAATTCTAAACCTTGGATTGATCGAAGAAAACAAGAAAAGGACAAAAAAAGATATCATTCAATTTTAAACAGGAATGTTTATATATTTAAAAGGTATAAACAACTTATATTCCTTTTTTTCCTTTAGATATACGACAATAGAGAGAAAGAGAACCCAAATCAAATATTTAAAGGAACTAATTTTATACTTCTAATAGAATGAATGATGTAAACATACCTCAATGGACAACAAAATCAAGAAAACTTTTAGGATTACTTTATTTTACAAGCCATCAAAATACAATTGAATACGAGTGTAGTATATACAAGTCTAGGTTGAGAGAACATGTAAGACTACTACACAAACAGCATTTGTCGAAGATTCGTGGCTAAAGAGTTATTGTAGCGAAATCTGTTGTAATTAAACTGTTTAATAATTATTTCGACGATGTAATTTGTAACAAAAATAATGTTAGCAAACATATATCCTGTCACTAACTCTGAGATGGATTTGCAACAGAGAGTTTAATACATGGAGCCTTGCAGGGGAATTTATAGTAATTACTTATCACGTGTACGCAAATTAAGGTTCTACGAGAGGATCTTAGCCTGGTTAGACTTAGGGATCCTCTTATGAAGGGGAGCCTAGTAGTTGTTATTGCGCCCTTCAGTTTTTATAGTTAGTATCAATGTTTAAAACTTCTGTCTAAAACCATAAATTAAAGAACTTTCGCCACTCAAAATAACCTTTATTTGTTCCTAATCTTGTCATTGGTACAAATTACCACACCATATCGATATTATACTTGCATCTTACTCAAAACTTTACGGCATCATGTGTTACTGAAACAAGATGCTGTGTGTATAAGCGCAGGTTATCGTTATAGGTCACTAGATCAGAATATATGAGGCAATTTATTGATAGTTATGTTGAAATGATGTTCACATAGTATCATATTTCAATCACCTTTTCTTCTGTCAACTGGCTTTCAAGCATATATTCTCAAGATCCATCTATTGTAGCCTCATGAGTAACACTTTAGGTTTCTAATTTTCATTTTCTTGTTTTATTGGTCAGAATTCTATCTTGAACACCAATAAAGATTCCAACTTTATTATTCTTTTTTAAGATGTGTCTTTTGTTCAGCCAGTGTCTAACTAGTGTAAAAATAGTTGATTCGGATCATGTGTGTTGGCAACTAGCTTTTGTAATTTTCCCACCGCCCGAAATCATTATAAATAGACACAAACAACTCTTCTATTCCATTGCAGGCTACTTGGTTGATTTGTTTCAACTGTCATTGAGTGCTAAGTCGAAGACAATGAGTTACAGTGGCTCTAACCGCGGTTCAGGTTAGTCCTTTTTGCATTTTACACGATTGACCGTTGGTGCATGTCTCATCATGCAACAAAAGTGGTGTCAGTGTCTCCTTTTTTGTTTCAAAGATTTGTTATATTAACTTCAGTTGTAAATTTGTTACCAAGATGATCTGCTTGAGGGTCAAGAGCAGTGTTTTCTTTTATGCTTAATTTGTTCCTTTTTGTTGCATATAAGTTATAAGTTACCCAGTTTCTGGTTGTTTTATATGTCGCACCGTCTGAAGAACTTATATTAAACAAAGGATTTTAAATATACTTTTTTTCTCTTTCAGGAAGTAGAAATGTTAGAAGAAATGTGGAGTTTGGAAGGACTTATGTGGTGATGCCCAAAGGAACTCACACTGCAACTATTGTTTGGCTGCATGGCATTGGTGAGAAGGGCTCAAGGTAATTATTGACTATTTGGCATTTGACTATGGTGATTTGACTATAAAGATTGCCAATTGACTATAGATGAGATCTTTTTATGAAGTCCTTCAAGACTTGCTCTTGTATATCATCATGTTGGACCTTTTTAATAACACAAGTGTTTCAAAGATAAAACATGTCGACAGTTTCGTTTTATTTCTAAATATAAAAAATATGCTATGTTGGAATCTTGACCATCTTTATGATCATTGAGGTGGTCCTTAAGAAAGCAACTACACCAATAATTTGTAATCGAATCAAATCCGGCATGCACACACAACCATGTGTTTAGCTTGAATGCTACACAACATGCAGCATAAGAGTTTATGATCAACTTATTTCTCATTTCCCATTTGCAGATTATAAGCAATAACATTCTTTATAGTAATGAAGTTGTTCATTTGTTTTAATGTATTACAGTTGGACTCAAATCTTGGAATCTTTGCCTCTTCCAAATGTAAAGATCAAATTTACTACCTTTATAATGAACATTCAATCATAACTAATAATTTCACTTATTGCATAATTAGTATTTTGACAATTTTGATGTATGATTTAGATCAAATGGATCTGCCCAAGTGCACCAATTCGTCAAGTAACACTATTTGGTGGATATCCTTGCACTGCTTGTATGTTCTCTGTCCTTTTTGAATTATAGACCATCTTATCATCATGTACCATCCAAATATAATGAAATATATGTCAATATTATCAGGGTTTAATGCGGCAAGCATGTCAGAAGACGATTGTAGCGATTTGGAGGGCTTGGATGCATCAGCAACACATGTTTCAAATCTCTTGGCTAGTGAGCCTGATGATGGTATGTCTCAGTGGTAGTTACACATACTAGTATATATATAACATACTAGTAGCATGTTTCACCAATTAACCACATTGTTTGACATTATTTTCATAATCAGAAATTTTCACACACGCTCAAATTGTTACCAAAAAGTAAAAATCTTACTGGCATTTTCCATTTACAGTTAAACTAGGAGTTGCAGGCTTCAGCATTGGTGCATCAGTCGCTCTTTACTCTGCCACGTGTCGAGCTATAGGGCAATATGGGAATGGGAATCGATACCCCATTAACCTTAGTGCCGCTATTGCTCTCAGTGGTTGGCTCCCATGTTCAAGGTTACTATATATCTAGCTTTAACCCTTTAAACTTTTACTCATTATAATCATTTATCATTTTCACTTTCAATTTGTGGGGTCACATACTCAAATGTTCAATATTATTATGCTGAGCAAACTACTTTTTTTAGGTTCTTAAAGAACAGAGTGGGGGCGTCACAAGAAGCTGCAAGGCGCGCAGCATCACTACCTATTTTGATTTGTCATGGCCGAGGTATTCGCTTATAGCACGCGCTTATGCAGTTGAAAGTATAGAAAAGATAAAGTATTTGCATCGGTGTAAGTTGTTCATGTACTGTTTCTTTGTTGTAGTTGATGATGTGGTGGAGTACAAACTTGGTGAGATATCTGCACAAACCATGTATTCAGCAGGATTTCAGAACCTAACATTTCGGACATATAACGGGTAACATATTCTTGTTTTCAAGTTCTAGTTAAACACGTATATTGATTTTATTGCTTTCTATGCAGGCTTGGTCACTACACAATACTAGAGGAGATTAATGATGTTTGCAGTTGGCTAATTGCTTGTTTTGGGGCTTGATGAATGCAGGCCAAGGGTGTTGGGGGGGGGTTGATATATTATGTCATATACTAGCTACTATATCAGCATAAGAGTAAGTGTGATGTGTCGAATCTCATAAAGAATGTATCGCGATAAGAGTTTGCAACTCATAAATTCGAATAGATGTTTTCTACGTTTGAAATTACAATTCTTATATCATGTAACGACCCGAATCGTGTTTAAAATGAGATGGATATGTCACAAGTTTACATCATATGAGTTTAGTGTTGTGGAGCATTATGAATCTGTCACATGTTTACATCATATGACTTATGTGTTATGAAGCATCAATGAACACGCTGGCACCAAGTTACTTACACATGTAGAGATCAAGAATTCCAATCTTCATTATTAACACATTGGTTAGTTTGGTGACGTGTTCTTGGTAGATGATTTACATACAACACACTAACAATGATCGTCCATTTGAAATACAAAGATATTATAGTTTAAGAGATCAACTCGGTATGGTGTAGGCTATATTTAGTAAATTTTCACTTATGTGTGTTTGCTATTTATAGAAACACCATGAATTTTGTTGTTAATGATAAAGTCGGCAAATCAGTTATGATAGAGCTATTCAAGTTTAGTGTTGAAAATGTTATGTTGCAATAGTTCAGGGACTTATATTGTCATTCTTGTAATTGTGTTTGTTAATAGTTTGTTAACGAATTGTTTAGGCATATAAGTAACAGGGGGTTTAGGGTTATTAGTAGTAGAAGAAATTGTTCTGTAATCAAGTTCTTCTTCTTCTTGTATTGCTTCTTGATCTAGTAGTGTGATTTGGTGATTGTTGAAGTTACCAATTGATTCTTTCTTGTGTCAATTTCTTTGATAATGATTTCTCGAGCGTTGAATCTCTAACAAGTGGTATCAGAGCCTTGTGCTCGATAACGTCGAAGCGAAGGGAAAGTTTGAAGAATTGAAAAGAAAGAAATGGTATCTACGAAGTTTGATTTAGAGAAATTTGATGGTAAGAATGATTTTGGCCTTTGGAGACTGAAAATGCGAGCGTTGTTAGTTCATCAAGGTATTGTTGATGCGCTGGGTGGTGAATCGAGTTTACCAGCGACTCTAACCGATAAGGAGAAGAAAGACATTATGGAAAAGGCACATAGTGCAGTCATCCTGTGTCTTGGTGATTGGGTGTTAAGGGAGGTTTCGAAAGAAACCACGGCCGCTGGAATATGGGCTAAGCTTGAAAGTCTGTACATGACAAAGTCGCTCGCAAACCGTCTATATCTAAAGAAAAGGTTGTATACCTTTCAAATGGCTGTAGGGAAATCTCTAAAAGACCACACAGACGAGTTTAATAAACTTGTACTGGATTTAGAAAACATCGATGTGACTCTAGAGGATGAAGATCAGGCCATCATATTCCTTGCATCATTGCCACAATCCTACGAACATTTCGTGGATACATTGATGTACGGAAGGGAGAGTCTTTCGATGGAAGAAGTCTTGGCGGAAATGAATTCAAAAGAACTTAAGAAGCGAGGAGATCTGAAAGATGATGGAGGAGAAGACTGTTAGTGAGAGGGAGAACAGAGAATAGGTCCTTTAAAGGAAAAGATAAGTCTCGATCCAAGTCCAAATTTAAAAGAAGGTGTTTCGTGTGTAATTCTGAGAAACATTTGAAAAGGGATTGCCCCGAATGGAAGAAAAGACGAGGGGAATCAAGTGGATCAAAGAGTTCGAGCAACTACATTCAGTCGGATAATGGATCAGATGGGTACGATAGTGCTGATGTGTTGGTTATGACAAATGGTGGCAACCAGCTGGAGTGGTTGTTAGATTCAGGGTGTTCATTTCACATTACTCCGGTGAAAGAGTTCTTTTGCGAGTATAAAGAACAAGCTATGGGAACTGTCAAGCTAGGAGATGACAGGGCCTGTAAAGTTTTAGGAGTTGGATCAGTTGTGTTCCGGCTCAAAAATGGAACTGAATTGAAGATGAATGGTGTCAAGTATGTTCCTGATTTAAAAAGAAGTCTAGTATCTATGGGTACATTTGAGAAGAAAGGTTGTCATGTAAGACTAAGAGATGGCAAGGCAAAGGTGATTAAGGGATCCATGGTAATGCTTACTGGGTCTAGAAGGGAAAATAACACGTATTTACTAGATGGGGAAGTGGTGCTAGGAGATGCATCAGTAGTCACTAATAAGGTGACTAAAAATGCTCAGTTGTGGCATCAAAGGCTGGGGCACATTAGTCAGCAGGGGCTAGTAGAACTAACTCGCCAGGGTGTTCTTGGTGATGTTCAGTCAAGTGACTTTGGTTTTTGTGAAAATTGTGTATTCGGCAAGGCACACAAAGTAAAATTCAATAAAGGAAAGCATAGTTCAACAGGAGTGTTGGATTATGTGCATTCTGATTTGTGGGGGCCAGCTAGAATATAGTCTTTAGGTGGAGCAAATTATTTCCTATCTGTTGTAGATGATTTCTCAAGAAGAGTGTGGGTGTATGTGTTAAAGGGAAAACATGAAGCCTTTAGTAAGTTCAAAGACTGGAAGACCTTGGTTGAAAAACAAACAGATAGAAAGGTGAAGATGCTAAAAACTGATAATGGATTAGAGTTTTGCAATGGTGAGTTTAATAAGTATTGCAAGGAGCATGGTATAGGGGGGCATCTTACAGTCCCGAGCAATCCACAACAAAATAGGCTTATGGAGAGGATGAATAGAACACTGCTGGATAAGGTGAGGTGTATGTTGATAAGCTCAGGGCTACCAAAGACATTCCGGGGTGAAGCTGTCACTACTACAGCTTACCTGGTTAATAGATCTCCAAGTGTTGCTTTGAACAAGAAAACTCCTATGGAGGTATGGTCTGGTAAGAAGCAAGACTATGGTGATTTGAGAATTTTTGGGTCAATAGCTTATGCTCATGTCAATCAGGGTAAGTTAGAGCCAAGGGCACAGAAGTGTGTATTTCTAGGCTATCCTAAAGGGGTTAAGGGCTATAGGTTGTGGAGAGTTGTTGATCCAAAGGTAATAGTAAGCAGAGATGTAGTTTTTAAGGAAGATATTTTGTTCAAGGATGTAGATAGTGATAAAGGGAAGTCTGTAGCTGAAAATGACATTGAAGATGGGAATCAGATTGAGGTGGAGATAGATAAGTCTTATTCTGAAGGACCTAGTAGTGTGGAGTGCACTAGTGAACCATCTTATAGTTTGGCCAGGGATAGGCCTAGAAGAAATGTAATTCCTCCTTTAAGGTATAGAGAAGGGGATAATATGTCAGCTGTGGCTTTCACTGCTGCTGAATAAGAGAGTGTGTTTGAACCTCTGACTTATGAAGAAGCTGTTTGTTCTAAAGACAAGAGTGAGTGGTTGAAGGCAATGGAAGAAGAGATGTCTTCTTTGCAGAAGAACATGACTTGGGAGTTAGTAGACAAACCAGAAGGTCAGAGGTTGGTACCTTGTAAATGGGTTTTCAAGCTAAAGGAGGGAATCCCAGGTGTGAAAGGGCCTAGTTATAAGGCGAGGCTTGTTGCTAAAGGGTTTACTCAAAGAGCTGGAGTGGATTACAATGAGATTTTTTCACCAGTGGTCAAACATACTTCTATCAGGGTCATGCTTTCTCTGGTTGCTTATTATGATTTGGAGCTTGAGCAGTTAGATGTAAAAACAGCTTTTTTACATGGTTTATTAGATGAAGTGATTTATATGTCTCAACCTTGTGGGTTCATTAAAAAGGGTCAAGAGGGCAAGGTGTGCTTGTTGAAAAAGTCTTTATATGTACTCAAGCAGTCTCCTAGGCAGTGGAATAGAAGATTTGATGAGTTTATGGTAACTCATGGGTTTGTTAGGAGTGAATATGATAATTGTGTTTATCATAGAAAGTATGACTCTGATCAGTCTGTCTACTTACTTTTGTATGTTGATGACATGCTGATAGCATGTAAAGACAAAAGTGAGATTGAAAGGACTAAGCAATTGCTTATGCAAGAGTTTGATATGAAGCAATTGGGTGAAGCTAGAAAGATTATTGGAATGGAGATATCAAGAGATAGGCTTCAAAGACAACTGAAGCTAAGTCAAATGTCTTACTTAGTTAAAGTTTTGAAGAATTATGGTTTGGATGATAGTAAACCAGTAAAGACTCCTTTTGCTCAACATATCAAGTTGTCTAGCAGGGATTCACCAGTGACTGATGCAGATAAGAGTTATATGGCAAGAGTTCCATATGCTAATGCTGTGGGAAGTTTGATGTACCTTATGGTATGTACAAGACCAGATATTGGTTTTAGTGTAAGTGTGGTAAGTAGGTTTCTAGCTGATCCAGGAAAGAGTCATTGGACTGCTGTTAAATGGCTTATGAGGTATCTGAGTGGTACTCGAGACTATGGGCTCATTTACAAGAATAGTGCTGGTAATGATAGCAGTATTCTTGGTTTTGTGGATTCAGATTATGCTAAAGATGTAGATAAAGGCAGGTCTGTAACCGGTTATGCTTTCATGGTTTTGGGAAATTTAGTAAGTTGGAAATCTTCTTTACAACATGTAGTGGCTTTGTCTACTACTGAGGCTGAGTATATAGCTTTGACAGAAGCTATTAAAGAAGCTTTATGGCTTAAAGGTTTTGTGAAAGAGTTGGGAGTTTCTTTAAATGAAGTTGTAGTGTGTTGTGACAATCAAGGTGCTGTGCAGCTGTCTAAACACAGTGTATTTCATGAGAGAACTAAACACATAAATGTGAGGCTGCATTTTATAAGGGATGTGATTAATTCAAAAGAAGTAAAGGTTGTGCAGATTGGAACTGAAGAAAATTCTGCTGACATGCTTACAAAGGGGTTGTCGGGTTCTAAGTTTCTGTTTTGTGTTGAATCTTTGGGCATTGGTTAAGGTCACTGATTTGACTTTAAGGTGGAGTGTTGTTAATGATAAAGTCGGCAAATCAGTTGTGATAGAGCTATTCAAGTTTAGTGTTGAAAATGTTATGTTGCAATAGTTCAGGGACTTATATTGTCATTCTTGTAATTGTGTATGTTAATAGTTTGTTAACGAATTGTTTAGGCATATAAGTAACAGGGGTTGTTTAGGGTTATTAGTAGTAGAAGAAATTGTTCTGTAATCAAGTGTTCTTCTTCTTCTTGTATTGCTTCTTGATCTAGTAGTGTGATTTGGTGATTGTTGAAGTTACCAATTGATTCTTTATTGTGTCAATTTCTTTGATAATTGATTTCTCGAGCGTTGAATCTCTAACAAATTTAGTATATATAGAAATTATTTCCAACGGATTTGTGACTCACTTTCTGAAAACACATGTTTATGGGAAGTGGTATTTGGGAAAGTACTAAATTTCTGATGGATATCAATCGGAGATCATGATCCCTACTAGACAACTTGCCGCAAACCAAGCATGCAGAGCTAGTGCGTCGAGACATCACGTATTACTAACGAATACAAAGTAGTTGGTATATTTGTGACGTATTATTGACAAGCTTCATTTTCTTTAAAAAAATTATAATAAAAGTTGTGTGCAACAAATTCCATCTGGAAAATTTTTTATGGCTTTATACGTCCGAGGATTGTCGTCATTGGTAGGATGATTTTCTTGTAGTGGATGCAAGTATGAGTTTGAAAACTACTCACAAATTAAGAGCTTTAACTATAGAACTTGTATTGAGCCGATATTGCTTAGCTCGACTCAAGGCGGGTTTAACTTGACTCAAGTCATTTAAGCACTTGATCATTTGTAGTCAATTAATTTGATTAATTAATTTTTTTTAATAATAATTTTTAAACTTTTCAGGGTCAATACATCACAAATAGACAATTTATAGAATTTAAACCTCCAATCTTCTAGTTGAGTGACGCATTACTTAACCATAAGATCATGACAATGTCTGAAGGACCTTAGATCAGTTATGTCAAATTTTTATTTAATCAATTTATAATATAACTCGTTAATTATAGTAAAGTCACCTTTACATATTCGTTACTTTTCTTCTATGTTTTGAGGTATTTATTTTTTATAGTATTTTTTTCTATTACATTTCTTAATCAGTGTTTCACACGTAATCTTTTTTCGGGTCGTTAGTACTAACGTATAAATTATCAAAATTAAATCTTTCAACTTTTATAACTTTCGTTGCATAGTGCGGATCACACTCACTAGTACTAAATTAAATATAACCCAAAAATACATATATGAACTTCTCCCTTTGATTGGGATTAATTACTAAGTTTTATTAAACTAGTATTTTACCCGCCTTGCGTTGTGGTGGTACCTGACACAATGTGATAAACTACGTACAAACTACAATCGACCCAACTTGTTTCCTAATTATATTTGAGTTGATTATTTTTCAAATAAAATTTATGTCAAAACGTAGATCAACTCAAAATGTATTATATGAAAAGGGTGTTGTATGCGGCGTGATAAAGTATTAATTACAATTGTCACGCCTCAATTACGAACTAATTTTACGTTGAAACGTAGAGCAACTCGGTTTTTTACTGTCGAGTAAGAACATATTTTATTTGACCCGAAGCAATTCCAAACAATGTCGAAACGCATATCAACTCAAAATATATATAAAAATAAGCATGAAAATATTTTATATTTTTCTGACCAGACTCAATACTAAACAAAATTACGTCAAAACGTTTACGAACATAAAAAACGCTTAAACTAAACCATTACTCAACTTTAGTAAAAATGAGCAGAAATGACACAGAAATTAAACAATTAATTTGAGAAAAAATAATTTATAATATTTAGATAACGAAAATAAGTTAGTCACATAGAATAAAAGTTTTTATTGATATATGTTTGTGTAAGGAAATAATAAAGATAAGTAAGAAGGAAATGGTGAGTGTTATGAGTAAAGGAGAAGAAAAGTTTGGTCAAAATTACACCTCGAAAACTTCTCTTCCTCATCATCAACCTCAACTTTCTTTATCGATATTCTTACCATTTTCTCTTCTTTCACTTTGATTTGGTTTCAAAAATTTCCCATCAATTTTATTATTTATATATCCACTGATTAATAAAACTAAACACGGCCATAACTCCATAAGCATACGCTAATTCTAACATAAATGATATATATTTACATTGCTACGAATTTAAGATGATAACTATATATTTATCGCATAATATAAGACTTAAACTAAACTCAAGACTTTTGGAACATAGGTAGAAATAAGAATCTCACTAAGGTATTTAGAATTTAATAAACATTATGTTATGAGAAGAATTAATATATTATATTTCATATGTGGTTTTAGTTGCACACTTTGACGGCTCGGTTTGAATATATATAACTTATATAGAAACGTATGTAGAAATAAGCAAGTTGTAACAATATATGGAAATTAAAAAAGATATTACATTGTTGCAAAAAAATCATAAATATATATGTATATATTATATATAATATATTATATATATATATATTAGAGATGAGTCGGGTTGAAATAAATTTATATTAAAGATAGATTAAAACAAGTTCTTTTAGAGAATCAACTAAAAATGTATTTAAAATTGTTCTAAAACATCGTATTTTAAAAGTTTATAAAAGTAAAACAAAATACATTAAAACAGTCATTATAACATTTACATAAAATAACTTTGAGGATTTCAAAGACTTAATACTATGGTTCTTGTTCATTACGAGTTGATATACAATATATAATAGACATGTTTTCACACGGTATTTGCTAGTATACATTCGTTGTTAGAACCAATAAATAATTCAGTCTAGCAATACCAATTTTTTTAGACAGCACCAGTTAGGTTATCTATTAAACAATTGTAACATTTTATGTAATTTTAACCTCATTATTAATCTATACCAGCGGTCAACATAGCATATGATCAGAACAAAAATACAAACAATCCAGTAAACAAATATTAACATCTTAATCACGATATTACATAAAGTAGCTAGATATAAATTAATGAGAGAATGTATATGATATTATTATTACAAAAGTATTAAAGTTTCGACTTTTTCTTTAATATGTATTTTTTCAGAAAATCACAAGTTACGTTCCTAGAAATTGTAGCCATGCAACTGACACACACGAGTGCCCTCCGTAGCTTACCCTTTTTTTATTGCTTGTGAGGTAAGATCAATATATTCCCACTACCTTTAATAATTTTACTCTTTACTGGAGCTATTTTAAATAAAAGTTATGAAGGATGCATATTTATACAAATTGTATTTTACTATGATATATAAGATGAATATGTAAACATTATGTAAGATGTATTATACGTTCTTGAGTTTTCTATTTAAATTATTATATGTATAAAACGTGACCATATATATATATATATATATTTATATAATTATTTGTGTTTAAAGATAGTAAAAACTATATATTTCATTAATTTTTCTAACACTAGTATAATGGAACACGACCCTTAAGCCCTTAATGGATTAAAACCCCATGTTGTAATCATGATGTGTCATGGAGGAAGCTCACTCTCGTAATATGCTAGGCACATCGCAATAACGAGACTAGGTGCACCATTGTAATGAAAATTGACACGTTTTTGTAATCACTAGTTACTTTTCAAAAATAAACATATGTGTGTATAAAACAAATTGTATATAAACTCATTTGCAAGTGTCGGGGTTTCCCCACCGGCACGCCACATGTCATCTTGCTATTGGCCAGTTTTTGTTTCTTTTTTTCTTTTTATTTTTTACCAAATAATTAGGTATAAGATTATTCGTTTAGCATGTAGACAGATGCCAACAATATTTTTTGTGGGTTTTTTTTATCTTTTCTTTTTTTTTTTTTTAGTTTAAATTATCTTTTAAATTTGTAGGTCACAACGGGCATGACATGATGTTTTCTATTTATGTTTCAATTTGCAAAATCAATTCGCAATAACTTTATATGTTTCTTTTATATACTTAAACACGTTAATGTCACCACTACAACGTGCATAACAAAGTTTAGAAAGATGTCCTTTACCATGCAAATAACATTGCACGACCCCCGCCGCAACACGCGGGTGAAAAAACTCGTTCAATAACAAATTTAGTGTTCCTTTAAATGAGTTTGATAATTAATTATTAGTGATATGAATATTGTCACTTTCATTTATCGTTTTGCAAGTGTACATATTTTTAACTAAGTTATATAATTTTTAAATTTTAGCTTTTTAAAATATATTTTCTTAAATAGAACAAAAAATAAAATCAGTTAACAATTGTAAAAAGATAAATAAAATAAAAAGGTAATGAAGGAAACAAAAAATAATAAAATTAGTTAGTAAGGTATTAAGTAATTATTTAAAATTAGATATACCATTCATAAAAATATTAAAAAACTAGAAACAAATGTTCCAATTTATTACCGTAATATAAAGAAAAATAGAACTTTTATAGTTAACAATTTACTTTCTTTTACTTAATTCTAAAATAAAATTAACAATAGAAATTGGAGGGCCTCCATTGCTAGTTCACTGAATGGTACTAAACCGCGTGTAACTATGATATTTACTCAAGTAGTTGAGATGGGATACCTTCAAATTTTATTAATATTATTGAGGTTTTGAGTTCAAATCTCATATTATGACAAAAAAAAAAAAATGGTTGCATGTTTGGACAAAAAGTTTTCTCATCTAAGGTGGATTGCCTCCTGATGGAAGTCTCAAGTTAGGAACTGATCAGGACGCACTAATGTACGAGCTTTCATTCGTGAACGTGTCAGTTTAGTGACTAAGGTATCGTACTCGAGTAATAGAGATGAACGGTTGGACAAATGGCACGTGAGTGATCCAGTTAACCATTCAAAAAACTAAATCTCGTGTACATAATTTTCTTAGACATGGAAATCTTAATAACTAGGTGAAGTGAGGAGGAAGGTTGCAGCCTTGCACGCTTCCTTCGGCAAAATGAAAATGCTACTCTAGTAAACACTAGCCCTGAATACTGAACACTACCGATCGTCTACCCGTATAGGAAACCCTTTGCTAGTCCAAGATTCCACCCTTTTGGCCATTGAGAGGCCTAAAGTCTTTGGTTGTGAGGGAGTGAATAGATTAGGGTACGGTCGATTGAGCAGGTAGCGTGTTTTCACTAGGGTATCACTCTTTTTGTTTACCAATATATCACTTCTAAATGCATATGCACAAAAGTAATCGAAAAAATGAAAAGCATAAAAAAAGTTTGATGCATATGCAGCTTGTGCAACATGCAACAACACTAGTACAATAGCATTGTAGTTGTCGACCTTTATATATATGATGTGGATCATATAAAAATCACTCGTTGTTAAGTTTGAATAGAATAAAGGGCAATGCAATATTTAGTTCATCTAAATCTTATAGACTAGAGAATCTATATCGTCCTGATGCTACATCAAGGATGAAGTGTTCTATGTTCCGACGCGTGTGAAATCAGAGCATTAAACACCACATATTATAGTATGCCATATTATAGTTATTTTTATTATTTGTTTAAATACGTAGTTAACAAAATCATAATTTTAAGTTTAAACGCCTATATTAAAAAGAAAAAAAAAATAAAGAAAGGGGTTGAAGTAATGATTATTATTGTACCCCGTAGTGCATCAAAGTTATTTTAAAATAGTTTGAATATAAACAAATAGTACATCCACGTACTATCCTTTAAATACATCATCATGCATCATAGTTACTCATCATTTAGTTCGAATATAAACATAGTTATATTTGGTTCATCATGGCGGATTTAGAAAACAACAACGATAGTTTGTTATGAATATACAAATTAAAAACTATTTGATCGATCCATGCTATTCTTAATCATAATATACTTTAAATCCATAATAATTATATTAATCTTTGATCACAAAATCATGCATATAACACACACACAAAAAAAAAAAAAAAAAAAAAAAAATTATTTCAACTAGTAAACAAAACTCACATTTTGCGGTGGTGATGTTGAACCATAAAAAAAAAATTCAATGTGAAAACATTAAAGTGTGGTGATGTTGAACTATAAAAAAAAAAAAAAATCAATGTGAAAACATCAATAAGAATAAGCATGTCGTAATGTTATATTTCCATAAAATTTATATATATTAAAAGTTGTAGAAAGAAAATTAAATCAGATCTATAAATAAAAATAAAGGGTATGGAAGCAGCATGCATTTGGGCTCCCGAGACACTTTCATAGAGTTTCAACAATTATCCTGCTCCTCAAAAGCCTATAGCAACGTACGTAGTTGATGTTTTGCACATTTATAGCATGAGTGATGAGTAGTTAAAGCATGTGAGTGATTTGAAATTAGAGTTTTTACGGAATAATACTTTGAATATGAAAAAAATAAAAGAAACTCAAACAAAAATTTAAAATACTTCACCCTAACAACTTCATCTTTCAAGAAATGTCAATCATCATGGTTATCAGCAATCATCAAATTCGTGGGTAAACAAATTTACAACATGACCTAAATTTAATATCACCATGCTACAAATCATCTCATGTAGATAACATGTTAACTTTATTGATGCACAAAGTAAATGGATGTCATCATTTAAAGAAAGATTGTGATTATGTTCCTCAACAAATTGTAAATCTTCTATGAATTATCTTTAAAGAAAGTAACCTTAACAATGCCTCACAACATGTATGAATAGATGGTCTATTCATGTTTCTCCTTTTTTTTTTTTTTTTTTTTATTCTCTTCTTTTTCCATAAACGGATCATTTTTTCTATATGGTTTCATTGCTTCTTTACAATAAACGAGTTTGTCCATCTTTCCTTACATTAAAACCTCATTTTTGCATAAATTGATAAAATCAAATGTGTGGTCTATACTTGAGAAAACATACCTACAACACGCTTTCATGAACTTGTATATCTAATTTATAACACATTTTTCCGGCAGGATGATGGGGATATACGTTGTATGCCAATTATTATATCATGATGTATGTTGTCTGCATGCACATGACCAAATAAAACAAGTAAAATCTTTTTCATGAAATATTGACATTAATGACACATTTCAACGTTGGAAAACATTGAAGGCTTAATTATGTGAATATATCAAACATTTGGTAAACTTAATCAAGCATTCACAATGGATTCCCTATAAAAATACGTGAGTATGTTTTCTTATAATATAAAAAATGATTTTAAGTGGTTGTGAGTTGAGAAAGAGAAAATATTACTATTCGTCTGTATATTTGAAAAAACAATATTCAACCCTTATAAATTTTTGTAACATTTTTTAAAACGGTTGTGAGTGGAGTAGAGAAAAAATAATAATAATAAAAGTATAAAAATTATTCTTTAATCAAAAAAAGAGAGAAAAATAGTGTTTTTTAATATAACTATATGGATAAAAATAAAAATTCACTGCGAATGCTCTTATATGTATAATAGACTTCTTTATGCTCTAAATAAACTCTTGTGTACTAACGGGCTAGTAGCGCGATTGTATCAAGGTTGGTGAAACACTAAATTTCCAACCAAGCGGCTATAATTCAAGTCTCATGTTAAAACGGTGTAATTAATTTATTCTTAAAAAAATATGTTTTCCTCACAGCATAACACACTTTTATAAATACACATTTCTGTAATATACACTTCCATAACATCGTATGGATGGGTAAACGCTAGTCATATTACATTTATCTAACTCAATCAACTCTTCTTTCTACTTATTAATTAAGATATTATTTTTTTTATAATATTTTTAACGTGTGGTGTCATCTCATGCACTCTTTTTTCTTTTTTGACTCAAAACATATAAAGAAAATGGCACAAGTACAAAACACGAATATTCAAAAATTGCAAAAAGAAGCATCAATTTATTGATTTGGATTTAGACAGCTTATTTATAAAAGCGACAAAGTGACCCCTCCATAGTATTTTGGGATTTAAACGAGATATCAAATTACCTAGAATATTCATTTTGTCTTCCTAATTAATAAACTTATCTTATCTTTATCTTGATATACGTAATCTTTTCAAAAACAATTAATATGATAAGAACTACGAAAATTATATAATACACTATACATAACATAGAAAAACATTATAACTATTTTAAAACCATCAAGGTAATGGGAGAGAGTTGCGATAGTTGCATAACTATCTTATCACACTAAAAGCATTATATGTAAGCGTATCTAACGATTCTTGCACTTCTTAACATATTCTTGCTTTTAAATGAACACTTCATTAATATATAAATAGATAAATAAATTTCATTAATATATAAATAGATAAATAAATTAAGATTGGCTAGTTTACTTTTGTAAGGTTATAATAACTATTTTGTTTTGTTGAATTATTCCTTTTTCATTTTGCTATCGAGGAAAAAATAATAAACTTGAGTGAACATTAACTTATTTCGAGAGTAAGATTAAAATTATTATATGATAGTTTCTCTTACACATATGTAACAAACATCAAATACAAATGAAATTAACAAGATAAGATAAGTTCAGGAAGTGATATGAATCATTGATCAAGATAAACATTAAAGTGAAATGATAAAGGATGACACAAGTACACAATAGAACAAATTAAATAGTTCGGTTGGATAAAACTAAATACATCAATAGTTGCTGACAACCACCACCCCAAGGTGGCTAGTGGTTGGTGACCTGGATTATCCAAAGGAGCTCAAAGCTAGCTCAGCTCAAACCCCGCTTGGGTAACATCTTGGCGTTGCCAACCCCACGACGAGGATTAGAACCCAGACCAAGGTTTGAGCGTAAAACGAAGTTGGAGCAAAGATAGTATTCAAACCCCAAGCTATGACTCTAGATAAACTAATGAGCCACGTTGCCTTCGATGAATCTCTAGAGCCAGTGTGTCAAAGACCAATTATATAAATGAGTCCAGTGGTACTCATTTTTTATCTATTAGTTGTTGACTTTATTATCTAGTTCTTTCATTCTTTTTAAACTCAAATAATTTTTATATGCTTATTATTTTTAAAAATATATATATAGCATTCAAAGGAGAATTAATTATCTTGATTTTAAGCATGATATAATGTTACAAATTATAAAACGATTTTTTCAAGTCAATGGTTATGTGTTTTTGTTCATATACGTAGTGTAATTTTGTGTGCAATACTTTATACGTTGCGTAGTTAAATGCGTAATAGTTTTACACGTAGCGTAGTTTTATGTGTAATATTAATATAATACGTCGGCCTGATCTTATTAATATGGCTACAATTTATATTGACGCATATAACTTATCCAAAACATGTTTGATATATAATAACCTGCCTCCCTCTTTTTCTATACTTACCTCACAAAGAACACTTTTTGCAATAACTCACCTCTATTTTCTATAGATATATATAAATATTGATATATAATAATCGCCGCCGCTTCCTCTATATGTATTGATGGATAGATATCCTAATGAAAGATCTTCCTTTATTTGGACGTGAAAGGGGTCAATTTAAGTGCATAATGGTATGGTCAAAGAGTTTTCTTATAAGCAATTAGATCTTTGAATAAAATGCATTGCCTTACTTAGAGGTGACATTATGTGATCTTTTGCTTTAGTGTAGGCCATCTTGGTCTCGTTTACTTAAGCTTATAAAAAAGATACCCATTTTTTTCCAAATTTATATGGCCGGTTTTAAAATTTCATAATTATGAATGTAATAATTTTTCATATATTAGTTGACACACTCCTTTATGGCTTTATTATCAATCAAGACATCAATTATTTAAATAAATATAAATTTATTTGCAAAATCTGTATCTATATCTATATCTATATATTATATAAAAAAGAGTAAAGAGATCATCACATGTCTAACCTATTAATAGTTCATTTTTAATTTACCTACACATTTTTTTAATTCAAAATTTGTTTATCAGCATTTAAATTGTTGAATCAATCATTTTATAAGTCTACTGTCTACATACAAACAACGAATTATAGACAAAAAGGATCCAAAAAAAAACTTCAATAATATATTTACATATTCAAAGATCTAATATTTGTTATTGATTTGTTAAATCACATGATATTCTATATCAAATTATTGTAACCGAAAGTATTCAAATAATTTATTTTGTTTCATTCCCATTTTATAAACTAATTAAATTCAGTTTATAAGACTATTTCAAAATATAATTAATTTTGGTCCTAATTCTATAAAACTTTATTATTATAAAAGACGAGAGGATATTTATAATTATCTTTAAGTCCTAATTATTTAATTTAATATATTGATTTAACCCATGTAATACATAAGTATCTAACCACACAATACTTGCTAATTAATTAATTAATTGAGTTTGACTAATTTGAACATTAAAATTAATTTATTCTTAATACAAGGTCGCTAGCGAAAAGAAACTAAAAGCCGTTTATAATATCAATTAACACTCACACAAATTGATAAGCTATGTTCGTTTAGTATATCTTATTAATATACGTGTCCGGCGATGCTAGATAAACCCAAATTACGTAATCAACTATAACATTTATACAATCTGTTAATAAGTATCAAGATGGTGGTAAAGTAATTGAAGATAAATTATACATGATGGGTAAATTGGTATTTTAGGATGAAGGGAGGGGCAATAATGAAGATGAAAGCAGAATATTTGGGTTTATGTAACATGGTGTTCATGCACTCTAGAAGCCTTAAAGAAGCTACACCTTAATATGCTTTATCAAACTCCACAACATTTCTATCTTTAGAATCCCACCCAACGTTAAAATTTCCTTAAAGTTTTCAAATTAAACCCCCATTTACATGCTTCTAATCAACAATTAAACACGTATCTATTTATTTCTCTAGCAAAATAAAAAAACACCAAGGTCCTTGGATGTAATAGGTGTTCTCTCTCTTAAATGTCAAAATTCAAATTTTATCGTAGACAGTTAATTAGGTGGATTTAGGATCAAGTAAGGAGCCATTTTAAAGTAGGAAAAGAAAACACCTAAGGTCACACCACTAGAACAAATTAAAAACTTCAGAAAAAAATAAAAAATATACTAAGGGCTAATGATAGTTACAAACCAAATGGTAAAAAGCAAAAACTAAGGTGCTTGTAAGCTCTTCAGGACGTAATCTGTCAATAATCATCTACAGATCAACAGATAACTATCTTATCACACTAAAAGCATTATATGTAAGCGTATCTAACGATTCTTGCACTTCTTACATATTCTTGCTTTTAAATGAACACTTCATTAATATATAAATAGATAAATAAATTTCATTAATATATAAATAGATAAATAAATTCATTAATATATAATAGATAAATAAATTAAGATTGGCTAGTTTACTTTTGTAAGGTTATAATAACTATTTTGTTTTGTTGAATTATTCCTTTTTCATTTTGCTATCGAGGAAAAAATAATAAACTTGAGTGAACATTAACTTATTTCGAGAGTAAGATTAAAATTATTATATGATAGTTTCTCTTACACATATGTAATAAACATCAAATACAAATGAAATTAACAAGATAAGATAAGTTCAGGAAGTGATATGAATCATTGATCAAGATAAACATTAAAGTGAAATGATAAAGGATGACACAAGTACACAATAGAACAAATTAAATAGTTCGGTTGGATAAAACTAAATACATCAATAGTTGCTGACAACCACCACCCCAAGGTGGCTAGTGGTTGGTGACCTGGATTATCCAAAGGAGCTCAAAGCTAGCTCAGCTCAACCCCGCTTGGGTAACATCTTGGCGTTGCCAACCCACGACGAGGATTAGAAACCCAGACCAAGGTTTGAGCGTAAAACGAAGTTGGAGCAAAGATAGTATTCAAACCCCAAGCTATGACTCTAGATAAACTAATGAGCCACGTTGCCTTCGATGAATCTCTAGAGCCAGTGTGTCAAAGACCAATTATATAAATGAGTCCAGTGGTACTCATTTTTTTATCTATTAGTTGTTGACTTTTATTATCTAGTTCTTTCATTCTTTTAAACTCAAATAATTTTTTATGCTTATTATTTTTAAAAATATATATAGCATTCAAAGGAGAATTAATTATCTTGATTTTAAGCATGATATAATGTTACAAATTATAAAACGATTTTTTCAAGTCAATGTTATGTGTTTTTGTTCATATACGTAGTGTTAATTATCTTGATTTTAAGCATGATATAATGTTACAAATATAAAACGATTTTTTCAAGTCAATGGTTATGTGTTTTTGTTCATATACGTAGTGTAATTTTGTGTGCAATACTTTATACGTTGCCGTAGTTTAATGCGTAATAGTTTTACACGTAGCGTAGTTTTATGTGTAATATTACTATAATACGTCGGCCTGATCTTATAATATGCTACAATTTATATTGACGCATATAACTTATCCAAAACATGTTGATATATAATAACCTGCCTCCCTCTTTTTCCTATACTTACCTCACAGAACTTTTTGCAATAACTCACCTCTATTTCTATAGATATATATATATTGATATATAATAATCGGCCGCTTCCTCTATATGTATTGATGGATAGATATCCTAATGAAAGATCTTCCTTTATTTGGACGTGAAAGGGGTCAATTTAAGTGCATAATGGTATGGTCAAAGAGTTTTCTTATAAGCAATTAGATCTTTGAATAAACATGCATTGCCTTACTAGAGGTGACATTATGTGATCTTTTGCTTTAGTGTAGGCCATCTTGGTCTCGTTTACTTAAGCTTATAAAAAGATACCCATTTTTTTTTCCAATTTATATGGCCGGTTTTAAAATTTCATAATTATGAATGTAATAATTTCATATATTAGTTGACACACTCCTTTATGGCTTTATTATCAATCAGACATCAATTATTTAATAAATATAAATTTATTTGCAAAATCTGTATCTGTATCTATATCTATATCTATATATTATATAACAAAAGAGTAAGAGATATCATCACATGTCTAACCTATTAATAGTTCATTTTATTTTTACCTACACATTTTTTTTATTCAAAATTTGTTTATCACATTTAAATTGTTGAATCAATCATTTATAAGTCTACTGTCTACATACAAACAACGAATTTATAGACAAAAAGGATCCAAAAAAAAACTTCATATATATTTACATATTCAAAGATCTAATATTTGTTATTGATTTGTAAATCACATGATATTCTATATCAAATTATTGTAACCGAAAGTATTCAAATAATTTATTTTGTTTCATTCCCATTTTATAAACTAATTAATTCAGTTTATAAGAACTATTTCAAATATTAATTTTGGTCCTAATTCTATAAAACTTTATTATTATAAAAGACGAGAGGATATTTTATAATTATCTTTAAGTCCTAATTATTTAATTTAATTGATTTATTAACCCATGTAATACATAAGTATCTAACCACACAATACTTGCTAATAATTAATTAATTGAGTTTGACTAATTTGAACATTAAAATTAATTTATTCTTATACAAGGTCGCTAGCGAAAAGAAAACTAAGAAGCCGTTTATAATATCAATTAACACTCACAAATTGATAAGCTATGTTCGTTTAGTATATCTTATTAATATACGTGTCCGGCGATGCTAGATAAACCCAAATTACGTAATCAACTATAACATTTATACAATCTGTTATAAGTATCAAGATGGTGGTAAAGTAATTGAAGAATAAATTATACATGATGGTAAATTTGGTATTTTAAGATGAAGGGAGGGGCAATAATGGAAGATGAAAGCAGAATATTTGGGTTTATGTAACATGGTGTTCATGCACTCGAAGCCTTAAAAGAAGCTACACCTTAATATGCTTTATCAAACTCCACAACATTTCTATCTTTATCCCACCCACGTTTAAATTTCCTTAAAGTTTTCAAATTAAACCACCCATTTACATGCTTCTAATCAACAATTAAACACGTATCTATTTATTTCTCTAGCAAAAATTTAAAAAACACCAAGGTCCTTGGTATGTAATAGGTGTTCTCTCTCTTAAATGTCAAGAATTCAAATTTTATCGTAGACAGTTAATTAGGTGGATTTAGGATCAAGTAAGGAGCCATTTTAAAGTAGGAAAAGAAACACCTAAGGTCACACCACTAGAACAAATTAAAACTTCAGAAAAAAATAAAAAATATACCTAAGGCTAATGGAGTTGACAAAACCAAATGGTAAAGCAAAAACTATGTATGTAAGCTCTTCAGGACGTAATCTGTCAATAATCATCTACAGATCAACAGGAAAAATAACAAAAACCTAAAATAGAAGAAAACTTATTTTCTAAGCTTCTTCGTTTAGTATATATTATTTTTGTCAAAATAGGGTAACTTTACCTTGAAACTTTTTTTTTTTTTTGAATTTTTATGTGGTATAAAGAATACACACCGAAGAACTTAAAAAACATAGTTTCTTAGAACTTTTGAATGTTTTTTTTTTTTTTTTTTTTTTTGGTTTTTAGAGTGTTGCAAGCAATCTCACATCAGAGATTAAACACATTCTTTATCAGAAATTTTAAAGTTTGCTGCACATAAGATCATAATTATTTCCCTATAAAACAAAACACTTCCAAACTATATATTATGTTTATCTAGAAAAAAAACTCATTTACCTCTAATAACCTAAGCATATATAACTAACTAATAACATAAATGGAAAATTCATGTCTTACACATATGATATGATTAAAGAAATAATCAAAGAATCAAGTAAGATTTTCCCATTGTTCAAGGAATTGAAAGAAATTAAAATAAAAAGAAAAAGGTGATTTAGCTTGAGCTTGAACTACAGCTGCCCGAATCTCCTCGAATTACGAGGTCTTTTTGCATGTATATAAACCTCACCCTCACTCACTCACCACCCTCCCCATCATATTCAGGAATCCCTCAAAAGAAACACACACACACACACACACACTCACACACACTATCCTCCACATTCACCACTTAAGGTAACACCAAAAACCCTAATCACCCACACACACCTCACACTCACTGTGTGTGTTATATATATTATATATGTATGCTCTTAGACTTATATGATCATATTTATCTCTAACTTTGTCTAAGTTTGTTTTATTTGTGTAGAAAGATGAGCAGGCCAGGAGATTGGAACTGCAGGTCATGCCAGCATTTGAATTTTCAGAGGAGGGATTCCTGTCAAAGGTGTGAGATGAAGTATGGCGGCGGCGGCGCTGGCGGCGGTTTTGGTGGTAGAGGAGGTATGATGAACCCTTCTGCATTCAGCTTCACCGGGCCTGATGTCAGGCCCGTGACTGGTACTGCAATGTTGGCAATTGTGGTGCTCACAACTTTGCGAGCCGCTCCAGCTGCTTCAAGTGTGGGGCATTCAAGGACGAGTTGGGGTCCAACGGTGGCGGTTTTGATAGTGACATGTCCCGTGGGCGGGGGTTCGGGTTTGGCGGCGGCAGTGGTACTGGCGGCAGCAGCCGTTCAGGGTGGAAGTCCGGTGACTGGATATGCACTAGTAACTTTTTTCTTGGTTCACAAGAAACCCTACTTGTTACTCACTGTACATCATGCATGAAAAGATTACTACCTCATGCATAATTACAATTAACAAGTTTAGGAGCAGATTTAGGGTTTCATACAAGAACTTTAAGTAGCGCGCTATATTATCGTAACAATCAATGAATATAGGTATAAATTTGTTTGTAGATTTGTATATTATGTATATAACCTTACTTTTGTAGGCCTGGCTGCAACGAGCATAACTTCGCTAGCAGGATGGAATGCTTTAGATGCAACGCGCCTAGGGATTCAGGAAGCCATTCTACCTTTTAAATCAGGTTGTCGCGTTTCAAGTTCCAGGTAAGACCCTCTATTTATAAATGTGTTGATATCAATTAATCAATCGAGCTAATTCACATAACATGTGGTTAAAATATTCATATGATACACTTTCAGGTATTATGAATTTTCTATCTACATAAGGAAGCAGAGTGAAAGAGATAATGAGTTATGGATCAGACCGAATCAAGAAGAAAGAGCATCGGATATTCCAAAGCGCCCCTTTTTGCCCATATCATATGCAATCCTATCTTTGATTTAGTTTCTCCTTTTGTTTTTTTTTTGTTTTATTTAATTTTATTTCAATAGTAACGGTTTTTCGATCTGCTAGGAAGTCGTAGGTGAATTATGGTTATTTTATTAGTAGAACTCATCTTTAATTTTATTGCTGATTTTGTTAGTTCTTCTGAGATCATGTTGTTTGGGCATGAAGATGCAGTCTAATTAATATTATGTGTTCCTTTTGTTCTTTATAAATGTTCCCTATAAGGAATGTGATACCCTTTTCAATTCTATCATTAAAATTTTGTAAATCCTAATAAATTAATTGCAAGCTAACAAGTTAACTAATTAGTAACTATAAGATTTACTAAATAACTTCTTAAAGTTTTATAAAACATGATGTAAAAATAAGTGGTTAATTAGCAGGAAAGAACCAACATGACAGCATAGGATTCCAAAGCTTTTAAGTTAACATCTTTTTTCACCTAGAAATCTGCAATACTGGTCAAAAAGCTAAGAGGCACATTTTTATTAATTAGTGATCTCCTGCTAGACATTATTGTTTAGCTTTTGCCAAGATTCTTATCAACACATTTTATAAAAAGAAGCTTTATATTTTACCTTAAATGCTACTTGGTCAAGCACTACTCATATGTCATTATCATCTTAATCTCCCCAACAAGCTAGATTCTTTTTCCTCCCTAACATATATCTTGATCTGCAATAAGCGATACGTATCTACAGGTAGAGCATTGAAGGGATTATTAATTTTATCAGTCGGGATCAATTAGTTAGTCGGTAGAAACTTGTATAAAAGTTACCCGAATAATGTTTTTAAGTATCTAAGGTTACTATTACATTGATCTTTGTATACACCCAGGTAGCTAGCAAGCTGTAAGCTTAGGTTCTTGAGGGTAGATGAGGTGGTTTTCATGATTAGAATATGTCCTTGATCTTTGGCAGTGTAAGCTTAAAAAACATTCAGTTCATGGATATAATCATATAAGATCATAGAAGGAATACAACACAAGCTTTTGCTCTAAAAGAAAAACCAGTGCAACTTTAATCATGATTTGAAATGGTGATATTTCAAGAACTGATGGTCCATTCATTGCCATTAGTTGCTTTTGTGGTGAAATTATTAAAGGAAGTACTGAAGCATAACAAAGGTAAAGCAATAATCATGTGGAATCTAACATTGCATGAAAGTTAAAGAAAAGCTAAGCATTGATAGTTTTCAAAGTTCACTTCCCAAGCTCCTACAGGAAGAAAGTGAATGAAAAAAGCCTTTAAATTAGTTGAGTTTGCTTAAAGGCTATCAATGTAAATATTTTACTGCGTGCCAGTTTGTTTGGAATATTTCATATCATATAAGCGGAACAAGTAATGTTCAATGAAGACCCGACCTACGCTGGAATAACTATTAGTTGGAAACGATAATAACATCGCCTTTCATAATCTCTGCAGTATGTTTTGTTCTACTCCATGTTTTTCTCTTAAAATACCATTTCCAACTTCCAAGTGAAGGACGATTAATTATAGATTACTAATTTATTTACTCTTGGTATTTAAAGTTTCTAGCAATGGCATCCTCATCGTCAAGTATACTAATTTCTAAAGCTTTATAACCGTCCTCAAGTTATAAAGAATCGACGATTGTCATTCTTATATCACATTTGGTATCTGAGTAATGGTATTAGCAGTCAACTTCTGATAATCTTGATGATAAAATTGACCAAATTGTTCATGGTTTTGTGTGGGAGGACAACTAATATATGATAACATAAATTGTATACCCCTTTCTTAACATATATGATAAATAAATAGATCTTCAAAGTAAATATATCTATTGAATAAGCAATTACATTATAGGAGAATACATTACCATGCAATAATGTCTTTGATTATATCCTTCATTGGAGACTAATTTCATGAATGAAGAAGTTGTGTCCCCTGTAAGAAGAGACCTGCTCTTTGATCCTATGCACCATAGATGGCCCTGAAGCTCCAAAATCTCTTTCATTTCCGCCATTTCGTGTACAAACTTAATAACTCCAAGGGCCCTATCCAACTGCTTAAATACATGCATTAACATTTTATCTTCATCTGATGTGATAATCTTCCCTACACACAAAATAAATTTATTTGCAGCAGCATCCTCGAAGAACCAACAAATATCAATATCAATATCTTGAATACTTCCATATAATAATACAACAGAAGTGTAAACAGACACCGTGATGAATGACCCAATGATTTAGTCAATTTCTTCTGAACTAAACTTTGTTGGTGTAGAGCCTCTTTGTATCCAATATTCCTATCTACCAAAACATCTTTGATCTGCAACAACCCTTCTTTCATGATCTCAAGCTTTACGACATAAAAGAGAAACTCATGTTCATTCTTCAAACAGGTGATTAAATCATTAAACATCTCAAGCAAATCTGCCCATTTGGCAGAGGGCAGTGAGTCAGCATCTTTCTTGGGTGCAATGCGCATCCATGACGTTGAGTCAGGATCATAGGACACAACATCATCCAAGAACCTAAGACAGTTAACCACTATCTGTCGTGCCATGTTAGAGCCTTTGATCATACACCCATAATCCTTAACACTCATTTCATTTTCTAATTGATTCAGTATCTCCATAAGAGCACCCACCCATATTTGGTGCTGCGTGACCTGTGGCATATTGCTAGACGGACTAACTTCCTATGTTGAGCAGATACAGATAAAATGTCACATACTTTCTTGAGAGAATTAACATCAAAAGGTTCCTTGTAAATTGGCTTGTTGGCACACGCACACACGTTCTGCATAACAAAGGCTGCACCCGTAGACTTGAAAGCGCGCATACTCAGCATAAGAAACTCATCATCAACAACACATTTGTTCTGAACATTAACTAATCTTCCACTGATCAAATCTAAACCTTTTAACAAATGGCTCAACTTGATTAGTTTTGGGAAGGCTCTTACACACCACTCAGAAGATTGGGGATTTAGTAGTGGATCAGCTAATGATTGATTACATATTGCATCCACATGCACAGCTGCAGTAAAATTCTTGACCCTAATACGATTTGGGACCTGATAACAATTCTGTATATGTCTAAATGCCTTCATTGTAATGAAACACATAGATCGCTCTAATTGGGGCATTTCATCAAACAGTTGGTGGGCATATTCTTCACATGAACAAATATCCGTTTAAAGTGTCGTCCTTTGTAATTGATACCAAAACTTGAACTGGGTTGTTCGTAATCCGATTACTTTCTTGATTACTTAACAGATTTAGGTGGAACTGGTCACAAGAAATTAATCAACCGTTCAACGTCGCAAGATTTATTGTACTAAAGATGGTCTAATGCGAGTTCTAATAGTCGCTAGAGTTGCGTTTGTGGGTTGTTTTTTGAAGAACGTGGAGTTTTCCGGTGGTTTTAGTCGCCGGAGAGTAGGGTAATTGCCGGATAGTGACGGGAGATATGGATGGTGCATTCCACAGGGCCGGTTCAGGTTCAAGTTTTCTTGGAGTTGAAATTTGTACAAGTGAAGATGCATGTAGTACAACTCATTTCAACTTATTCACATGGTCATATCGATATCACTAACCAAGGCCAAATGACATTTAGTGGCTGTTTGCTAATTATTGAATGAATAAATGTTCGAATTATTTAAAAGTCTGAACTATTTAATTGTTGAATTAATAAGAGATGTGAATCATTAAAAGCTATTATATTGTTTAATTATTTAGAGACAAATGTCTGATCAATTAATATAAGAGCTTTTTACTATTCAGACTCATTATAATGTTTAACTATTAATAGACAAAAGTGTTTAACCATTCAAAAATCTGCTCACGAAATAAATACTCTGAACCATTAACTGCTGAACCATTCAGACATCTGAACCATTAAGAGGCTGAAACAAATAGTCTCTTAAAAAGGTGTTGATTCTCTGTTAAATAATAATTGAGAGTTTAAGTTTTATTGTAAACAAAATTTAAGAGTAATATTTATAGGTTTATGCGAAAATGACGTATTTAAGTATTTTGTATTTTGATATTAATAGAAGATGGTTCAAATGAAAATCATGAGAAATTGTGTAAACCAATAAACCAAATCTTCACCTTTGATGTATTAAGATCAATGGCTCAGATTTTTTTGAATAAAAAAAATCAAAAGTTTGTACTTTTGTGGGATCATGTGTTGAAAAAGTCAAACAAATCTGAGCCATTAATCTTAAACATTAAAGGTGGAGATTTGGTTTATTGGTTTACACAATTTCATTTAGTTTACAAAAGAACTCATCCCGATATTAATATAAATTTTATAAATTTACAATTAGAATACAAATGTGTATAAAATAATAAATCTTAGATTATAAAAATTTTAGGGTATGGTTTAAATAAAAAGGTTATTAAAACTAAAAACTGTAATAATTAATCAACAATCAATCTACTTAATCAATGGTTAAAATCAAATTATAAAGAAAAGTTTGTTAGAAATGTATTTTAGAAAATAACCACTTTTGTTAATTATGTCTTTAGTGCAGTTTATTGTGTATTTTTGTTAATTATTTTATTTTTCTGAATACTATTGTGTGTTTCTAAAATAATAAATTATAAAAAATATTATGGTGAAATACCATTATTGTATATCTCTAATATTTAAAATACAATAATAAATTAACAACTAATTAATCAAGCGCATTAAAAACAATAACAAAATAAAAAAATATTTTATTGTGTTTTTTGATCGTCATTGTATTATCTCAAATACTATGAGGTTTGAAAAATATATTGGTGAAATAACATCATTGTATACTTATAATTGTAAAATATAATAATAGATAATAACAAGTTTATATAATTTATAAAAAGCAATAACAAAAATAATATATTGTGCTATCTTCAACACTATCAATTTGGGAAAATACATAAGTGAAAGTATATCATTGTGTATTTTTAATTGTAAAACAAAATAATAGATAATAAGTGTATATAATATATAGAACAATGATAAAAATAACACAAAATGATCTAAAATGTAAAACACAATGATAAATACTTATAAGTATATAACAAATGATGTAAAATATATGACACAATAAGCTGATTTTTGACACAATGAACATATTAGACATAATACACGTATAAAACACAATAAATGTATCAGACATAATAAACGTATAAGACAAAATAAACTGATATTTTACAGAACTTCAAAAGATTTTCTATGGTATTATATAAAATATTTTTTTAAGGTTTTTAAGATTAGAAAACTTATAGAAAAAGAGTGTGTAACTCTGCACGTTTTAGACATGTGATAAAATTTCATGGGAAGAGAGAGGTTGAGAATGTATAATCGTGTCATGTTAGGAGGAATCGACTCATATGCGTCTACCAAAGTTCATGTGTGGTATTTTCGTTTAATAAAACATGTGAATGAGTGTAATTAATCTATGGGTAGGTGAAGCTGACTCGAATGTTCACTCTTTTGAGACCGTTGGCTCATTTTTAGTGGAGCTTTAACGCGAGGCCGGCTAAAATGATCACTTAGTACTTAATAAGTTTATGTAAAATATGATTGATAGTTTTAATATATTTATAGATAATCAAACAGAACTCAATCTTAATTTTTGTAATAATAAAATTAATACATAGTTGTCTACTTATAGTAATTTACTACATGACTTAAACTAGAGTAATGTCATTTGAAGATGATACAAAATCATATTACTATATATGAATATAAGATATTGGGAAAGGCTTAAATAAAAAGGATTTTAAAACTAAAAATGTTATAAGTAATTTCAACCATCAATATTCTTAATTAATGGTTGAGATCAAATAATATGAAAAAGTTTGTTAAAGGAGTATTTTAGGAATAACCACTTTTGTTGACTTATTACAAGTTATACTATTTTTTTAAACATTCATAACTTTATATATGATATTATTTTTTATAAAAACTACATCATAAAAACGAATATTTTTTATATTTAAAACAAGTACAGTATTGTTATATAAAATGACAATGATTTTTATATATTTTTAAGCTCATTAACCGTCATTATGTTTTTAGTGCTGTTCATTATGTCTTTTTGTTAATTGTTATGTTTTTTTGAATATTATTTTGTTTTTATAAAATGATGAATTTTAAAATCATATAATGGTGGAATAACATTGTTATGTATCTCTAGTATGCAAAACATATTAATAAATTAACAACTAGTTAATCTATTACATTAAAAATAATAATAAAATAACACAATGTCTTATTGTGTTTTTTGCTACTAATTATATTATTTTGAACCCTATGACTTTTGAAAAATAAATCGGTAGAATAATATCATTGTGTACTTATATTTGTAAAACAAATAATAGGTAACAACAAGTTTACATAATCTATAAAAATAATAACAAGAATAGCACATTGTGTTATTCAACTTTATGAGTTATGAAAACTACATCCGTAAACATATATCATTGTGTATTTTTAATTGTAAACATATTAATAAATAATAAGCTTATATAATATATAAAAACAATAACAAAAATAATATGAAATGATCTAAAACGTAAAACACAATGGTGAATTTATAAAAACAAATGATGCAAAACATATGACACAATAAATTAATATTTGACATAATGAACGTATAAAAAATAATAAACTGACGTATTTGGAACAATTTTCAAAATGCCCTTCTATTTAAAACAAAAAATCAACACGTATCAAGTTTATATTTCTTCTTATACTTTTTAAATTAAATAATATTTTTACTATAAGTTTACCTCAAAATATTTACAAAGAGATATAGTCATGTGATTAATATAAAAAGAATCATTAACTAACCACGGCACCACGCAGATCCATACCAGATATTTCAAAACACTTTCTTCGTGATTAGTCTACGAAATAAATGCACATAGAATGCTCCAACATGGGCCCAAACCCATTATATTTAATAGTGAATTGATATGTCCACTAACTTGAAAATTTGTATATTTTCTTAAAATATAGATTAAATTTTCCTTAAGCATAACTTAATAAAAAATATAATTTTATAAGTTTAGAGAGAAAATATCAAAAGTCGTAAATTGCATACATGACTTGACTTGAAAGTGTAAATTGATCGGAACCCAAACTATTCAATTCATAATCCAATCAAAAGTTGACACGTCATTTGAACAAAAACGACCCTAAAGAAAGGGTGTGAAACACTTTGAACCCAAATACTACCACCTAAACACACACACACACACTCTTGGCCTTATTCATTGGGTTCAAGAGCCCAAAAAATTACCTGTAACACCAAGCCACTGCACGTGCAGTTGTATTCTCCATCTACCTGAAATAATCCGAAGATAAACCCAAGTTTAACCTCATCCACCCTAAAACACAACTTACAACAAAGTTGTAAACCTGTACACTATAATTTCTCTTATTCTAAGCTGCACTTTAGGGTGTGCAAGTCATATTACTTAAGAGCTTATCCAATAGACGTTTTTCATACTTCAAAAACAACCGGACGGACATTTATTGAGTTTGTCACCATTGGGTGTGGATGTTTTTAATGTAATTGTTCTTACCAACGAACACCAAAAGATGGTTAGATGTGGGCCCTGTGTACTATATATATGGATATATTAAAAAGAGAAAAAAATAAATAATTAAAAATAAAAATGTGATGATAATATGTCAATGATTAAAAATAAAAATGAATGATTTTTGGAAATTTTAAAAAAGGTATGTTTTTCTAACATGTCAGCTCATGAGACATACTTTTAGTTGTTTTTAAAATTTTTTATTGGTGATACTCTAACTAGTTACTCATGTATTATTAATACTTAAAGTTTAAATTTGCCACCACTCTTAACAAATCACAACCGTCCGATTACGCCAACATCTTAAAGCCACAATACCTCCACGTATCCCACCCACCCGCCTTTGGATTGACTCACACAGAGTGTGGCTCATCACGCTTCCACGTTACCACCATCTCAACCGTCGGATCAACCATCATCGAACGGTGGATATCATCTCCCCCTTCGTCACTTTCTCTCTCCGTCACCAATATCCTCCCGCCCTCTTTCTGTCTTCTTCCCCAACGATCAGACCTCCAAAAACAATAACAAAAACAAAAGCTTCATCCTCTTTCTCTCTCTAGAAATTGTTTACTTTCTCTCTCTAGAAATGCAGGATCAAACGGCAACCAGCTCCGTTGCCGTTAGTCTGCCGTCAAGTAGTGAAAGATCTTCATCCTCTGCTCTTCAAATTAGCCTCAAAGAAGGTCGATAGTCGATTTTCTTTGTTTTTTTCATGATTTTGTTGGAGATTCGTGTTCTTTTAGCTGAATTCGAACATGGGTTTTGAAGAATTAATCTATTAAGCTTCAAAACAGTCATTAGTTTAGCAATGTTGATCCGATCGGCTTGATTTTGCATGGAGGAACAGATGATAACTTGTTGATCAGTTTGTTTATATTTGTTTGATTATAGGTATGGAGAGTGATGATGAGATCAGAAAGGTGCCGGAGATGGGAGGAGAAGGTGAAGGTGAAGGTGAAGGTGAAGCTGCCGGAGCATCGGGAACCGGCGGGGGAACGGTGGCGGTTTCGCAGCTGCCGGACCGGGTTCAACCGAAGGCCGGGGGTACGCGGAGAAAGGGGAAAAGCCCGGCTGAGAAAGAAAACAAGCGGTTGAAGAGGTATATTATGCAGCATGGAAGATAACTTGTTACGCAAGCAACCATGATGATGATTAGTTATGTAAATTAATATTAAATTTGAAATCTTGCATGGAATTGAAATTTATATGGAAGTATTATTGGTTTTTTTTAATATAATAAAGCTAAGTTTTTTTTAAGGAGAACATGAAAAGAATATTATAACCCGACTAAAAAGCTCTGGTTCTGTCATCGTAGGTTGTTGAGGAACCGAGTGTCGGCTCAACAAGCAAGGGAGCGAAAGAAGGCGTATTTGAACGAGTTGGAGGTGCGAGTGAAAGAGTTGGAGAAGAAGAACTCAGAGACTGAAGAGCGTTTGTCTACTCTCCAAAATGAGAACCAAATGCTTAGACATGTACGTATATTATATGTATGTATATGTGCATGTATGTGTGTATGTGCATGTCATGTATTATGTATGTTTGATTGGATTGTTGTTATTGCAGATACTAAAGAACACGACGGCTGGCATTCAAGAAAGGAAGTAGAAGAAGAAGAAGACAAAAGTACTAGATTTGAGTTTGAGTTTAATTTAGAAGCAGATAATTTAATTTTGTCGTTTCTTGTGTGTTAAGGAACATAATTGGTGAAGATTGTGATAGTTTAAGCTAAAATATATATGATTATTTTAATGGTGAAATGTTTGTAAGTAGTAACTATATTTATTTTAATAAATAAAGTAGATATATGTATAAAACCAACGTTGTACAAGGAATATGATTGTTATTGACACGTTGGAATGTTGAATGACCAGTTATTAAAAGAAATTGTCTTTGTTGTTGGTTTTGCCACGTATTGTGAGATAGACATTTTAAATTATTTTATTACTTGTTAATACTGTATATAGATTGCGTGTAGTTGCATACTGTATAGTTGTAATGTGTGCACATACATACATACATATATATATATATATATATATATATATGTATATATATATATATATATATATATATGGTTTGTATGTGATAATCATATTCCTATGGTTTGTATGGGATTTAAATTCCTAATGGGGTCTGGTATTATCACATCTTCTTTATGCAGATGATGCTATTGTATCCGGGAAATGATCCACAACCAATGTTAAATACTCAACTAGAATAATGAGATGTTATTATTTAATTTCAAGTCTAAAGATAAACTATCATGATCCAAAGCTATTTGAAATTGGTATGGTTGAGCAATCGGTAAGTAACATGGCTAACCTTTTGCGCCGTAACAAGGGCAAGGTTCCATTTGAATACTTGGGACTAAAAGTTGGGGCTAATATATATTGTTAAATTTAATAAATTCAAATATTAGTTAACCCAAACAAAAATGTACTCACCCAAAGAAATCTAAACAAGAACTTAAACAAAACAAAAGAGAAACTCAAAACAATAACAAGATAAACAATCTGATTAAAAATATAGTAAACTCTAAAACACAAACGAAGAAGATGATGATTTTAAAGTATGTAGACTGATCGAGATAAACTTCTGATGAGGATCTGGTTCTTAACATGAGACAAGGGATAAAAATCCTAGATAAATTGGAGAAGATCTTTATCAATCACAAGCTACATGTGATATGAATGTGATATGAATAGATGAAGGGATCGAAATTGAGAAACCCCCAATATACTCCTCTATTAAGAAAGCTCCAATAGGCTCCTTTATTTTAAAATATCTTTTTTGTTATGATATCACAATAATTTTCACAAGATTAGTGTTATAATCTTAAGAACTTTAAAGAGAATTGAAAGAGCAAGAAGAAGAGAAATGTATAACTTATGAAAGTGTATACAAGAGGTGCATCTTCTCCTCTACATTGAGGTGGTATTTATACTACAAAGATCAATCATTTTGGTAGACAAGGTAAACTATTTTGGTAGATAAGTAGCATAGTAAACTTATCTACAAGTTTGACAAAGAGTTCATCCACTTGCTATGGTAATAATTCATAATACTCCCCCTTGGATGAAACTTTTCAAACTTCAAGAGTTTAAGTACTGCCTCGTTAAAAACCTTGCTAAAGAAAAACCCAGTGGGAAAAAACCTTAGCTAAGGAAAAAAGAGTGCAGCTTATAACTCCCCCTCAAATTGTCTTCTGTAGATCATCACATTGCTTGTACATGCCGCATGCCAATATCATAAACATGTTTTCTAAAAGTTGTTTTAGGAAGTGCCTTTGTGAAAAGATCAGCTGAATTGTTACTAGATTGAACGTATCTCATTTCGACTTGTTTATCTTTAATAAGATCTTGAGTGTATGAAAAGAATCTTGGTGGTATATGTTTTGTTCTGTCACTTTTGATATACCCTTCTTTCATCTGTGAGACACAAACTGCATTATCTTCATAGATTGGTGTTGCATTTTCATCTTTCTCCAATCCACAAGAAGTTGATATAAGTTGTGTCATAGATCTTAACCATACACATTCTCTTGAAGCTTCATGTAGTGCAATGACTTCAGCATAATTTGAGGATGTCGCAACGAGTGTTTGTTTCTGAGAACGCCATGAAATCGCAGTTCCTCCATTCTTAAATACGTATCCAGTTTGAGATTTTGCTTTATGGGGATCAGATAAATAACCTGCATCTGCATAACCAACCAACCCTTCTTTTGAATTATTAGGATAAAACAATCCTAAATCAATAGTACCTCGAAAGTATCGAAAAATATGTTTAATCCCATTCCAATGCCTTTTAGTAGGGGCTGAACTAAATCTCGCTAACAAATTAACTGCAAAAGAAATGTCAGGTCTCGTACAGTTAGTAAGATACATAAGAGCTCCAATTGCACTGAGATATGGTATCTCTGGACCAAGAACCTCTTCATTATCTTCGCAAGGACGAAATGGATCATTATCAACATTGAGTGATCTAACAACCATCGGTGTGCTTAAAGGATTTGCCTTGTCCATATTGAAACGTTTTAAAAGTTTCTCAGTATAAGTTGACTGATGTATAAGTATTCCATTATGCATATGCTCAATCTGCAAACCAAGACAATATTTGGTTTTTCCAAGGTCTTTCATCTCAAATTCTTTCTTTAAAAGAGCAATTGTTTCATTAAGTTCCTTTTGCGTCCCAATTATATTTAGATCATCAACATACACAGCTATGATCACATATCCTGATGTTGTTTTCTTAATGAAGACGCATGGACAAATAAGGTTATTTGTGTATCCTTTACTTGTCAAATAATCACTCAAACGATTGTACCACATCCTTCCAGATTGTTTGAGTCCATACAAGGATCTTTGTAATTTGATGGAATACATTTCCTTAGGCTTTGAGCTTAATGCTTCAGGGAATTTAAAACCTTCAGGAATTTTCATATAGATGTCACTATCTAGTGATCCATACAAGTAAGCTGTGACAACATCCATAAGACACATCTCTAAATTTCTAGAGACTGCTAAACTGATTAAGTATCTAAAGGTTATTGCATCCATAACAGGGGAGTATGTTTCCTCATAATCAATCCCTGGCCTTTGTGAAAAACCTTGAGCTACAAGTCTAGCTTTATACCTTGTAACTTCATTTTTCTCATTTCGTTTTCGTACAAAAACCCATTTATACCCTACAGGCTTTACAGCCATCGGAGTAATAACAATAGGTCCAAAGACCTTTCGTTTGTTTAGTGAATCTAATTCAGCTTGCATAGCTCCTTTCCATTTATCCCAATCATGTCTATTTTGACAGTCACTAACTGATTTTGGTTCAGGATCATCATCTCCACTCATGATGTCACATGCTATGGAATAAGAAAATATTTCATCAATACTTTCCATTTCATCTCGATTCCATAAGATATGTGTGCGACCATAGTTAATTGATATTTCTTTGTTATTTTCATCCAAATCCTCCTCATGAAAGGTTTTGGTATTCAGCGTTGCATCAAGATCATTCATTTTATGATCAACTTCCTTTTCATGAGTTTTTCTTTTTCGAGGATTTTTATCCTTGGAACCGACTGGCCTTCCTCGTTTCAAACGTTTTTGAGATTCATGAGTCGTTGTGTTATCTATTCGCTTATTTGGAATCTCAACTCGAGCTGGAGCATTAGCAGCTGGTATATGAGATTTAGTAACTCTATTTGTGTCAGTAAATGCATCAGGTAATTGATTTGCAATTTCTTGCAGATGTATTATCTTTTGGACCTCTGTCTCACGTTGTTTAGTTACTGGATCAAGATACAATAATGAAGGAACATACCATGAGACATCATTTTCTTGTTTTTTCTTTTCTCCCCCTAATGCCGGGAAGACTGACTCGTTAAAGTGACAATCAGCAAAACGTGCTGTAAATACATCACCCGTTAAAGGTTCAAGATATCTTATGATGGAAGCAGATTCATATCCAACATATATTCCCAACCTTCTTTGAGGACCCATTTTTGTGCGTTGTGGTGGTGCAATAGGGACATACACAGCACACCCAAAAATTCTAAGGTGGGAAATGTTTGGCTCATTGCCAGAAACAAGCTGTAACAGAGAGTATTTAAGATTTGCACTTGGTCTCATACGAATTAGTGATTCAGCATGAAGAATTGCATGACCCCAAATAGACACAGGGAGTTTTGTCCTCATTATTAATGGTCTAGCTATTAGCTGTAGACGTTTGATTAATGACTCAGCTAAGCCATTTTGTGTGTGTACATGAGCAACAGGGTGTTCAACAATAATTCCTACAGACATGCAATAATCATTAAAAGCATGTGATGTGAATTCACCAGCATTATCAAGTCTCACCCTTTTAATAGTATAATCAGGAAAATGTGCTCGTAATTTGATAATTTGTGCAAGAAATTTCGCAAATGCTACATTACGAGTTGATAACAAAGAGACATGAGACCATCTGCTTAACGCGTCTATCAAAACCATAAAATATCTAAATGGTCCACATGGTGGATGAATTGGCCCACATATATCTCCTTGAATTCTTTCAAGAAACAAAGATGATTCCTTTTCAATTTTCACAGGCGAAGGCCTTGTAATTAATTTTCCAAGAGAACAAGATGTACATAAAGGAATTTTATTCGATTGTGGGATCTTTTGATATTTCAATGGATGCCCATGAGTGTTTTCAATTATTCTTTTCATCATTGTAGATCCTGGATGGCCTAATCTGTCATGCCATAAGTTAAGTGTTTCAGGATCACAAAATTTTTCTTTAACTGCCATATATGCCTGAGGCACATTAATGTGTGTATAATGTAAACCAGACTGAAGCATTGGCAGTTTTTCTAATATCTGATCTTTGCTTATGATATGTAAATATTTTTCATTATCAACAGTCCTTGACTGAGTATCATATCCGTTATGATATATGTTTTTGAAACTCAACAGATTTCTTGTTGATTTTGGGGAAAATAAAGCATTTTCTATTATAAGCTTTGTACCATTTGGTAATGCTAAATTAGCTTTTCCCACTCCTTCTATCAGGTCTGTAGGGCCTGATATTGTATTAACGATTCCTTTTGTTGGTTTAAGTTCATAAAAATATTTCTTAGATCTAAGTATAGTGTGCGTGGCTCCACTATCTGCTATACATATATCTGCTTCATTTGTTTGATCTTGCGCTCCGGTGATTTTCATTTTAATCTTGAAAGTATAAAAAAAAAATAATAAGTGAATAACGACAATATTGTTATATTTTAACAAGAACTTTATTTAATCGAAAGAAAACATTACATGAAGAAAAATACATAATTGAAGATAGAAAAACACTTAATTGTTGCATATAACTATTATGGTTAAGCAACATGTGTTTCAGAGTTCTATGTCAAAGTCTGCAGTGTTCAACTCAACATTGAGATCATTAAAATTATCAACATGGTTCACTTCCTTCTCTTTTCTTTTAATAGAGGCTTGGTATAGTTCACACAAATGTGGAGCTGTGCGACAAGCCTTCGACCAGTGGTTTGTGCTACCACATCTAAAACAGGAAGTGCCATTATTTTCGGACCTACCAGCTTCATTCCCTTTGTACTGGTTGGAATTGTTATTTTGTGGGGCGTGGTAATGGACTGTTCTTTGATTTCTACCACGGCCACGACCACGTCCACGGTTATAAAAGTTACCTCGGTAATTATTATTACCCTTAAAAGAATGGTTGCGATTATTAGGGTAACTTTTATCAAAAGAACCACGACCACGACCTCGTCCCCACTTTCTTCCAGAGTTTTTAGTAGCAACATTTATCTCTGGAATTGCTAACGATCCCGTGGGGCGAGCTTGATGATTTTTCATCAAAAGCTCATTATTTTTTTCTGCTACGAGGAGAAATGAATTTAAATCAGAATATCTTTTAAACTTTTGCAACCTATATTGTTGTTGCAAGTTTATATTTGATGCATGAAATGTGGAGAAAGTTTTCTCCAACATATCTTCCTCGGTTACATTTTGCCCGCAGAATCTGAGGGTCGAGCATATTCTGAACAAAGCAGAGGTGTACTCGTTTACCTTTTTAAAATCTTGGAACCTAAGATTGTTCCATTCATCTCTAGCAGTGGGAAGTAGAACTTCCCTTTGGTGATCAAATCTGCTTTGTAAATCTTTCCATAAAATATACGGATCTTCACAATTTGAGTATTCAAACTGTAACATCTCATCAATATGCTTATGTAAAAAGACATCAGCTTTCGCTTTGTCTTGTTCGGAGCAAGCATTCTCCTCTTGTATAGTTTCTAAGACACCCATGGATTTAAGATGTCTTTTTACATGGGCCGTCCACGGCATATAGTTTTCACCATTGATATTAAGAGCCGGGAATTCTATTTTGGCAATGTTCGACATTTTGTTTCTAAACAAGAATTAAAAAAATAGTAAGATAATTATTAGAATCCATATATATCAATAAACATTGCGATACAATAAAGCGGTAGAGCTATAAACAAATACAGAAATAAGAAAAGTTTAAATTCTTCGGGTGGTAGTTCAGCAATGGGGATAAGAATTAAAATAAGCGTTATGGTTGCCAGTACTAAAACCGGGTGTATCATCTTTGAAATATTGTCTTGGATAAACTTGAGAAAAGAGATGATCTGTTTATTGTAAACGAAAATAGATTGATAGTGGTCAATTTATAGTTTAAAATTATAACCGTTTGTAACGGTTATGTGATTGTTTACAACGGCTATATAACCGTTTATAACGGCTATATAACTCTCGTGTGTGTATATATCGACAATAATTTTTTTTTAAATAAAATATATAAGTGTAAGATTATGTTACAAAAACGGAAATATTAGTTGTATAAATAAGAACGACAATTTAGGATAAGAATAAGACGTTAGTACGAATAAATGTTAGTAAACATAAAAAAAAATGTTAGTTGTATAAAGTTAGTTGACATAAAAGGAAATGTTAGTTGTATAAATAAAGATTAAGTAAAAGTTAGATGCATAAGTAAATGTTAGTTGCATAAGTAAAAGTTAGTTGACATAAAATAAAATGTTAGTTGCATAATCAAAAGTTAGATGCATAAATAAAAGTTATTTTGTTAGTAGTCCCATGGTTATCAAGTCCATAATAAGATCTCCTTTATGCTTACTTTATTTATATTAGTTATCTTCTCAATATAAGATATTGTATATTATTACTTAATGAAGCCCTTACCTTGATTATTGGATGACTTTGAGCTTTATTGATCTTCTTGTTTAGAGTTTAAGAGCTCTCGTGCTGATAACGTGTTATGATATCACAATAATTTTCACAAGATTAGTGTTATAATCTTAAGAACTTTAAAGAGAATTGAAAGAGCAAGAAGAAGAGAAATGTATAACTTATGAAAGTGTATACAAGAGGTGCATCTTCTCCTCTACATTGAGGTGGTATTTATACTACAAAGATCAATCATTTTGGTAGACAAGGTAAACTATTTTGGTAGATAAGTAGCATAGTAAACTTATCTACAAGTTTGACAAAGAGTTCATCCACTTGCTATGGTAATAATTCATAATATTTTTCTAATAATAAGTCTCATGGCAAAATACAGGAATCAAGAAGCACTTTTGAAATAAGTACACCAAGCCCTTCAAGCTTTATCTTTGACAAAAAAGCTCCCTCAACTTTCCAAAGCTTCTAACTTCTCCTGCTTCAAGCTAAGTAGGACAACAACCTTACGAGCACAGCAGACCATCATCTCATCATCATGTAAACAATATAAACAAGAAACATTTAAAGAACAATTATATGAATTATATTTTTGACATTGAATTGACACTAGACATATATTTCAACAAATATGAATCGGTTTAATAATTGGGAACCAGTAATCCAAGTTTTTGAGGCACGACTATCCAAATGAAAGGCAACATCCTTATCTATTGGTGGTCGAGTGACCCTTATTAAAGCAGACCTAATCAGTCTCCCTACTTTTTATTTTTCACTTTATAAAGCATCAAAAAAAGTAATTAACAAACTTGAAGCACTTAGAAGGAGTATCTTGTAGGGAGGTTTAGAGAATAAAAATAAAGTCAATTGGGTGTTGTGGAAGCAAGTCATTGCACTGGGGACTAAGTATAGGCTCACCTAAAGAATCCAACGTTGCTCTTTTAGCGAAATAGTGGTGGCAGTTTAGAACGGAGTATGACAGCCTATGGAAACGAATCATATTCGCATTGCATTCTCAATCTAGAAGTGTCTCTATAATCCTTATAAAGCAGGGTCTCAAGGGGGTGTGGTCAAATATATTCCAAGTAAGTCGTTTGCTATCCTCCCATAACTTCAGCCCTCAAAGCATGATTCAAAGAAGACTCGAGGATGGTAAAGATATCAGATTTAGGATTGATTCATGGGCTGATGGGCTTCCTGTTTGCCAAAAGTTTCCCGAGTTATACAACTTGGAAGCAAGCAAAGATTGTTACATTGCTGATCGCATTGCGGGGAACAGTGGGCAGTGGGCTAGTTGATTACTGTTGGAATTGGCTCTGTGATCCTAATTCCTAGGATGAAGTAGATCGGCTTCATTCATGTGTTAACTTGATTAGCAAATTCAGTTTTACACCTCTTCATAGAAAGTCTTCAGCTACTAGACGTTTAACGTGAGACTTAAGAAGTTAACTTCAGACTTCAAATTCTTTTTATTACAATGAATCTGCAATGCCACATATGAAATATGATAAAGAACAATGACTTCAGCACTAAAAGAGAAGATATTATCACCCCTTAAAAACTACACATGACACTCTTTAAATATAACTTTATTCCCACTTTCTCCTGCCCAGTCTATTCTATCATACACAAAACCAAACAAAACAAATCAACCTTTCAAACATTTGTTGCTAAACCGCTAACATGTTTCATGTTATTGATCTTGAGGCCATTACGGTTTGCCTGAAAAAGCGGATGATACAGCCGTGCTCCTTCCTGATAGAAAGGTGTTTGCATTTCTATGAGACGCGAGACCTACAAAACCACCTTCAATGTCAGAATGCCCCAAACTTTCAACATCCATGTCACATGACATGTAAGCTAATGTTACACATAGATATATGTACGTGTATACATAAATGTGTTTGTATATAAAGGGGAGAGAGAGAGAGAGAGAGACCGCTCGACGAAAAGCAAACATTTCCTCTTTTCCAGAAAGCATTGAAATGATACCAGCAGGTGCACCTCCTGAACCAATATTTCCCTCCGCTAAAACATCTCTACGAAGCTTTGAACCTTCGGTCTCTGTTTCAAACTGAAAACTGATATTCAAGGGACACATTGAGCGACATAGAAACATGAAAACAGCCCAAAATTTCAATTTGAAAAGCCTCCTAGAATAATAAAAACTATGAATAAGAGAAGACTCGCCTCTCTAAATCAAAAAGTGTTCCTTCTTCGGTCCCCTGAAATAGTTCATCAATGGAAGAAGCTGCAGAACAGTATAAACAACAATGGTGGTTGTATAATTCATCAATGAGGATGATAAATCTCCGTGCCTGACATAACAAAAAATAGTAATGCAATCAGAAAAAAATACAAGGTATGCATTTTGGGTGTCAAAACGATTAGAGTTCGACCATATTTGGTCAAAGCACCTTGTCACGAATCCGCATACTCATCATAGGAATGTCTGATATGAAAACCGTATGATAATTCTTCGCCACAGCTATGTAATCTGCTGCCCCGACCTAATATGGATGCTTATTATTAACTCAAAAAATGACATTTTTGTAAAAGAAAAGGATATTACATGATACAATAAGTTTATCAAGAATTTTACCGGACGACCACATAAGTATTCAAATGTAAACTTTGCTACCCCGTTACAGCTTTCAGGAACTTCCAGTATCCTATATAATGCATTAATCTTTCAACATTAAGCTTTATAAACTCAAACTATTAGCATTACTGTAAAACATGTTGACATAAGACATACCTGCCAAACATTACTGGGATAGTTTCAGATCTGACGGGCGCCCCAATACTTCTTATGGTTTCATCCCACACGTTCTCAAACTTCTTGGTTGCAATGCTGTTTAAAGGATAAAAGTAGGTGACCTACACATATATAAAATGAGTGTAAAGGGAAACTTGACAGTTTATCACCAAACTAACTTCTTGGATACTCACCAGATTTATAGATCTTTGAGATATTAAACGACGGTAGTCAGTTTCACTTCCAATCAAAACAGTTCCACAATGGTCATCTAATTTTTCAAGAAGTTTTAAGAAAATCTCCCATTGCATACCGTCCTAGATGATCATAGAGTAATTAAGAAGAATGATTTCAGGGTTTTGTGTTATGTATATGCATAGTTAAGATGATGCTCAATGAGCTTAAATCTCACCTGATTCAAGTCGCTAGGTGCTCTGTTACTGGTGGCAACAAGAACAGTTCCAGTACTTAACAGTCTGCTTATAATTCCAGATAAGGCGACAATAGCAAACACATCAACAGTCTGCAGAAATCATGATATTACTGTCATTTATTTAGTTGCAAATTGCAGTATTTAAGCTACATGTACATCAAGAGAGCATTTGGTTCATATAACCTTTTTAAAAGATTGGAAAGTATCAAAGGAATTGGAATTTGTGATGCATTTTGGTTAACAAAATATCAGATTTAGTTCCATTGAATTCCAATGAACCAAATGACCCCTAAAAATCTATGTTTGGGCAAAGGAAAAATCTTGAATAGTGATAATTGGATTACCTGGATTTCATCAAAACATAGAATACTAGCACCTCTTCCATCACTGTTCTGATCAACAAGAAACTTATCTGCAACAGCCGGAAGAATATTTTTCATTTGCATATCCTCCTTATAACTTTCTTCTGAAGCTATCCATTCCTTAACTTTAGTATCAAAAGGAAGGTTTTTAATCCAATTAGCAATGCTCGATTGCATAGACTTTTCTTGTACCTCACTCTTCCATACCTTATGCATACGCTCGTTAATCTCCAACATAGCCTGCTAATATAAATATACAAACACAACAATGTAAAAACGGGTTCTAAACTATATTTCCAGTATAAAACATAGAATTGAGCACTCGCCTCATGAAAGTGAAATCGTCTTCTGTGTGTAACAATTCCTTTGGTGGCGCTATAAAACATATCCATCAGCATCGTCTTGCCTACATGGTATTCAACTATTCATAAAAACAATGCATGTAAAGTTGACAAAAGCCGAAGAATTAGCAACATACCACTTCCAACATTCCCATAAATATATAATCCTTTAGGAGCGGGAGGTACATTGGGGCGTTTGCCAACTACTAAATCCAACTTCTTTTCTCTATTTAGATATGAAACCCATTTCCCAACTCCTGGTTCTACATTCACAGGCTTTTTCCTGCATAAAATGAAGTGTCACTAATCAAAATAAACAAGAACTAAATCGCCTAGTTATAAATTAAATCAATATGATTTACCGATCAAGCCATCTGCCCAAGAATCTATTGTGTGTCTTGTCTAATGCTTCTCTGCGTTGTTGTTTACTCTCGGCTTCCTTCAGTAAAAGCTTGCGCCTCTCATTCTCACGGTTTTCTTCCCACTTGGCCAGTCTGACCTATATATAGTAAGAAATAAGTTACCTTTTCACAAATGATATAACTAATATAATATGGGGATTATAGACCTACATGATATTCTTCCATTTCTTTTTCATACTGCTTCAATCTTTCAAGTAAGTTATCAAGTTCCAGAGCAACTTTCTCCTGGTATGGATCAAATTGTAGTTTTCCTTCTTTGACCAGATTTTTGTATTGTGTAAGTGGCCCTGAATCAAAATGAACTCGTATAGAAATTAGACAATATGAGACATCATTAAAAGGGGCCAAAAATTTCATCAAATCAAGTACAATTCCTACAAGCAAAACAGCAGATTAAGCAACAAAAACTGAAAATCATAATCAATAATCCCTTATAATTAAACACTAAATAATTTAACAGCATTCCTTTCCAAAATTAAAGCTTCATAATCTATGATTAGCTGCACCCGTTTATATCAACAAGCTCCAATGCATTTTCTGTATGATGGAGCAATTAAAACTCACTAAATCAAAACAAACCCATATCCAATTTCATCCCCCACATATCAATTTCTTGATCGCACAGCCTCACTAACCATCTATGATGAAACAAAGACAGATAATTAACGATACCCGGAATCTTGGAAGTTGAAGGTTGAGGATCATCGGAGAACCGGCGAACGGCGGCGAATCGAAAAGAAGAACTCCGGCGTCGAGTAGCAAAGCCTAAACAGAAGAAGGAAGAAATGATGCGAGTCATAGTGGTGGTGGGTGTTATGGGAATTGGGGCTTTGTTGGTGGATCATTGGGATCGAAATGGAGGCAATTCGCCATTGATGATGATTTATTGAATCAGAGGAGAGAAGAGAGACGAAGGGTGCATACTTTAGTGCGGCCATCTCTCTAACGTGGACAACGGTCGGACCAACCACTTTATCCTTTTCCTTTGTGCTAAATCACATCAGCATTTACAAAACCTACCCGCAACCGTCTCGTATTTCTTCTCGTGTCAAACATTAGTATCGCGTAAATTTTTCTTATTTTTTCCTAGTTTTTATCCGTTTCATATGATGTCGTCCTGGTTTCTCCCGTTTTCGTGTTTTCTATTTTTTCAATAAAAAACTTTTAAAAGTTGGTGTGTGGACTGGTGAAGCCCGATGAGAATTCACGGGGTTTGTGAGTTTGCGGACCGGGAGCGTAGTATTCCAGGTTTGCTCCGGTTTTTCCCGGGATCAACCTAAGTTCTTCAAGGTCCCATTCTATCTACCCTAATAGTGACTATTTTGGTTTAAGTAAATACGCAAAGAGTATTTACGTAAGATAAAAGTATAATTCATTTAATTTTTTGTTAGAGAACGATTGACTTAATTAAAAGAACAAGACATTGAATATTAGTAACCGATGAGGTATTGAGATTTTAAAAGTGTGTGACACTGCATAAAATAAAAATGTGAAGGTAGAAATGAAATGTTTCATGTAAATAAGCGTCCATTTTATAAATGCTTTTATTTTAATGTTAAAGACAAAAATGATACAAGCATCCAAAAAAATGTAGCATAATAGACAAACAAATAAAGTAGTTCACAAAGTCAAATGCGATCAGATTGTATACAAGTTGGGGTATAACATTTTAATGCTATGATATGTCACACCTATTTTCTTTGCATTCTAAAAAATATTAGTTATACCAAAGATTGTATCATACGTGTTCTATGTTCAAAAAGCTTTTTTTTAACAAACATATTTGCCTTTTCATATCAAGTTGTTCAAATATCACCTTCAGATTTAATTAGAATAATAATGAAGAAAGTAATGCATGGCTCTCAAATTTAACTAGAATAATGATAATAATTAATAAGTAATAACATAGCAAAGAGAGTGACGTTATCTATTATTAGGGCCTATCAATGAGTAAGTATTGACCAATAGGAAAGAAATCAAAATAAATTTCTTAATTACTTGGTGTGCCTTGAGTCATTGAAAAAGAGGGTCACAAGATGATGACATGCAATGGTTTGAATTTGAATGATGGGTCAGTTTGATCTAAAAGGGGTCATTTTTAAGCCGTAAATGAAAATAGCTAAGGTTATGTTGGGTTGCTTTATGCCTGTTAATTTATATTTAGTTTAAGTGCAATATGAATAAAAGTGTAAAGTTAGTCCAAATTTTTATATATTCATTGCAAATTTTGTCTTCAAATTTTATAAAAATATAAAGTTAGTCCAAACTTTTATATGGGCTTTACACTTTTGGTCCTTAAAATTAAATTTAAAAGTTAGTTTATATTTTATAAAATGCATAAAAAAATAAATGTATTTAGTGCAGGAACAGACATGCAATGATTACACAAAAGTTTAAACTATCTTTGTAATTTTTAAAGTTAGGGACCAGACGTGCAATTTGGTTAAACCACAGGGACCATTTATGCAATTTTCTCTTAAATAAATGTGTAAGTTGTCTTTTTAAAAAATTAAATAAATGAACATCATGCCGTATAACTTATGCTTTGAATCTTGTGCATCACCTTCACTAATCGAACCTCTTATCCAACAACCAACAAAAAAGATGGAGCTGACTCGAATGCTCACTCTTTAGGAACATGTGTCTCATTTTTGGTGGAGCATATCGCGAGGCCAGCTCAAATGATCACTTAGTACTTAATGAATTTATGTAAAATTTGATTGATAATTTTAATATATATTAATAATAATAAAACATAACTCAAATGTTTATTTTTGTAGTAATTAAAGAACTCAAAATCACAGCCGTTAATGACAGAATCAGACGGTGCGGAATCTAAAAGTTACTATTCATTTGCTTCCTTTTTAAACATATAGGGTAATAAAACTAACACATAGTTGTAGACTTATAGTGATTTACTATATGACTTCAAGTAGTACATGAGGTTAAACTAGAGTAATAACATATGAAGATGATACACAATCATATTATTATACTTGTATACAAGATATTTACATGGGTTATAGTCACGTGATTAACATAAAAAGAATCATTAACTAACCACGGCACCACGCACATCCATTATCCATACCAAATATTTTAAAACACTTTCTTCGTGATCGGTCAACGAAACAATTCAAACAAATGCACATGGAATGCTCCCACATGGGCCCAAACCCATTTACTATAACTTAAAAAGAAAGATCGGTTCCCACCAGCCTTTCTTTTCCTTCTACTTTTGATCTTTACATTTTCAGTCTCCGATACTTTTTAAAAACTTTGTAAAATATCATTTTTACCCTCTTAAGTTTTTAAAACTTTGAATTTATCACTGTGCAATATAAATTCAAATCTGTTTACTTTTAGACATAATTAGAAACGACTCGGGTTAAATATAAAATGTTCTCAGGCTTAACTCTATACACTTTAAGACTTTTTACGTTTCGACATACGTCTACGTTTTGACGTCAATTTTATTTAGAAATAGGTTTGGTCGAATATAAAACGTTTTAATGCTTATTTTTATGTACGCTTTGAGTTGACCTATGTTTCGACATTGATTTGTTTGGAAACGCGTCGGGTCAATATAATACTTTTTCATTTACTATACGTTTGGACGTAAATTTAGTTCGAAAAAGGTCGGAACGATTGTAAGTCTATGTTTCGTCATTAATTTTATTTGAAAATGAGTCAGGTCAAATATTAAACGTTTTTGTTCAAAGATATAAATTCGAGTTACTCTACGTATTGACGTAAAATTAGTTTGGAAATGAGTTGGGTCGATTGTAGTCTATAGTTTATCACACCACGTATAATGCCGCGGCAACGCGCGACGGCTAATAAACCTAGTTATATTTAATAGTCAATTGATATGTCCACTAACTTGAAAAAATTGTATATTTTCTAAAAATATATATTGAATTTTCGTTAAACATGACTTCATAAAAAAATGTAATTTTATAAATTTATAGAGGGAATATCAAAAGCTGTAGATTGCATACATGATTTGACTTGAAAGTGTAGATTGATCTGAACCCAAACTATGCAATTTATAACCCAATTAAAAGTTGACACGTAAATTGAATCAAAACCATCCTAAAGAGAGGGTGTGAAACTCCTAGAACCCAAATACTATCACATATAACCTAAACACACACACGCTCTTGGCTTTATCATTGGGTTCAAGAGCCCAAAAAAATTTACCTGTAACACCAACTCATTACACGTGCAGCTTTTTTTCCGATCAACCTGAAATAATCCAAAGATGAACCCAAATTTAATCTCGTCTACCCTAAAACACAACTTACAACAAAGTAAACCTGTACACTATAATTTCTCTTATTTTAAACTGCAGTTTATTGTGTGTTAAACATATTGAAAACGTAATTAACTAATAACTTATGTATGAATACTTAAAGTTTAATTTTGCCACCACTCCTAACTGTTGCAAGTTGAATTGAAAAGAATCGAATACACCAAATTCAACAACACGAAAGAACTACTATATCATTCACAACACACCAATTACAAACGAATTGAATTGAAGATTCTTTATGAACGAGAAAAGAAAAAACTTCTCTGCACTAACCTAATGCTTTTTTTAAATCCACCCAAAATAGTTTGTTAACAGTCATTAACAAACATTATTTCAATATACCCTTTTGTCTTCTATTAACAACACTAATAGTCCCTGTACTTATAGCAAAGTAACAACTATTGACTAAACTCTAATTAACCATGGTTGACTTCACACAACAAATTACTATACACTTATTTGCAAAAGTCGGTGGCAATTGCCACCGGCCAAAAAACCCCCTCAACTTTTTTTATTTGACACTTTTTATCCTAAACTTTTTGTAAAACTTTGAAAAATGTCACTTCGATCCCCTTAAGTTTTTAAAGTTCCGGATTTACCCCTGTCAAATATAAATTCGAGTCCATCATCGTTAGGACCTAATCAGATGTGACTCGGCTTAACTATTTTTTGACAAACGCCTACGTTTTGGTGTAAATTTTGTTCAGATATTAGTTGAGTCAAATTTAAAAGTTTTGACGTAAGTTTAGTCAGGGCCGGCTCAACGTATTTTGTATATATACACATTTGCAAAGGTCGGTGGTGGCTCCACTTGCCTTGCCACGTGTCACGTTACTATTGGACCTCATTTCAATTTTTTTTTCTTTCTCCGCTATTACTGTGACGATATATATCCACTTTTCTAAAATTGACATACACTTTTTCCTTGGCGCAGTGGTTAGACGCATGCGTTTTGTGTGTTAGGTCGTGGGTTCTAAACCCACCGGATTTATGTTTTCCTCCTTTTTTAAAACTTTGTGATATGTAACTTTCACCCCCTCAAGTTTCTAAAGTTCCGGTTTACTCCTGTACAAGTTTATCTTAATATTAATTTCTTACGTTTATATTTTTATACACACATTACCTGCAACAACTTATTTTCATATTGTTTTAGTTGTCTATATTTTGATACTCAAAGCCGAATTGACTTAGTCAAATATAAAACGTCTATGTGCCTATTTTAATAAAAGTATTACTTTCAATCTTTTCATTTTCACCTTTAAACATTTTAAAAACTTTGTCAAATGTTATCTAAATCCCTCCTATCGATTTTTTAGAAAAGACTGTCATTAAAAACTTGAGCCGGTCCACGTTTGGACATAACTGGAAATGACTAGGGTATTAACGTAAACTTAGTTCGGAAATTAGTCTGTTTGATTGTACTATATACTTCATCACTCCGCATACGATTCCGCCGCAACGCGCAGCAGGGTAAAAAAACCCGTTAATTCACATTAACAAATCACAACCGTCCGATCTTAAGGCCACACATGCCTCCACGTATCCCACCAACCCACCCTTGGATTAACACACTCAGAGTGTGGCTCATGACGCTTCCACGTTACCACCATCTCAACCGTCGGATCAAGCATCATCGAACGGTGGATATCTTCTCTTCCATCGTCACTTTCTCTCTCTGTCACCAATATCCTCCCGCGTCCCGCCCTCTCTGTCTTCTTCCCCAACTATCAGACCTCCAAATTCAATAACAAAAACAAAAACAAAAACAAAAACAAAAACAAAAACAAAAACAAAAGCTTCATCCTTTTTCTCTCTCTAGAAATTGTTCACCTTCTCTCTCTAGAAATGCAGGATCAAACGGCAACCAGCTCCGTCGCCGTTAGTCTACCGTCAAGTAGTGAAAGATCTTCATCCTCTGCTCTTCAAATTAGCCTCAAAGAAGGTCGATAGTCGATTTTCTTTGTTTTTTTCATGATTTTGTTGGAGATTCGTGTTCTTTTAGCTGAATTCGAACATGGGTTTTGAAGAATTAATCTATTAAGCTTCAAAACAGTCATTTGTTTAGCAATGTTGATCCGATCGGCTTGATTTTGCATGGAGGAACAGATGATAACTTGTTGATCAGTTTGTTTATATTTGTTTGATTATAGGTATGGAGAGTGATGATGAGATCAGAAAGGTGCCGGAGATGGGCGGAGAAGGTGAAGGTGAAGCTGCCGGAGCATCGGGAACCGGCGGGGGAACGGTGGCGATTTCGCATCTGCCGGACCGGGTTCAAACGCCGGCCGGGGGTATGCGGAGAAAGGGGAAAAGCCCGGCTGAGAAAGAAAACAAGCGGTTGAAGAGGTATATTATATTACTAGTTTAGTGTCGCATAAAACGTTAAAAAGATAGTAACGAAAACTTACGAATTATAAAACGGTTTTTGAGATAAGAAATGATTGAAATTATTCACGAGTAAAAATTTCAAGTTATAAAATGACGATATCATTTTTTTTAACTTTTGTTTTTGTTTTTTATTTTTTTATTTTACAAAAAAGTTATTTTTTAAAATTTTGTGTTAAAACAAATCGTTTTAAAAATATTATCTTTAAAATTTCTTTATTACAAATTTAAATTTTAATTATTTTCATTTTAGAAAAAAATTATATTAATTATTTTTGAATATAAAATTTTTTTAATGTTTTTTAAAATATCTTATTTAAAAAATTCTTTATTATTACATTTATATAAATATCTTTTTCATAATTTATTATAAATTCTTTTAGTTTGAAAAAAAAATCAAATAATATTAATTGTAATTAAGATAATTATTTAATATGATAAAAAAACGAAAAATTAAGATTTAATAAACCTTTAATTATGACACATGTAACTTAAAAACATTTTATTATTATTATTTATAGATTAGGCAGCATGGGAGATAACTTGTTACGCAAGCAACCATGATGATGATTAGTTATGTAAATTAATATTTAATTTTATATCTTGCATTGGAATTGAAATTAATATGTTCATGAAAGTATTATCGGTTTTAATGTTTTATTAAAATATAAAAGCTAATTTTTTTTAAAGGAAAACATGAAAAGAATATTATAACCTGATTAAGAGGCTGTTTGATTTGATTCTGACTCGGTCAAAATGTCAGATCCACTGATCCAGTCAGACATTTTGGCCGGTCAGCGTGTTTGATTTTTACTATTTCGTGTCTGACCCGGTCCTGACCCATGCATATTCTTTTCTTACCCGGTCAGTTTTGAAACAACCCCTTACTCGATAACCAACTTCTGACAGAGACTTGAATTTCAAACATCCCCTTAAAAGTATGGTTTTGTCACCGCAGACTGTTGAGGAACCGAGTGTCGGCTCAACAAGCAAGGGAGCGAAAGAAGGCGTATTTGAATGAGTTGGAGGCGCGGGTGAAAGAGTTGGAGAAGAAGAACTCAGAGAATGAAGAGCGTTTGTCTACTCTCCAAAATGAGAACCAAATGCTTAGACATGTACGTATATTATATGTATGTATGTGTGTATGAGCATGTCATGTAGTATGTATGTATGCATGTTTGATTGGATTGTTGTTATGATGCAGATACTAAAGAACACGACGGCTGGCATTCAAGAAAGGAAATAGAAGAAGAAGACAAAAGTACTAGATTTTGAGTTTGAGTTTAATTTAGAAGCAGTTAATAGCAGATAATTTAATTTTGTCGTTTCTTGTGTGTTAAGGAACATAACCGGTGAAGATTGTGATAGTTTATTCCCACTTTCTCCTGGCCAATCTACTCTATCATACACAACAAAACAAATCAACCTTTCATACATTTGTTGCTAAAGTGCTAACAGGTTTCATGTTATTGATCTTGGGGCCATTACGGTTTACCTGAAAAAGCGGATGATACAGCTGTGCTCCTTCCTGATAGAAAGATGTTTGCATATCTATGAGACGCGAGACCTACAAAACCACCTTCAATGTCAAAATGCCCCAAACTTCCAACATTCATGTCAAATGATATCTAAGCTAATGTTACACATAGCTATATGTACGTGCGTACATAAATGTGTATGTATATAAAGAAGGAGATAGAGAGAGTGAGACGGCTCGACGAAAAGCAAACATTTCCTCTTTTCCAGAAAGCATTGAAATGATACCAGCAGGTGCACCTCCTGAACCAATATTTCCCTCGGCTAAAACATCGCTGCGAAGCTTTGAACCTTAGGTTCTGTTTTAAACTGAAAACTGATATTCAAGGAACACATTTAGCGACATAGAAACATGAAAACTGCCCAAAATTTCAATTTGAAATGCCTCCAAGAATAATAAAAACTATGAATAAGAGAAGACTCACCTCTCTAAATCAAAAAGTGTTCCTTCTTCGGTCCCCTGAAATAGTTCATCAATGGAAGAAGCTGCAGAACAGTATAAACAACAATGGTGGTTGTATAATTCATCAATGAGGATGATAAATCTTCGTGCCTGAGATAGCAAAAAATAGTAATGCAATCAGAAAAAATATAACATATGCATTTTGGGTGTCAACAGTCTGCAGAAATCATGATATTACTGTCATTTATTTAGTTGCAAATTGCAGTATTTAAGCTACATGTACATCAAGAGAGCATTTGGTTCATATAACCTTTTTAAATGATTGGAAAGTGTCAAAGGAATTGGAACTTGTGATGCATTTTGGTTAACAAAATATCAGATTTAGTTCCATTGAATTCCAATGAACCATATTCCTACGGTTTTTATGCGATAATCATATTCCTACGGTTTGTATGTGATAATCATATTCCTACGGTTTGTATGGGATTCAAATTCCTAATGGGGGTCCGGTATTATCGCATCTCCTTTACGTGGATGATGCCATTGTATTTGGGGAATGGTTCACAACCAATGTCAAAAACTTAACTAGAATAATGAAATGTTTTTATCTAATTTCAGGCCTAAAGCTTTTGACCAAATGATAGAAACCGAAATCAAAAGCTTAGATTTATTGTTAAAAAGCCTGATTCAAGATAGGCTAAATCTCCAATTACAAGGTAAAAACCCTAGTTGATATACAATACATCGATATTTCTATTCAAAATCAAAACAGCTATTAATAATACCAAATGTAACTGATTGTCCCACTAACATCTCCCCACTAATTCAGTGCTAATAAAGACAGATAATTAACGATACCCGGAATCTTGGAAGTTGAAGGTTGAGGATCATCGGAGAAGCGGCGAACGGCGGTGAATCGAAAAGAAGAACTCCGGCGTCGAGTAGCAAAGCCTAGAGAGATGAAGGAAGAAATGATGCGAGTCATAGTGGTGGTGGGTGTTATGGGAATTGGGGTTTTGTTGGTGGATCATTGGGATCGAAATAGAGGCAATCGCCAATTCGCCATTGATGATGATTTATTGAATCGGAGGAGAGAGACGAGAAGGGTGAATACTTTAGCGCCGCCATCTCTCTAACGTGGACAACGGTCGGACCACCCACTTTATCCTTTTCTTTGTGCTAAATCACATCAACATTTACAAAACCTACCTGCAACCGTCTCGTTTTTCTTCAAGTGTGACACATCAGTATCGTATAAATTTTTCTTTATCTTTTCTTAGTTTTTATCTGTTTCATATGATGTCTTCTTAGTTTATCCCATTTTGGTGTTTTCTATTTTTTCTATAGAAAACCTTCAAAAGTTGGGGTGTGGACTAGTGAAGCCCGGTGAGAATTCACGGGGTCCCATTCTGTCTAGGGTTATTTTTAAGCAGTGAATAAAAATACCTAAGGTTACGTTGGGTTGCTTTATGCCCTTTTATTTATATTTAGTTTAAGTGCAATATGAATAAAACAATTAGGGAAATAAACTTGAAAATTTGAATGTGTTTTGTGAAATGTTAAAGCTTGAAGGTTTTAATTTCCCATTTTCCTATTGCTTTGTGGGCCAATGTTGTTGGTTTCCTAAGTGGGCTTTCAATATTGTTAAGTGAGTGCATAATCTCAAGCATTGAGTACAACTGATCAATGCAAGCACTCTTTCGATCCAATTTATCGGTAAAAGAAACCAACAACAAAGCAACAAGCAGAGGAAAAAGTAAATTAATTCTCCAAATAAACAAAGTTAAATAGATGTGTAAGTTGTCGTTTTAAAAAATTAAATAAATGAACATCATGCCGTATAACTTATGCTTTGAATCTTGTACATCACCTTCACTAATCGAACCCCTTATCCAACGGCCAACAAAAACAGATGCTCGTTAGACGCTATACCCACCTTCCGACCAATAATTCGCCTTCCAAGCATTGCTCGATTGTACAACACAACTAACCGATGCTTTGGCGGGTTGTACCCTATACTATCAACAAGTATCATCAGTTTTCGCAACGAGAATCACACGCAGCCGTTGCTAGTTGTCACTAACACCCAGTGTCATTCATCAACACCATACTCAAACCGCACAAAACTTTTCACCCAAACCGCGGTCACTGAATCGCCTACGCACAAGTCACTGACGCGTTTTGTAGCAGCAACGGACAGGGTGCGGGCCAAACGCCATCAGCAAAGCCCGATATGTGCTCACAGTTCCATCGGGCCGTTGGCGGTAGCCCAAGCAAACTAACATTTTTCATACAAATACCTTCAAAAGGTGCACCCTCCATCCCTAACAGCATAGGGGCTTTTCTTGAGTTAAAACTAACCACATTACTTATGAATATACCCTTAATCTTTGGGAGGGCGTTCGGGTCCCACCTGTTATCGGGGTGGTCATCGGCCCCTCGGCTAAACCTTAGGGGTACCTTAACATTCTCCATTGTAATATTTGTAATGGTGATGTTTTTAATGTACCCTCCTCTGCCTTTGTCGGTTTTGATTCGAACACCGGCTGCTGAGTTTCGGATGTGAAGGTTTTCCACTCGGATGTTTGAAACGCCGCCCGACATTTCACTACCGATCCCGACTCCTGAACATGTTGGGGTTGTTCCCGAGACTCGTCTGATGATGATGTTGGAGCTCGGGCGGGCCATGGATGTCCCGTATTGGTCCCACCCACTTTTTACGGCTACAAGATCATCCCCGCTCTCTATGTAACAATCTTCGATGCATACGTTTGTACATGAATCTGTAAGGGTATGAAATAAGTTGATAGATTACAAACTATAAACTAAAACAAATTTTCAAGAGTAGAAATGGTAAGACTGGGCATGGTTTGGTTATGGGTTAAAACCGAACCTATAACTAATATTTTTTCGGGTTTTAGATTTTCATAACCGGCCAGTTTCAGTTATGAACCGACTGTAAAGGGGAATCGACTGTAACCAATATGCTATTTATAAAAATTATTATAAACTTTTATCACATATGAATGTTGGTTTTTATGTCATTTCGGTTCATAAAAATCGGTTATCAAAATATCATGCCTAACCATTGGTTTCTCAACTAGCACGTTTATTATTTATTTATTTTTTTTATTTTAATTTTTTTTAATTTTTGTTATGGATCGGTTATTCGATCAGGTTTTTCTAGTCACTCCTAAGAAAGGAAAGTCTTGAAAAGGCATTACCTGGATCTATGCCATCCGTATTTGGAGCATTGAGCGGAGCCAATATCGTCATATCTTTTATTACAACGTTACTGGAATAATAATGAAATAAGAGCATTTAGTTGCATAGAATTGTTATTAAAAACTATAAATTCTTAAACTAGTCCTATACTTTCAACAGCAAAGTTGTCAATAAACATTTTCTCTTCGGTTTCTTCTGTCACACACATGCAATAGAGAGCGGAAAGTACCTAAACTTATATTTCTAGCTTAAATTGTATCAATGATGGATGCTTGTATGTCACATTGCCCTCATTATGGTCATTAAAATATAACATGATCATGTGCTACTTCTTGTTCATCACATAGAACATGTGAGGGATCATGTGATCTGTGTTTAAAGATTCATCACTATTCAATGTTTGAGGTGCTAATACATCCTTAGATTGGAAATATAGATGTGGCCCACAAAATGGAAGCAGAAATGGGTAAAAGAATGAAAATTTGTATATAAAATGTAATTATATAAAAAAAAACAAGTACATATGGATCCAAAGCTGGACCAGGGATAAAATGGACAAAATAGCATGATGGAGCCCATATGGAGATAAAAAAAATATTAAATAGCATCACACTTTTCCAAGTGCCCAATCACTGGTTTTCATTTTTCTTAGTTATATCAAAGTGATTTATAATGTGTTGAAATGACTTTAAGTGGGAAAAAAGGTAACATAAAGTCAGTTTTGTAAAGCTTTTTAGACATAGGTTCCCACTTTGATAGGTGAAAATAAAAGTACACATTTGAGAAGGGTGTTTAAGGTCTAATTCGACTCGTTTAAACTGCTAACTCTAGTTTGAAAAACGAAAAAAAAAAAGAATTGTTTAGGTTGGTTGGATCAGCCAGATCGGCTAAAAAGGTTTTGTTTTGGCGGTTTGGCATAAATCTTGAATGTAAATCATGGTATCTTTGACTTTCAAAAGCCAAATAAAAACGATGACGGATGGAGATCAAACCTGCAGTAAACAGGGTGGATGGTCCAAAATGGAGAATTGCGAAATGTAAGGTTGGAAATGAGTATGTTCTTTGAGTTCATAATTTCAAGAAGGTGGCCTCTAGTGTGTTCCAAAGTCCTATTCCACCATAGGTCCCACCACATCTTTCCCCGTCCATCGATAGTTCCATTTTGCCCTGATAACATACAAAAGTTAGAGAATTGCAACACCCACAAAAAAGTTTTACCTATTGCTTTAATCGTGATTTATAAGGTGGTTAAGTAACTGCACAACTGCCTCTTTCTCTCTCCAACTAAATCTTTACAGCAATTCGTACAAATGCTTACGCGGTTCTAGTTAAATCGGGTTTATAATGAACGTATCCCTATACATTCAACTCAAATTCTTTATCATTCAACATCATGATAGTAACTCATAAGTGCATTATGCAAAAGGCCAACATTTTGCCTTTATTGATCAATGGATGTATATGAGGAGGCAAATTTGAGTGGGTTTATTAAAGCTCAATATAAAAAAAGATATCATACTAATTTTGGATCATAGAATTATTCCTTTAACTGTACAAGACAGACTGTTAACCTTTTTATCTTCAACATGTGATTATTCTAATATTCAAATAGCCTTAAAAACAATTTCAAGCCACAATAGACAGCCTATTTGAGATGCTTGGTACATGGATAACATCATCCAGCATAGCAATCAAAAAAGGATCCCATTTGAAAAATTATTTAAAGAACTTATATGCTAATATAATATTACACGAAAGTGTCGCAATTATAGGTATGATTCCCTTTGTAGTGTGTGGCGAATAAGATGAATAGTTTGGCCTAAAAGCATGTAGTCTTGATTCTCCTTTAGATAAATGATGCTAAAGGTAATGATTTCCCACCAGACGTTAGTATTTGAATAATTAAAGAGACAAACAAGTGATAATGACAACAAACAATTTGGTGGTAATGACAAGAATATGTAACATGATCCGTATGTTTTTTTAACAAATTAAATAATTAACAAGCATCACCCAAAATGTTCAAATCAAGCATTATTAGTTGGAAAAAATCAACATATTTTTCATTTTGCATGAAAAAGTCCCCTAACCCAAGATTAGTATATTAAAGTTCGTGACTTGTTTGAAATGTATGTATTTGTGATTTCAACAATAAACGTTATGATATTAAACCTTATTAGTTTAGCATGCACTAAATCTGTTTTACCATTGAATTTTGAGTTCAAACAAGCCACTATTATGGTTCAAAGAAAATATTATATCATATATTAATATCAAAATAAGTATCTACGATTTCAATGAAAAGTAAACTTAAGTGAAATTTGGGTTTGAAAAAAATGAGCCACTTGACTGAAAAAAGTCAAAATGTCCTCATACTTTTAAACAAAACATGAGAAGAGTGTGAAACTTGCTCCTTTTATTAGTGAAAACTAGAAAGTATCTTTTAAAGAAAATGAAAGATGATTGTGTACCCGTAATGACAACATTTGAGAGACCATCACCATGAATTAGGCTTATATGTCTCCCTCCCAATCTTTCTCTTCCTCTTCCATAAGAAGGTAATGGCTCAATAATAGGCCATTCTTTCGGATCCTAAAATTTAAACCAAAATCAAAATTTAATAAGAAAACACCATCAAATTTCTTAAGAACATTTCTATCAACAACAAAACTACACTTCCAATAACGGATTCGGTAGTTGTATGACTACTGGTCAAATGCCAAAAAGACCTTTATGGTGTGATAGAATAGGCAAAAAGTTTATACGACTGAACTATTGATTTTCACATTAGAACAAATTTGTTGGTCAATATGAACACCAAAAGACCTTTTCATGATAAAAGTAAGGAGAAATTGGTAACTTTAGCCTTTGTTCTAAGAGTTGTTGAATTTAATGGTCTATCACTCTTTCCATCCTAGCTAATTCATTTATTTGACAGCCACATACTTCAAGCAAATTCAATTACTCAACCCAAATTAGATGCAAAGAAGTACCACTTTTTGACCTTTGTGACTAAAACCATTGATTATTAATCCCACCAAAGAACACCCTTTGTCAAAAGTATGCAAGTATTGCTAAACTGATCATAAAACCTAATAAAGCAAGGATCCTTAAAGAGTTAATCTCAAGAACCTTGACTCAAGAAACTCATAGTCAACATTCCAATTAAAATCAAAGAACAATGAGATGTTTATCTCAAAATCAACAACTAAAAACCTACAGAAACCTAATCTCCCAATCAAGCTGTTAAACAAACATTCAATCATATTCATCACACAACTACTTTCAGACCCAAAAAAGTCAAAATTTGACATTCTGCAATAGACAGAAGGTCGCATGTGAAATCAGTCAAATTACCTCTGAACCAACGATGACAGCACCTTCTTCAAGAAACAACGTGAAATCACTCGTAAGATTAAAACTTCCGGTGACCCATTTACCCCTCGGAACATTCAATTGGGCCCCACCTCTCCCCTCAAACACCTTCATCCTCCTCATCGCCGCCGCGAACGCCGCCGTGTTCGACGTCACTCCGTCGCCGACGCCCCCAAATTCCACAATCGACATCTTAACAGCCCTCACCGGCAGCGACCCGTCACAAGAATCCGACCCAGATGACCCAAAACGAATATCCGGGTCGGAAACGGGTGGGTTCGGGAACCCGGATTCGTCGGTGGTGAATTGGAGGCTTAGAATGACGACGAGGGTGAATAGAAGCAGCGGAAACGCCCATGATGGTTTCTTGACGGTGGCGATTAGTTTATTGACGATTGGATGCTCGTTGACGTCCATCATGATGTTGGATTTGGTGTGTTGGGGTTAAGGACACATGCATGTGGTGTTAATGGCGGATTCCGGTGCGTGTTGGGGGTGAATTCCGATGGAAAAGATTGGGGATTTGGATTTGTGAAGATGGTGTTGTTCAATGTTGATGCATAATAATATTGTTGTTTTGGTTCGGCTGGATGAAGACGAAAGCGGTAATCTTTTTCTTTTATAGCACATGAAAGAGACTCGTAAACAACGGTGTATTTTTTATTAAATTAATTATTAATTTTAGATGTATGATTATATTCTAATGTATACATGATTAAATAACATTGTATAAGTTCACATTATAGAAAAATGATTTTTGTATTCTATAAAATATTTCTAGGCTAAAACCAAGCTTGATAAGACACGTTTTAATGTTGTAGAAGTTGAAAGTTTTTATAAACTTTTTGATGTTTGGGTGATTGTTTTGAGACAAAAAAGAAAAAAGAAAAAAAACCTAAGTATGATATCATAAATAATAGGAAAATTGGATTCTAACAATCCAAACTATTGACTATTAGTCGATATTAATCCGAACTAACATTTTGACCGGTGTCAATCCCAACTTTTGATTTTGTTATCAATAACAATCCCATGCTAATTGTTGGGTAACTACGTTAGTTTTGATGATGTGACACGTGACGCTACTCATGATGTGACATGTGACATAGCGTTTTATAGTTATATTAAAAAAATAAGTATATCACTCAATTTTTTAGTCTCTTTGTCTCCAAGCCACTAAACCAACGACGAGTGTTACGTTGAATAACTTTCAAAAACGATCTTTTATAAAAAAAAGAATTGAGTAATATGTTTATATTTCTAATTGTAACTATGTTATACGTCGCGTCACAAGCTAGACCACTTGATACGTTATAAAAAACTAACGAAGTTAACAAAACGTTAAACTTGAACTATTATTAGTAACAAAATCAAAAGTTGGGATTACTAATGGTCAAATTGTTAGTTGGGATTAATATTAGCCAACAGTCAATAGTTTAATTATTAAAATCCAATTTCCCTAAATAATATGATGTAAAGTTTAAGGCATGAGCATCCGAACCAACAAAACTCGCCCGCATACTACTACCTTTGATTTTATGGAGTGATTATTTCTCTAGTTGGTATTCTATCTTTTATTTGATTTTAATTTCTTTGAATTTTGGTAGCATTAGACATTAATTAGTATTCTATGTTTCTTGAACTAGTATAACTACATAAGTTGTATTTTGAATAGTGGTTATTTATTATTGAGTTGAATTTATAATAACCTTTGAGTTTTCTTAAAGTTTTTGGTTAATTTTGAGCTTTCTATCATTTGATTGTTTTCTTTAAATATATAATTTGGTATCAGAGTTTTAGTTGTATCAAATGGCTGCTCATGGATAAGATTGATGTCTAGTGTGTAGAACCGTAGACTGAGGCAACAATAGAGTTGGTTCTGATCCACTAGATCTTAAGATCAAACAACTCCAGCGACAAATCCAACCTCAAGCTACAACATGATATTAAATGACTCACGCAACGTATCTGCTGTCTTGAGACATAATAACTGATAGAAACCGAACCAATAAATGATTTCAAGGACGAAGGCTTTAAGGAAGAGAAGCATACTTCATTGGCATGCGATGTTATCTATGACTCTCCACTCTAGTATGATGAATATTTGGAGGAAGTTAATGACGACAAATGTGGTTTTAATGCACGTACGAAATCCTAACGAACATACCGATCTTAAGGAATCCTTATTGAGAATTTTAAAATTTAATTTTATTATGTATGGTAGATCAAAGTAGTTTTTCGTTCAAAAATAGATTTGATCCATTGAAGGAATTAGTAAGTAATTTTGGTTTTTAGTATACAAAATTTAATATCATTTGATGAAGAATGTTAAAGAGAAAAATGTATTAGTCTTGAAAAAATATTAAAATGCAATAATAATTTAGATAGTTATGGTTTAGATCTATGTCAAGAGTTAAAATTTCCAAGAGGTATTCTACATTTGGAATGTGAAACCCTTAGTAAGATACTCAATTGTATTAAAACTCTTTCAAATGCATATATGTAAACTATTCATGTGACTATTGCTTTCGCGCGAAGAAGTTGTTTCAAATTAAAAATTAATAAAAAATTACCTAAGATCTATAATGTTACAATTTTTTTTTGATATTTGAACACCTTGAATACAGACCGTATTGACCAATACAACCACGTATTAATATGTGAAATATCAAATTAGTCAATTCAAGATTGTTTACGGCCTGCATTGTCCGTCACAACCCGTAATGACATGGGCCGTAATGAGCCTTATGACAGTCCATAAAAGTTTATAAATTGACGGATTTGATATTTTGTTGACAAAAACAGGCTGTATTCAAGGTGTTCAAATATCAATGCATGGGTGTACGTATATCCCAACCCTTAAAAAATTACATTAACTACTAATGATATTATTTAATTCTTTTTTAAATTAAAAATAGTTTTTTAATAAATTAAAAAAAATGTATTTTCTAAAGAAATAAATTGTTATAAAATAAGAAGTAGCTAAAACACCAAACTTTTTAAAAAAATACGAACTATATTAAAATTGGTGTTTTTAAAAAAATAAACTTTTTATAAATCAAAATAATTAAAATTTAGAATTATAATAATAAAAATGACAGTTTTTAATACTATTTGTGTTTGAACAAAATGTTTAAATTTTATTTTACTTGAATAAACAAAAAAAGTATAAAAAAAGTTATATTATCGTTTTATTAATTATGCTATTTAATCATGCGCAATTTTACAAATATGTTATCTTAAAATATTGTTTTATAGTTAATAAGTGTTTGTTACTAACCATTTGATATTTTATTTATTCAACCCATATAATACACGAGCTATTAACCTAGTTTCTAATAATCTCAACTCCTAAGTCTGAATAGAGAAGAAGGATTTATAACATGGCATTTGAAAAATAGCCTTAAAATTTTCATTTGCGTGAGGCATCCACGTTACTTAAGCCGACCCTATATGTCATGTGCAAACTAACTTCTTATTAAAATTTGATGTATATTTTGAGGTGTAAATCGTATCGGTTCAACAAATTGATGAATTAAAGGCTTTTAAATCGACTGTTTGAATGGTTGAACAATAGCAAAAACATGTTTCAAATACAAGTTATACCTAGGATGCTACTAACAATTTAAGCTTGGATTTTGTTTTAGTTAAAAAGAACAAACAAGAAGATACTGCATTTATTTACAAGCAACTGAAACTTCTAAAATATAATAAAATTCAATGAAAATATATATATAAATGTAGAAGGACAATGTGAAGAAAAAGTGATTGGCGATCCAATTTGTACGGTGTGCGGAGAACGAGAGTCCGTGACGGATGTAATCACTTGCCTTCTCGCTTGTTCCAATGGTCCACATTCCTATTCCTATTTTATATTTCTAGTTTTATAACATACTATAGTTTTCAAAAGTTAAATAATAATTTAGACGTGACAAACTTATAATAGTTGACGACCCGCTCTTCTCCCCCTCTTTTTTCATCCATAGACCATGGCCCCGGCTCTTTGACCGGTGCCCCATTGACTCAGGTATGTAAGACGAAGGGGGTTTTCGGCCAAGAGTTGTAGATCTTGTGGTAGGTTCTAGTGAAGGTCGCATAAGTGGTGGCCAAGAGTACTCACAGGCAAGTTGTGATCAGGTGGCTAACATCATCTCCATCACAGGTGAGGCGGTCGTAAAAATAATGTCTGTTTTAAAGTTTTACAAGTAGGTCAACAGATATGTAAACAATCAACTTGAAGTGAGGTGTAATTGTTTATTGTTGTAACCAACTGCTCATTGATATATATTTTTTACATGTTTAAAAGAATGATATATAGAGCTAGACAAAAAGTCGACAAGTAAGACTTTTCCTTTGTTATCCCCAAATTTCTAGTCAATAACTAAACTTCCACGCCTCTTCGTCAAACCTCGATTTGTCTTGATCATAACTTTAATTAAATTGATTTCCTACGCTTCACACCATTTTTAAATTCTTATCTAATCCGGTCTCAAAAGTAATACAAATTCAATTTTACAAGTTGAGATAATTGGAGTAACCAGCTGCAATCTTTAAAAAAATTATTTCTCAAAGTCACTAACTTTATAAAATCAATAATCCTTAACAATTCTTAATGTTATTCCCAATATTGTGGGGAGCAACATGAATCTAGGCACTACTGACAGTAGGAGTAGTATCAACAAATTCTCCTTGAACGTTTTTGCAGAAAGCAAGATCATCACCTCCAGTAATATGAACGTTGTCTGTCACGATATTTTTGCATCCATATATCTCGCTGCAGTCGAAAATAATCGCTTCTTTTGTTGCTGAAGATCCATATATGTTCCTATATGTCACATCGCTCACTTGTACTGCTTGTGCCGATGGCTAACACAAATTAAAGTAAATAATTACATCTTCGATACGAACTAAGGATTAGATGGTTGTTCTGTTATACTAGAAAACTTGGCATTTGTGACTGAAAAAAGGCTCACAAAATTTTACTGCTGATTGCAACATAATCTAGAGGGTTTGTGAAATTAGCAACGAAAACTGAAATGGTTGCAAAGCAGTTGCAAATTTTGCAACCGGTATTTTAGTTGCTAAAATCAATCGTCTAAACTGGACATGTCATGTTTTTAGCGACAAGATTTTATGTCGCAAATTTCTCTTGAGACGTATTCGTGACTGAAAATTTCATCGCAAATGCTCAGTTTTCTAGGAGTGTCTGGAGTATAGGACTTACTTGTGACGGGCAACCAACATCTTTAGAAGATCTGCAGTAATATTGATTGATTATGATCGGATTTCGAACATTAACCAAATTAATATTCTGAAATACGATCCCCTTAGCATACCCCGTTCCATTCTACAATATAAAGAAAGAAAGAAATTATTTCAAATGATGCTATAAAACGATTAGAAAACTTGTATCAAATTACAAAAACATTACGGGTACTGTCTTGATTCGTAATCCATTTTTCGTTCCTGTAATCTTGCAGTTTTGTACTAGTACTTGTTCAACTGTGTCATGACGCCCATTTTCGCCAAGGCTACCGATGCTGTCAAAACACACTAATGGAGTAAGTTCAATTTGTGTTAAAATGATGATCAAGGTATAAAGATTGTCGTACCTTATGCCATGTCCAGGTCCACATAACACATTTGTTACGTTAATATCAACGACGCCACCATTAATAGCCACACAGTCATCACCTATTTAAGCGTATGGAAATGGTGTAACAAAAATACAACGGTACGTTATAGAAGAAGGTTAGTTGCTGTTAACTAGGGTTGTAAACGAACTAAATAAACACGAACAATAAAATGAATGAACTTTTTGTTAATATATATATATATATATTATATATATATATATATATATATATATATGGTCGAACAAATCACCAACATTTCACTGATTGTTTAGTTTGCTTACATGCCTACTACTATCTAAGAAGTATAAATTACGTACCAGTTTGAATATTAGAGTCATGGATATTAATATGTGAGGAAGCACTGATGTCAATCCCATCAGTATTAGGACTATGTTCAGGTGCAGTAATTTGAAGATTTCCTATATCTACATCTTGGCAATCATTAATACTGATATGAAGAGCTGGGCTGTTGATATGCGTTGTGCCTTTCAGCCGAAGACCCATGCACTTATGAAAATGTAAAGCCTAACACGATTCATAGTCGCGTATCATCTTTCGTGAAGTTGAAGTGCATTCTAATCTCAAATGGAAAAGGCATTTAGTCTTACCGTAGGACGATCACAGGTTTCTGTCTCCTGTAAGAAAGAGCTATGTGTTTGAGTCAATTTATGTTATATTATATTGAAATAGGCTGAATTAAAGAATTTAACCTTTTCTCCCCACCAGACGGAGCCCTGACCATCAATTTGGCCAGATCCATCGATGGTGAGTCCTTGCACTGATGTGAAATATATCCAAAACCGTCTCTGTATGCAATCTTTCCACCGCATTAATGTATTTGGTGCGATGATACTACCCAAAAGCTACATTCACAACAAGAATGTCAATCACATAGCTTTCTAGATTAACATGATATAATAAAAACGATGTACAAGTATCTTTACATGACTTGAACCCATAATATTTAATTCACATGACAGTATCCGGTAATCTTACCTAATGGTAGACCTACTAGGTCTTATTGGGTTCGTCCGAGGCCCGGCCATGAACTTTTTTATATATATTAGTGTATAAACAATATAATCCAAAGTCAGACTTATATGACCCATTGAATTTGCCATTGACCCGCTAGAAAAACTAATTTTACATTTCAAAATCTTATAAATATAAACCTATTTTACGCTAATTTAACTTTTATAAAAGAATTAAATTAATTGGACCAATACCTTTTATGATTTGAATTTAACTCAATCTTTTTACAATTAATCTCAATAATGATTTCATACAATTTAGTCCAGTACCTGTTTTGAACAATAGAACATCTAACCTAAACAATTGTTTATCTTAATTTTTGCAACATTCTTTAAACACTTCATCCAAAATTTCAATGACAACGTGAGAGCTACTGTCGACACTCTATCGCCTCAATTGATCAAGCCTGCTCGGTCACCGGAGTCCAAGTTCAGATAATTTTTTTTAAATCCACTCTAAATTTTCTTTAATATTTGATTATTTGGTATATTATAGATTCGTAGACAAGTGGATTAGATTTTATGTTTTATTATTTGATAATTGGTTGATTATGTGATTATTTGAACGTTACTATGTGTGTGGTTTAAGTTTAAATTTATTAGCTTCAAAACTTATTGATTGATTTAGGTTTAAAATTGTAAAAACTAGGATCGTTAGCATTGTTGATTTGGTTTTAAATTTTTATTATGTAATGGGACCGGCCCAAAACAGATTAGAAAAATTAAAATTTCCAACCCCAACAAAAAGAATTTTAGAACACTTACTTTAATTAACACCCTTTAAGATTAACATGATAACATCATATAATAATCTCAACTGGTGTCTGACTTTACCTTGATATTTACATTAGGAGATTTGCATGATGAACCGTCGAATACCACTGGGCTTATCAAAAATTTCATGTCTGATGGTATGATTAGCGTTGGGTCTGCCGAATCATCTCCACACAAGTCACCCCATGCTTGAAGGAAAGCCTACAAAGATGAACATAATTAGCAAGCAGCTAATCGGTTTGTGATTCTTTCGCATGGGACCGTGGTCGATCTACCTGAGAGTCGTCTGTAAGCCCATCGCCTTTTGCACCGTAAGATGTTACATCGAAAGTGGCTGCACTCGCAGTTTTCGGGGTAAACACAATGTACCAAAAGATCAACAAGACCACCACCAAGAAACCCTACAATGAGAATGAGAATGAGTACGGTCATAAACATGCTGAATCTCGCATGTTATATAACCATGAGAATCTGTTGCCAGTAAACGGACCTATGAATACATTCATCTATAGACATTAATATGAATCCATGTGTGGTTTAGATTTTCTTACCCTTCCTTTGAAGGCCATTGAAGCAGGTGAATCTACTTTCGTGTTTTGGTACTCTCCCTGTATAATTTGAGAATATGTTAAATTTTTTATATGAGAATGATTTATATTATATTTATTTCAAGATAAGTTCATCATTTGTTATTGATAGAATTTTATCTTCTCGTATGTTTTATGTGTATTAACTGATATATGTTACCCTACGTATGGTCTAAGATTTTATATGGTAATTAACCTGTATGTATATTGATGTTGTTAATCTTGAAATAAATAGCTCGACTATTTAGTTGAAAAAATAATTCAAATGCTAGAAGATTGAAGTTTCTTAAAAGTTTGTTTAGGTTAATTAGATATACACAGATAATCAAAATCTTGATGCTATGATTATCCCCTAATATTTAAAAGTTAGAATTTGAGTCTATTAATTTACTTGTTTTTCAAGTTGAGTTATATACATATATGTAACGCTATGAATATGATAAGACTACAGTTGAAAGAAATCAAATGGATGAGGTGGTATTACATATATGCGACATTATCTTTTATTTTTATTTTTATTTAGGCTACTGTAACACCATATATTCCTTTTTATTCTTCTTCTCCATCTTTTATACTTGTTCTTCTTTAATCTAACACTTTATGCGTAACTTGAGTTACGTATACATATATGTAATAGATACCAATTAGATATATGAAACTTAAATTTGGTCCATGATTATGTTTTTTTTTTTTTTTTTAATTTTGAGTTTGAGTTTTATATCGTATTACATATACATAATAGATACCAATTAGATATTCATTTTGTTTCTTTTTCTTCTTTATAGTGTATTTCTTACATATATGTAACCAAGTTTACTTACACGTAAACATACATATAAAGGTGTTTACATATACATAAGCATATATGATATATGTAAGTTTGCTTAATTGTACATAACCATATATGTAGACATGTTTATTTTTGAACATTTATCTTTATTAATTACAAGATACAACCTTTATATACATGATTTGTTTTATATTTAGTCCTTTAGTCTAACTATCGTTAGTTTGTATCATTAAGTTAGATTATATGATTATCACATTTTGACACATATGTAAAGAAACTTCAAGCTAGGTAACATAGTAAAAAATAAATCAACGTATTAGAAAAAAATAATTAGTAAAATGTTGAGATCAACAAGTAACACCACATAAAAATTATATATATTTTTAATATTACTTTTCTTTAAAGCTAGTTTTATTAGAAAGTTATTATAGCATATGATTTATATTAATAATAAATTTAATAAGTTCAGCTTACAATATAATAAAAAATTATAATAAAACATATTAGTAATTTACAAACTGATTTATAACAATATCATTGGCATTAGTATTGATAAGTATTTCAAAACACATAACCAAAAACATAATTATTTCAAATCATAAATACAAAACAATATAAAATAAAAAGTAATTCAAAACACTTAACTATTTAAGACCGGGTCTAGTGGTGTCCTAGGTGCCGCCAAATTTGCTATTGTGAACACAATTGGGGCGTTAAAACTACAACGTCCTAGTTAAAAAGAGGCTTCAAACTGATATTTAGCCAAACTCTTAACGGTCGCTAAAAGAGATGACTGCAATTATTTTTTCTCATTTTTAATAATTTTTAACTAAAAAAGGATTTAAACCTACTATACTTGATTTAAAATAATATTAATAAATTCATATTTGCATAGGTGGTATTTTAACTAAATACATCACTACACATGGTCTAAAGGACCAATGATAAAACAAATAATATGCATAAAAGTTGTTTAGTGTAGTGAATAAAGATATATGTTAAAAAATAAAATTAGTTACAAACATAAGGGGTCTTTTATGGAACTAGTAAATCCAGTACGCGCTTCGCCGCGTGAATAAAGTATACGTAAATGCTTTTTCGTTTATGAAAAAGAAAATACATTTCGGCCAAAAAAGGAGAAACAAAGCTTCGAACTCATGACCTCCCTTTCCCCAAGCAGGTAGCTTACCACTAGGACAAAACCCCACTTTGTTTACTTAGTCAGAATAACTATATTAATATGTTGAGCAAAACGGCAAAAAGTAAAAAAAATCACTTTAACCTTGCATTTCAGGGTGGTACTATGTGAATTCTTTCTTGTATCAGGTTACTGTAGTAACCGATAATTGAGATTTATATATATATAATGTACTCTAATACTATTTTATTTTTTATTTATAGTCTTAGGCCATTTATTTTATATTATTAATTAATATTGATAAATATTTTAATCATTTATACGCACTTAACATAATAGATAACTTGAAAGCTGAACACTATGACATGATTTGAAAATAAACGATAAAAAACAAAACCATCGCTCTAATCTTCTTTATTTTAATAAAAAAGTAACTAAGTGGGATATGTGGCAACATCATGTTTTTTCTAATCAAAATTTCTTTTTTTTTTCTCTTATTAAATAATTATATTAATTATTAATAATATTATTTAATATTTTTTAGATTAAGAATAATTTTTTAATAAATTAAGAAAGGGATCTTTATATTACTCTTAATTCTAAAGACAAATTTTTATAATATATTTTTTTTTTCTAAAACATAAAACTTTTTTAAAAATACAAAATATTTTAAATTTGATATTTTTATAAAGTAAATTTTTTATAAATCATAATAAATTAAAATCGAGAGTTGTAATAATAATTTATTTTAAAAATGATATTTTTTTAAAACGAATTATTTGGAACATAATGCTTAATTTTTTTTTTGGAAAAAACCTAAAAATGTTTTATATCAAAAGTTGATACCCTTATTTTATTAATTATAGTTTTTAATCATACGTAATTACAATCATATCAAATCTTAGAATATAGTTTTATAATTAATAAAAAAATTTATATTTTAAAATTTTATTTATTAAACACGTGTAATACACATGTTTATTAAAACTAGTAACATAATAAAAAATTTGTAAAACTCATATGTATACTAAAATGAATTTATTTGAATTGAATAAATGACTCCATATAATACATCGGCCCCCTCAATATATAGGAGAGAAGCGAAGTTATAATACCAAAAAATTAACTCATAATAGAAAAACTAATTCGATTAATTAACTAAGCTATAACGACCAATGATCATTAGCCCAACTGGTTAAGGTGGGATACTCATGATATGTAAATATTAGAAGGTCATTGATTCAAGTCTTAATCTGAACAAAAATGCTTAGGGTTGAGCAAGGGTGTTTTCTTAGCAATGAGTTTTCTTCTGAGGGGGTTGGGGATGCGGTCTCGACTGGGAAACAAATTGATGAGTCCGATTAAGATAACACATATTCTCCGAAATACGGTCGTACATTTGCCGTTCAAAAAAAAAAAAAAAAAAAAAAAGGCTATAACGGCCCTAACAAAATACTCAGTAATATAGATGTGCTCTTATAATTAAGCTGAGTTTAAGAAAACGATAGAGCTATATAAAAGTGAACGATTAAGGTTTTTCCTTTGTAATCCCTATATTTCTAGTTAATTACAAAATTTCCACCACCTCTACCGTAGTTCTTAGACATTGATATACGTTGATCTAGAGTTGTACTTAAATTCTTATTTGATCCAGTCACATATTTTATAACTGGAGCAACTAGCTGCATTAATCTTCTGCATCTTGTAAAGCTGCAATCTTTAAAAACTTATGTCTCAAAGTAACAAACTTTATAAAATACTCAATAATCTTTTAACAATTTATTAAAGTTATTCCCAATTAATATTGTGGGGAGCAACATGAGTCTAAGCACAACTAACAGTAGGAGTAGTATCAACAAATTCTCCTTGAGTGTTTTTGCAGTAAGCAAGACCATCACCTCCAGTAATATGAACGTTGTCTGTCACGATATTTTTGCATCCATATATCTCGCTGCAGTTGAAAATAATCGCTTCTTTTGTTGCTGAAGATCCGTATATGTTCCTATATGTCACATCGCTCACTTGTACTGCTTGTGCCGATGGCTAATACAAATTAAAATAAATAGTTACATATTCGATCCGAACTAAGGACTAGATTGTTGTTCAGTTCCAGTAGAAAACTGAGCATTTGCGATAAAAAAAGGCTCACAAATATAATAGTTGGACTACCATAGACGTTTCAAGAAATTAAGGAAAATTAGTTGCAAATTTTCCAACAGGTAATTCAGTTGCTAAAATCAGTCGTAAAAAAGCCATCAGTTGCTAAACTGGATCAGGCAGGTTTTAGCGACACGCTTTTCTGTCGCAAATTCCTCTTGAGACAGATTTGTTTACTGAAAATCTTGTCGCAAATGTCCAGTTCTGTAGTAGTGTGAAAATAGGACTTACTTGTGACTCGCAACCAACATTTCCATAATTACTGCAGTAATATTGATTGATTATGATCGGTTTTTGAACATTAACCAGATTAATATCCTGAAAAACGATCCCCTTAGCATACCCCGTTCCATTCTACGATATAAATTAAGAAAGAAGTTATTTCAAATGATGCCAAAAAACGATTAGAAAACTTGTATAAAATTATATGTAACATTACGGGTACTGTCTTGATTCGTAATCCATTTGTTGTTCCTGTGATGTTGCAATTTTTTACTAGTACTTGCTCAACTGTATCGTGACGCCCATTTTCGCCAAGGCTACCGATGCTGTCAAAACACACATATGGAGTGAGTTCAATTTGTGTTAAAATGATGATCAAGCTAGGTATAAAGATTGTCTTACCTTATACCATGACCAGGTCCACATAACACATTTGTTATGTTAATATCAACGACGCCACCATTAATAGCCACACAGTCATCACCTGTTTAAGTGTATCAAAATGATGAAACAGTAGATGGAAGTTAGTCGCTATTAAGTAGGCATGTAAATGAGCACGAATAGTGAAACGAATGAACTTTTTGTTCGTGTTCATTCGTTAAAAAAAATAAATGGGCTAGTGTTTGTTTAATGTTAATTTGTTAACTATTTAAATGAATGGTTCACGAATACAAAAATAAACATACACACACAAAAAGCATAATCATAAATGAGGCGAATGTAAACGAACACCATTTTTATGATGGGGCTCAACAAGTTCATCTACTTGGCTAAAATGAGCTGCTAATTTTCATATTACAAATTAAATGTTGTTAAATTTGACTTTATGCAAATGGGCTAAACAGAGGATTTTTAAAATTAGAAAATCAAACGGATTAATTTTTAAATTAATATTATTAACAAATAATTTGAATGAATGTTTAAATGAACTTAAAGGAGCTAACATATATAGATATTAATGAATGTACTTTAGTGAACGTAAACAGGAGTAAACATCGAAAATCTAAATGAACGAATTTTCACTAACGTAAGTAAATAAACGAAGTACATGTTCATATTAGTCAATCTGTTTAATTAAAAGAACAAAATTTCGTGATCATTCGCTTATTGAACGAACGAATATACATGAACTTATGGTAGAACAATTAGTCAACATTTTACCGAATGTTTAGTTCGTTTACATGCCTACTACCATTTAAGAAGTATCATTGTCATACCGGTTTGAATATCAGAGTCATGGATACGAATATGTGAGGAAGCAGCGATGTCGATCCCATCAGTATTAGGACTGTGTTCAGGTGCAATAATTCGAAGATTTCCTACATCTACATCTTGGCAATCACTGATACTGATATGAAGAAATGGGCTATTAATATGTGTTGTGCCTTTCAGCCGAAGGCCCGTGCACCTATGAAAATGTAAAGCCTAACACGATTCATAGTCATGTATTAGCTTTCTTTCAGTTGACATGCATTTAAATCTCAAATGGAAAAGGAAAATATCTTACCGATGGGCGATCACAAGTTTCTATCTCCTGTAAGAAGAAACTATGAGTCTATGTTATATATAGTATATATTAGAAAAAGCCCAATTAGAGAATTTAACCTTTTGTCCCCACCAAACCGAGCCCTGACCATCAATTTGGCCAGGTCCATCGATGGTGAGTCCTTGCACTAATGTAAAATATATCCAAAATTGTCTCTGTATGCAATCTTTCCATCCCATTAGTGTATTTGGTGCGATGATACCACCCAAAAGCTATGATCAAACCAAATATGTATGTCATAAGCACATAACGTTCTAGATTAATATGATAAAAGAAAAATGATGTACAAGTTTATTTACAAGACTTGAACAACATGATATTCAAGTCACATGATATTAACCTTATCTAATGATGGATTCTAAGGTCGGTCCTGACAGGGTTCGCACCGGCCCATGATTTTTTATATATATTAGTGTATGTACGATGTAATCCGGAGCAACACTCAAGAATATTTGATGCGCAACCCATTGCATTTGACACTAATCGGCAAGAAAAATTAATTTTACATTTTAAAGTTTGACAAATATAAAACTATTACATGTTAGGTTGTGAAGGCCTTTGGGTTTATTTTGGTTTGAGGTGGAAGGCCAGTTTGGCTTTTTTACTTCCTAAGTTGTTTAACCTAATGAAATAACCCAGTTGTAGCTCGTGGACGTAAGCCCCTACTGGAATCGAACAACGCTAAATTCTTGTGACATGTTATTGTTTATTATTTTTTGTGTGCGAGTTCTTATCATTTGTGTTATCGTGCGTTTGATTTCCGCCGCGTCACTTAATTCCTAACAAGTGTTATCAGAGCTAATTAAGGCTCAATGAACACGCAATAGGTTTTGCACTGAGATGATTCGCAAAGGTGTTTTTCCTACTTTAAGATTGGAGGTTAGGGTTTGCGATTACTCTTGAAAGCCGCAGGATTCTTTTCTATTCGAGGTCGATCAAGGGGAGGTCTGTTTTTTTTTTTCTCTTGTGTTTGATTATGCGATTGAAAGAAAAAAAAGGTCCACGTTTGTTTTTTATCTTTCGGTTGTGTGCTGTTCAAATAAAGGAAAAAAAAAAGAACCTCGAGGCTTGTGCTACAAGGCAGATTGTATGGTTTTCTTATTAACAAAATAAAAAGGAGAAAAGAGAAGAAAAAAAGGATATGTTATTTTGTTTCTTAATTTTTCTTTTTGGTGATTTGCGTCAAAACATGAAAAAAAAACAATTAATTTTTTCTTTGTGATTATCCACTTGGTTGTAATCGAAATCAAGTAATGAGTTGAAACTCTTTGAGCCAACATTAGGATTTGGTGATCGAAGAACTCTTGGATTCGTCAAGTAAAAATTAGAGTTTTGTGTTCTTCAAGTTTTTGTTGGCAGATAGTTTATTATCAAGTAATTTTTTCTTTGTGATTATCACTGTTTTCTGATTTGTTCCAATTTGTTATTGTTATAGCTGAAGACAGGATGCTCGTGATTGGAATGTTCTAATGGTTATGGATGTTGATTGGTTGTTTTGTCAAGTAAACTTAGATGTGGTACTTACAATGGATAAATATGAAGAAATAGAACTAGCGGGTAAGCTGGTGACGACATAAGTGAAAAAAAATGTTTGAATTGCAAGACATGTGTTGCTTGTTTGGATGATATTTAGGTTAGGGTTTGAATTAACTGATTTTTTATACAGTCATCGAACCCTTGGTATCGCTTGCTTTCCATCAAAGCTCTGCTACTGTTACAACCATTACATGTTAGCTGATCTGGAATTGTGGATGTTGTTCTTTTACAACGGGGATCAATGGTAAGACATTTGAAAGGATTCGGGATCTTATGTTAGAGGAAGATGTTTCGCCAATAAAGTATGATTGGGGTTTCATCTCATGGAGTGTTTGTTTTCATGGGTTGGGATAAAAGGGACAATGGAAGGTGGGCATAGTTGACTTGGTAGGATTGCATGGAGGTCGGACAATTTTTAGAGTCGATGTCCAAAGATCGTAAATTCTACTTCTATGATTGTGTCTATGGTGATGCTTTGAGACTCGGTGGAAGGCAGTGGAGACTCTTGGGTTTAAGATTCTATTTTTTTGATTTATTTTCTTGTTAACTACATCAATAGAGCATTAGTGAATCTACTATGGAAGAATTTTTTGGAGTAGTAAAAGTCTTGGTCCGCTACATCAGGTAGAGCTTAGGGGATTCATATTGCAAGCTACGAATCCTAGATCCACGGGTATGTCAGCTCGAACGTATTGAAAGTTTTAAACCTAGACGAGGATTTAGTAACAGTGGTAGTGCGATGGGTGGCAAGCATGACTACACGATGATGTTGGGTTTTGAGATTGGAATTTTGAATGGAAATTCTTTCCTGGGTGCTTGCTTCTGAAATCTCTGGAGCCGGTGATTAGAGTAAGTGGGTTCCGATTGAGATTGAGGATGAGTCATTTGCTAGTTTTGCCATATCTAGGTCTATGATGACCATATTGGAGCCTTAAGGAGCTTCAATTGGTCTTCCAGGTAACTGATGAGAAGGCCCGTTGTAATTGGGTGAATTGGTTGAAGTCTTAGCTTGTTTTTGGGAACAGTAGGCCTGCATGATTTTTGTTATTTGAAATCTTAGCTTGTTCTTGGAACTAGAGGCTAGATAGATTTTTGTTGTTAAAAAGATTATTGAGTACTTGAAGACTGGATTATTGTGTGCTTAAGGGCCGGTTAGAGTATTCGTAAGGTCTTCAAATGGGATATTGGTGGGTTGTGAAGGCCTTTGGGTCTCTTTTAGTTTGGGGGTGGAAGGACTGTTTGGTTTTCTCGTTCCCTAAGTTGTTTAACCTAATTGTCTCTCTATATACACACATAGTCTTGTATTGTAATCTTTGATGTTTTGAGCATAATAAAATGACCTTGTTCCAGCCCGTGAATGTAGGTCTCTAACTGGGACCGAATCACGTTAAATTCTTGTGTCATATTATTGTTTATTATCTCTTGCGTGCGAGTCCTTATCGTTTGTGTTATCGTGTGTCGGATTTCCCCTTCGCCACTTACTTCCTAACATTATATGTTATATTAACTTTCGTAAATAAAATTATAAAGTAATTGGACCAATACCGTTTTATAAAGTAATGGAACATGTAACTCAAAGTTTCGAGAACGACTATCGACACTCTATCACCCCAATAGCTCAAGCCTGGTCACCGGAGTTGGAGTGCAGGCTGTCGTAACCGCAAGGTAGTTTTTCTATTTAAATATTTAAATTCCACTCTAAATATTTTTAATACTTGATTGTTTGGTATATTATAGATCACTAGACAAGTGGCATAGATTATTTGTTTTGTTTATTTTTTTAAACAACATTTGTTTTATTATTTGATCTGATTTGTGATTATTTGAATGCTACTATTTGTATGTTTTGAGTTTAAATTTATTAGCATGTTGGTTGATTTGAATGTAATTTGCAAATTTATATATATCAACATGGTTGATTTGGTTTTTATGTTATTATTTTTTATGACCCAAACCAATCTAGAATTTTCAATATTTAATAATAGACGGCCAACACTACTTAGAAAACTCTGAAGGTTTCGACAACGTTTTGTGCTAAATTTACACAAAACTTTTTTGTTGGAAAAACATTGGCTAAGAACCTTTTCCCTACAAATTTGTGACAAAGATTTCAACAATTTTTTAACAACACTAGAGTTTTCTTTTCCAACAAACTGTAGCTAGGTATTTTCTTTACCGACAATTTAGGAACATCAATTTGGTTAATTTGGTTATTTGGTTTATTTGGTTAATTTGGTTGTTATCTTATTACATGCGATGTGGTGAAAAAACTTGATTTTTAGCAATAGACAATTGACCTCTAAAAATATCCGACGCGAATGAAAATAATTCCTGAGTCCATATGACCTCACTCAAGGTTGGCCCTTTAAGATTAACACGATTAACAGCATATAATGATATCAATTGGTGTCTGATTTTACCTTGATATTTACATTGGAGGATTTGCATGATGAACCGTTGAATACCACTGGGCTTATAAAAAATGTCATGCCTGATGGTATGATTAACGTTGGGTTTGCCGAATTATCTCCACACAAGCCAGCCCATGCTTGAAGGAAAGCCTGCAAAGATGAACATAATTAGTAAACAACTAATTGCTTTGTGGTTCTTTTGTATGGAACCGTGGTCTACTTGAGAGTCGTCTGTAAGCCCATCGCCTTTTGCACCATAAGATGTTACATCAAAAGTGGCTCCACTTGCAGTTTTTGGGCTAAACACAATGTACCAAAAGCTCAACAAGACCACCACCAAGAGACCCTGCAAAGAGAATGAGAATGAGTACGGTCATAAGCATACTAAATCTCGCATGTTCTATAACCATGAGAACATGTTGTCAGTAAACTGACGGACCTGTGAATACATTCATCTATGTACATTAATATGACTGCATGTTTGGTTTAGGTTTTCTTACAATTCCTTTGAAGGCCATTGAAGCAGGCGAATCTGTCTTCGTGTTTTAGTACTCCTCCCTGTATATTTTGAGAAAAACTTCTAAAATATTTTGTTTGAGAATGAATACTTATATTATATTTATTTCAAGGTAAATACATCGTTTATGTTGATATAATATATGTGTTTATATATTTTCTCTAACTTTATATCTATTAACTAATAATATATGTAACAATAATCAATAATTATGTTGTAAGATTTTATAAGGTAATTATACTTCATGTATATTGATGGTGTTAATCCTGAAATAAGTTGAAGTGATAATTCAAATGCTAAAAGATTGAAGTTAAACAAAAAGATATAGTTTGTTTAAGTTGATTAGGGAGAGATCATCAAAGTCTTGGATTTATTATCATTTCTAAATATTTAGGAATTAGAATTAGAATTTATTAGAGCAATATTCAAATAATTTTTCTTACCTTATAAGAAAAACTTAAAAAAATTCACTTCATTTCATTCTTTATAATTTTCTTTATCCATAAATTTTTTCGAGTGAAAAAGAAAGAAAGATTAGTAAATAATTAAAATGATACTGTTTAACTGAATAAGGATAAAAAACGAATAAGATGTAAAAGGTTTATAAAAGATGAATAAAATTGAAGTACAAAGATGATTTATTTAGATTACAAGAATAAAATAAATGCTATTAAGTTGCTTGTTTCTCAAGTGAGTATAATGAATAGAAGTATAAGGTTAGTGTAATTTTTCGGTCATGGTGTAAGTTCTTAGTTTGATTATTAATATAGAAAAAGAGTGGTGCTAGGTGTTTACAACAAAATCATCATGTTTGATCCAATTAACTTTCAACATATATATCTTGTATTGTGATCATGGGTCAAGATACGGGTCGGGTCATCAGTTTTTGAGGTTGGCCTATGGGGTACATTATGTGATGATGCAGACACATGTAGTAGTAGTATCAATAAAAATAGTAATAACAATAATAACAACAACAATAACAATAATAATAAAAATATAACTACGGGTTAATGTCACTCGTTGTCACAGCTTCATATTTGTTCACAATTGGGCTTAGCGAGAAATAAGACCAATAACAACTTGATCCATTAGCAATAAGTGTGATCGACAACAATTGATTAGTTTAACAACAACTAACCACCAGTGAAAATAAGTGACGGCATGACTTACAATTGATGAAGTTTCTACTGATAAATTCTTCATTGATGTTTGTCGATAGTTTTAACCACCAACCGCTAGTGATTGTCCGTCCCTTGCCTAAGGAAGATCTTTTGTTTATTTTCTAGTATGTTGTTTCTTAACCGATTATGTATACTTGTTTTGCCTTTTATGTTTGAAATATTTCAATCTAAAAGTGATTATGATAATTATAAAAAAAATAATTAAATAATATATCCTAAGTATGCATTTATGTTAAAAATTATTACGATAAATACTAACTAATTAATATATTTCTTCAAATAGTTGTAGCTGTTTTTTTTATTTTTTTATTTTAAGAAAACATCAAATTACCCTCACTGACGACAATCAAGTGTTACCTTGTCTTTGAGTAAATGTTAGAAACAGAAAATGCATTCTTAATTGGCTCGACTAGGTTCGTGCTCCATAACATCGGATTAGTTTATTAAAGAACTCGATTTAACTCCCGATCACCTTGCTTCTTGTAGCTTGATTAGTTGATTTCATAAGAGTATACGTGACATTCGGTTGATACGAAAAACCAAGAAGAATTTTGTTATGTTTAAAGAAATTTGAACGTCATACGTTCTTTTCCCTTGTTTTTTTTTGAACGGCAAATGTGCGACCCTGATTCGGAGAATATGTGTTATCTTAATCGGGCCCACCTATTCGTATCCCAGCCAAGACCGCACCCCCAACTTTGCTGAGAAAATCACCTGGTTTAACCCTGAACATTTTGCTCAAAGTGAGACTTGAACCCCTGACCTTTCAATATTTACATGTCATGGGCACCTCACCTTAATCAGTTGGGTTAAGGATCATTGGTGCATCAAAAAGAGAGGGTCCGTTGATCTACTTCTAGGAAATTAAACAACACTACTATTAACTTAATAATTGAATGAGTGTATCTACGTCGACTTAACCTTAATCTTTGCATGCTTCCTAACCTTATTTCTCTTCCTCGAGTCTAATAGTAAATAAGTAGGAAACTGTAAAATAAGAAAGTTAAAAATAGCATACAAACGACTAGAAATTAGAAGACCTCTTTATCACTGTTCTTCAAAGTCGGGGAAAAGGCTTCGAAGCTATTAGCTACCACAAACATTGTGATTATTATATAGAATTTCTTTGACCAACTGGCCTCTTATTATTAATAATAATTTAATGCATGCATGCATATTTCACATGTAACGTAACCCACAAGAAGGATTTCATAACATAAATCACAATTAATAGAGACAACCTTGTTAAAACAACTTATAGATGTAACCGATAACCAAAGGCTTTTGGCCTAGGGGTATAAGTTGTGTAAAATGGTATAACTTTTTATACCCAAGGGTTTAAATCCCACAATGGATAGTGATGTAGTAATTAATAAGAGTAGATTAGATTAATTGATGTTATCAAAAAGATATAAACTAGGAATTTCTAACCACGCAATGCAACAAAAACTTTTATATTACACAATAAAGGTATATCAGCCTAAAAAATATCAATACTTATGTATTCATATTCATTATTGTGAAAATAAATGTTAAATCTGTCATTCTATTGGCCAGCTGTGGAATGTTTTACAGTTTTCATTATCAAAAACAATATTTATAATAATAATATTTAGTGGGGGTACTAAAATAATTGTTTTATTAATTAGTTTGTTCCATTTTTCTTTTGAAATAAATGTGTGTATAGATACACATGTACATAACTAGTTTTACTCCCCGCGATGCAGAAGGATTTTTTGGCTGCTTATTTGATTGCATTTCATTATTACATTTTATATAAGGGTTTAGAAGCCGGATTGTAGTTAAAACTTGATGCATCAAAAAGAGGGATTGGCATTATGGACCAAAATAGGATGTTCACTGGTTTTGTAATCATGCTACAAAAGGGGCTTGCTTAAATTGTTGCTATTGGTGATGTTTCGAAGGGGTCGATGATGCTTCAAAAGTAAGCTGCATTACAAAATTTTTTATCAAGTCTTTAAAATCTGGATATTTGACGCGCTCTTTTTAATTCTATGCTAAAGCTGTTAATCATAGGAGAGATGCTCAGTACGATTATTGACCTTGTGTTTGAGAACTAGTATAAGTAACAAGATCGAAGGGCGATAATTTGTAGGATACGGGTTCACTTTTATTAAGAATATATGATAATAATAATAATAATAAAGACAATCACGTTATTGATGGGAAAAATAAAGTGTTAATCATATACAATCTGAATGTAAGTAATAAAATAAGTTACATGAATTGAAACTAATTCAAATCATAGTCTTCTGAAAGAGCTGGAAGAAAGCTTTGTTCACTTGAATCTTGGAGCTTTAGAGATTCTCTACAACTTTCCTATGTCTCTACAATCAACAAACCAAAATGTTGTTTAACAAAGGTCCTTAAAACAGATTTCGCGTCTTTTCTCAGACAAGTACGTATGTCTTCCAGAGTATAAAAACTAAAAGAATATGTGTACTGTCGGAGATGTTCTTGCACTCAAGATAACACTGAATAAGAAGGTATCTCAAAAATGAAACCAAAGAAGAAGAAGAAGATCTTAGAATCAGTTTTGTTAATGAAGTAGTGTAGGTTTATCAATTACAAAAAATTCTATCAACACCAACAAGGAACATATTCTTGTATGTGTGTATGCCTATATATATATATATGAAAATTTTACGGTACAAATTGATAAAATCATGCGAAGTGAACGAAGCAACAAGAGGATGTCGCGTGGCTTCTGTGCGTTTATACACGGAGGGGTATTTTCGTCCATCAACTTATTTTCATTCCTTATTGCGTGATATTACAACTATTGTGCCGGGAGGAAGTTGAAGGTTTTTATAACTTGCGTAATTTAGTAAGAATCTCGAATGGCTTATTAAGAACCTTGCACAATTATTAAAGAATCTTGAATGACTTAGATATAGTTTTTAATGGGTTATTATTAGTTTTGAATGGTTTACAACTAGTAATTTTGAATGGCTTGTGTAATACACGTGGAACCTTGTATGAATGCTTTTGGACTAGTTTTGAATGGGCTAAAACTAGTTTTGAATGACTTGCGTAATATGTTTCGAACCTTGCGTAGATATTATTATAACTTGTGTGATTTCATAAATTATTACGCAAGAGTTTTTGTCAACCGCTTCATAATCACGCTTGAGTACTGAAATTACCCTATTACCCTTTTATAGTAAAAAAGAATGGAATTATCAAGCAACTCATATCAAGCGCTGGTAGTTTTAAACCGACAGCCCAACTGTGCTGTTTGACACAAAACATCACAAAACCGTGCTATTTGACGCAAAACAACACAAAAATATGTTGTTTGACACAAAACAGCATAGAAAACCGTGCTGTTTTGATAAAATACAACACAAAAACGTTAAAATACAGCACAATTTCGCATCGTTTATTTTTTTGTAAAAATATAGCGATACTATGCTTAATCTAAAGAGAAAAAAATACTTGATTTTATGGTGCAATTTGTTTAAAAAAATCTATTATGAAAAAATTATAAAGATTTATAAAAATTAGAGAAAACTTAAAAAAATCAACAAAAATGATTACATACCCAAAATAAACCTTCATATTAATCATTGATTGAAAAATAAAAGGTTAATATCATTTTTTTAGCCTTTTTAGGTAAAATACATTTTTTAGTGCAACCTTCCTGTATTAAAATGGTTTAAGATGAGATAGGCATAACTAACGCAACATTTGAATTTTTTAATCTATAATTATTTTTAACATGTCGTTAATTTTTTTGCTAATGCACTGAAATGTTCAAAATATATTTCTTTTGGCTTATTATGCTCTAATCGATGACAAAAGGTTTAAGATTGCTTATTGTAATTTTTCTATTATAATAAAAAAATAGCTAATAGCTACACGTGTCAGTAACATATTTTTTTTGCATTAAAATTTTTTTGTTTTTCTCTACTGTTAAATAATTATATTAATTACTAATAATATTATTTAATATTTTTATAGATTAAAAATAATTCTTTAATAAATTAAGAAAGAGATCCTTTTATTGATTTCTAAAATAACATTTTTTATAAAATAAAAAATTTTTAAAACATCAAAAAAAATTTAAAAATATGAAATATCTTAACATTAATGTTTTTAAAAAGTAAAATTTATATAAACCGAAAATAGTTAAATTTAAGAGTTATAATAAGAAAATTTTAAAATAACATTCTTTTAAAACATTTTACTTTGAAACAAAATGTTTAATTTTAATTTAAAAAAAAGTTTAAAAAGTTGATATCATTGATTTATTATTTATAGTAATTACACATACGTAATTTAGTTATATATTATTTTGAAATATCGTTTTATATTTAATTAATTTCGTTCTATTTAATATTATATTTACTCAAATCATGTAATATACGAATTACTAAAGATAGCGCTAACGAGCAAAAACGCCTATAGATAACGCTTTAGGTTCACATATAATGTTTTTTATGTAATAATAAGTTATGCTAAAAGTGTTTATAATTAAGTATGCTTTAAAATATTTCCTTTTTTCCTTTTGTAATAAAAAGTTCTAACCAACCACGAAGGTTTAAAACTTTTTATCAGATATTTTAAAAATTATTTATGATTGTGATCTGAGGTGATCATAATATAGTATATAAAATTATGTAAAACTATTTGTTTAATTTTTTTCTATTGTTTTTTATTAGTGACAAAGTACTTAAACAAAAGGTTTAATATAAAGAAGAAAGTAGATGAAAAATATAATATAATAAAAACATCCATAACTTGCCCGGAAAAACTAAAAATTAAAATAACACCTTCCTAAAAACTGTGTTTCAACATTTTAGTAACTACATTAATTTTCCAAACAACAGTTTAATTCGTATAAATGTCATTTAAATGTACATTATATTTTGTGAAGAAATCATTCACTGAATACTTCAAATCAAGTCATTGTTAAATTCACTGAAGAGTTTATAGACTAATGGTATCTGATGTATAAACAACATTGTCCCTTCTCATGAGGTTAAGAACGAATTCGGTTAAAGACGAGTTCAGATCTTATTGTAAACAATGTTGTAAATTTAAAAATGTAATTAGACTAGTTCAGATCTTATTGTAAACAATATTGTTTAAAAATTTAAATTTAAAAATAAATTGTTTTTGTAATTTTATCATAAATGGGAAAACACATATTTCAAATTTGTATTTAGTACAATACTAATACTTTTATACACCCACCAACCTTAAATTCTATCAATACAAACAAGTTAAAAAGAGTAATTATGGGTAATCATTTTACTTTAATAAATGTCCCATTTAAATAATTAAATGGGACATACTGGATCACCACATTTATTTTTACTAAAATTTTTTCGTGACTACCTTTTATTAAATAAATACATTGATTACTAATAATCATATTTAATTCATTTTAGATTACAAATAATTTTTTTAATGAATTAGAAATTAAAGATATTATTTTCTTAATGTTATTTATAAGGAAATAATTTTTTTTAAATAATTTTTTTTCTAAAATATCAAACTATTTTAAAAATACAAAATATTATAAAAAGTATAACTTTTATAAAGAAAAAATATTTAAAATTAAGAGTTATAAAAAAGAAATTTTTAAAAATAAAACGGTTTGTTTGAAACAAAATGTTTATTTTTTAGAAAAAAATAATTTAAAAATAAAAGTTTAAAAGGTTGATATTATTATTTTATTACTCATAGTAATTACTCATACGTAATAAAAAATTATATCTTATATTAAAATATCGTTTTATAATTAGTAAACTTTTATTCTATTTAATATTTTATTTATTTAATCCATGTATTACCCGGGTTACTAAAGATAGTAACTATATATATCTTGACTCTCTCCAATCCATTTTTTATACATGACTTGCGAATAGTTTTCTTCTTGTTATTTCATTCAATATTATTGCTCTTAGATTGAAAACTCATATATATTATAAAGTTTGCTTAAAATTAAAAAAATAAACACAAAATTATAGTTAGTTTAAAAATAAAATCATTACCTTAATTTAAATAATATCAATTAAAAACTGTTAAATAAGGCCGGGAAAAAATCTTTGATGTCTAAAATTATGAAAAATATACAATCATTTACTTAGTTGTTATATATATATATGAAATGACTTTTAGAATTAATCATGTTTGTGTGATTCTTATCAGATTTGTATTTTTATGTTTTTATTAGAAGATCATAATAAACACCCTAAAAGTTAATATTTTGGTTATGTATGTTGTGATGAGCATATGATCACAAATAGAGTTATATATATACTATATATTGTATTTATGATAAAGTTCATAGATAAAGATAAATATATTTTTATTAAAATTATACAAAAAATCACATGTAAATAGTTAGCAAAAACTAAATTATATATATACACACATGTGTGTGCGCTTAAAGTTTAAAGATAAATAATCACTTTATTAAGTTTGAATTTTGTAATTTTTACGGCTTCTACGTAGAGTACGATTGTAAAATTAGATGGTAAATGTTCAAATAAAAAGTCCACTAAAACTAAAAGGTGTAAGAAGTGATCTCAACCATTAATCTTCTTAATCAATAATTAAGATCAAATTGTAAGAAAACGTTTGTTAGAATGGTATTTTAGGAGTAGCCAATTTTATTGACTTTTTTGCATATTCCCCTATTTTTTTAAAACATTCGTAACTTTTATGTATAAAATTATTTTTTTTATAAAATTACACCATAAAAACGAGCTTTTTTATCTTTAAACCGAATACAATATTGTTATATAAAAAAATAATAATATATAATAATATGATTAAATCTCCTTTTTAGTATAACCCTACTCAAATTAAAATACACCTATAAGATTTCTATTAAAGTTATTAAGCATTTCGTATTTTTAATATTATTTTATCATTTGATACACATCAATAATTGTAATATGATATAATAATATGATATGTTATTTAATGTAATATTTTCTTTTAAATTAATATTAATTTCCACTTTTTATATTTTCAGTTGTATTTTAAAAATTAAAACTATTCATTAATATTTTTTTGTTAAATTCATTTAGTCTATAACATAATGACTATCAATAGTTAACCTTATATTAAATATCTAATAATATATTTATTTTAATTTTATTATTATTTAGCATCATCATTTAATGAAAGAGAATTATAACATAATGACTATCAGATGTAGAATTATAACACGCGGCATCTTATATTTTTATTTATTATAATAATAAGATCTCATAAGACCAAAGTGTTTTAAAAAACGAATTGTAAACAATAAAAAAGTGTGTTTCGAAAATAAAAATAATAATTTATGTTGAATACATCTTTGTTTTAAGTAAAAAAAAATCAAGATCTCTCTCATCTTTGTTTTGACATCTTTGTTCATCATCATTTGGTTTCAACAGGGGTAGCCTTGAGGTGCGTGGAATGGGTAGCCGTCCAAAGGCCGATCTTTTTAAGGGCGTGGAATTTTTCAAGTAGTTTTTATATTTTTAAGTACGTATATTGTAAAAACTATAAAAATAACAAATTTAATAACAATTTAAATATTTTGGTCTATTTAATCTTAAAGATCATTAACATTTGAATTAGTTTAGGCTACTATCATTTATTCAATTTAATACTCAAATTAAAAATAAATAAAAACTTTATATTATATGGGCCTATTTTTTTACTTGCTCAGGTCCCAAAAATTTTCTAGCATTGTTGGGGATGGCCCTGGGTTTTAATATGCACACACATTTGAGGGATGAAGTGAAAACTATCAAATTATGAGAAAACCACATCTAGCCAATCTCAAATTTTATAAATAATTTATTTTTTTAATTGTCTAAACTGTATTTGAGTAAATTATGACTTTATTGTTGTAGGTAATTATATATATCTAAATCCGTATCCCCTTCGATCGTGGCGTGATGAATTTTGAGTTACGTATACGTAACTCATAGTTTTACATAGATACATAAACTTAAATCTTTGGTTTTTCTTAGTTTTCGCATAACTTTTGGTGTTCTCAATAACCCTCCCCTATATATATAACTAGTTACTTACCGGCCATCAAAAGCCACATAATAAAGTATAGATTACAGTCGACCTGAATTGTTTCCGGACTAAATTCACGCCAAACCGTAAAAAGACTCAAATTTATATTGTTGAACAAAAACATATTATAGTCAAAACGTAGATCAATAAATTTGAATTCGAGTATAGACAAACAATTGAGCCTACTTATCTTTGGATTAATTCACGTCAAACCGTAAAGTAACTCTAATTTATACCTAAACAAAAAAGTTTTATAATTGATCCGCCCTTTTATCAAACAAAATTATGTCACAAAATATAACAAGTCAAAACGTACATAAAAAAACACATATATTACAATCATCACTATTCGCTTCCGTACTAAATTTACGTTGAAACGTAAAATAACTTGGATTTACACTGTCGAATAAAAATGTTTTATATTTGACTCGACTCATTTCCAAACAAAACTTCCGTCAAAACGTAAGTGAATTTTAAAATGTAGAAAACCTTAAAACATATATAAAAATATGCAAAGAAACGTTTTATAATTGACCCAACTTGTACCAAAAAATACGAACGTATAAAATTAGTTTTTTAAGTAAATTAAACTTGTATTGGGCTAAGCCCTAAACTTAAGAAACTTAAGGAAGTCAAAGTGGTGACTCGTATTTAAAAATACGAATGTAAGAAATTGATTTACTGGGCTAAACTTGAAACTTTTAAAAACTTAAGATGGTTAAAGAGACGTGTCAAAGTTTACAAGTAATTCAATAAATAAATTGTATAATAGTTGTTGTTGTTGTTGTTGTTATTATTATTATTATTATTATTATTATTATTATTATTATTATTATTATTATTATTATTATTATTATTATTTTATTATTATTATTATATAATTTAATAAACAATTTTTATAATTATTAATATTATTATTATCAACTTCTAATAAATAATTGTTATTAATTTGAATTTAATAAAAAATATTATTACCGTTCCTTTATTCCTTAATCAATGTATGTGTAATATAATAAAATATAAAAGAGCTATATTAAATGGTATATTGGTTCATATCACATATTATATATTATAATTTATTAGAAAACTAAATTATATTTTAATGGATATTATTATATGTATTTAAGCAAACAATGATTAATAATAACTTTATTTTTGAATTTTTATTAATATTTTAATTTTATTATGAATTTATTTTTTAAGATATTTTATCTTTTTCTTAAAGTCAAAAATATACTGTTATAGAATTCTAGATATACGACTTTGATGTGATTATTTTTATCTAAAAGCAAATTACTATTTTGGCTTCTTTGGTTTAGGGCAGTGTTTTTGTGACCGGATCGGACCGGCCGGTCCGACCGGTTCGACCGGGGATCGGCTGGGTGGCCGGTCCGGTTCACATCGATTCGTTTCTAGCCGGTCGAACCGGCCGGTTCATCCCGAACCGCTGGTCGGACTGGGAAACCGGACCGGTTCGGACCTGATTTTGTAATTTTTTTTATTATTTTTTTATTTTTTTGATTTTAATGGGTAAAAACGGGATGTTGAACCATAAATTAGTATGTTAGATATAAAAATATAGTTAAGTTTTATATATAACTATAAAATACGTATATAAATTACTTATATTTAATTATATATATAACTATATATATAATATACTATATATATAATTATGACGTCATCCGGTTCTTAAATCCGGTCCGACCTAGTAAGGCGTCCGGTTCAACGTCCGATCCGGTTCTGAAAACATTGGTTTAGGGGAATTAGTTCTTTCAACCCAAAAATTAATCTTTTAACTGACTTTGCATTTTTTAATAATTTTAGTCTCTTACACTAACTTTGTTAATTTATTCTGTTAAGTATAAGGGTTTTTTTTTTTTTTTGCTTTTTACATGTCAGTGGCTCTTTATATAAATTAGATAGTTCTTTTACTATTTAAGAGGCTATTTATGTAATTACTCAAATTAGCAAAAAACAACCCTACCCATCTTCATTCTTTATTTTTATTTATTTAAATTTTTTATTGTTATTTAATCTTTTCTTTACTTTTATTATTATTATTTAATAAAATACGTTTAAAATATTAAGTTAGATATATTTTTTAAAGCTTTTTAATTATTTTTCAAACTTTTTTATTATCGTTCCTTTTTAAAAAAAAATTCATTTCTTTACGTCATTCGTTCGTTTAAACGTGTTCACTTGTTCAATTCAAAATTTGTTTAATTTTAAAAATTTTATCCATTAAATTTGTTTTATTTTTAGAATCATTAATTTCTTAACTTCTCTTCTTAGCTCGTTCTTTTTTATAATTTTCTTGTTTAAAATATTTGTTTTTAAAACCTTTGGTTTGCTTAAAATTGTTCGTTGATATTAAATTCGTTTGTTTTTCGAACTTAGTTTTTTTTTAACCACTGTAAGTAAATTATACAATATCAGCATATGTTTGCAACGACTATATATTTAATGGTTATTTTTGCAACGGCTATGCTTTTAACTTGTTTAACGTCCTAACATTTTATCAAGTTAGAAATTTAAACCTTTTTTTAACTTGTATAGTATAATGAAATAAAAGATTTTAGGACACACAATTTTAAAAAAGAATATGAAAAAGGAATGATTTTAAAACGACTTTTATAAAGCACAAAACTAATATGTACTAATACTTGTGGAGTTGTTAAGAGTGTTAGTTATAATTGGTTAAAATCAATATTAGTCAACTTTGTAAAGCAATTAGTAATATAAATAGGAGATTGTAAATATGTATTAGGGGTACAGAAAATGAATAATAAGTTCTCCCTAGTCTCTTTTCTCATATTCTCTATTACTACGTGTTCACTAGCAATCCTGAAGAACCATTCTACATTTCTCGATTTTTCTAGCTGTTAGATATGATCAAGTGATTGACCACTGATATTTGGTCTCAATCACTACTTTTCTTTGTTACTATTCTTCAAGAATTACGGATCGCATACAAAACCTTTCAAAAAAGAAGTATTCATTTTTATATTTGCAACATGTTTAATTAACTAATAATCATAAAAATAACGAAAAAATTAAAGAACCAAAACAACAAGAATAAATCTAACTTGTATGGTACAAAGAAGCGGACGATATAATGATGAGATGATTTGCTATGAATTGATTATTTTATTACAATGGATCCATGACTTATATAGTGCAAATTACAACAGGAATGATATAAATTATTGGAGAAACCTACGGATCTATCTTAGGTAAAATGACCAACGATTATAATACAATCTTGACTATATATATTATATATTAAATTGACTATAATTTAGCCACTAATGTTATCGGTCCTTATACGCCCCCGCAAGATGGAGGATCCATCGGATACACCAATCTTGGACCTGTTACGTAAAAATAATGTTCTCGTCAGCGGTTTGGTAAGCATATCTGCAAGTTGTTCCTGTGAACTGATGTGTAGGACACGTAGGTGGCCAGCCGAAACTTGTTCCCTGACGAAATGATAATCAAGTGCAACATGCTTCATGCGAGAATGGTAGACGGGATTTGCACATAGATATGTCGCACCTGTATTGTCACAAAATAGAGTTGGTGTGTGGTTTGTCGGGATGCCCAGTTCATGCAGTAAATTCTTGATCCATGTGAGCTCAGCGGCAGCATTTGCTAACGCCTTATACTCGGCTTCCGTAGAGGATCGAGAGACCGACTTTTGACGTGTGGACTTCCATGAGACAATGTTTGAGCCAAGATAAAGTATATAGGCTGTTGTAGACCGCCCGGCATCATTTACACCACCCCAATCAGAATCGGAAAAGGCCGAGAGAGTGAGAGTAGAATTCCGGTTTAGGAAAAGACCATGATGGATTGTGCCCTTGAGGTAACGAAGAAACCGTTTTAAGGGCTTGCCAATGAGTTTGTCGCGGGTTATGCATGAATTAAGAAAGTTTGTTGATGGGGAATGAAATATCCGAGCGAGTGAAGGCTAGGTATTGGAGAGATCCAACAAGTTTTCGATAAGGAGTGGCATCAATCAAGGGGGATGGATCGTTAGGGGTTAAGGGTTCGGTGGCGCTAAGAGGTGTGGTGACATCTTTCGCACCATCCATGTGAAATTGATGGAGAAGGTCTTGGATGTAATGGTGTTGGGACAAGAGTAGACCTGTTGGTGTAGGAATGACTTCAACACCGAGGAAGCGGTGAAGCATACCAAGATCTTTGATGGAAAATTTGTTGCATAAGGCTTGGATGAAGTGATCAAGGAATTGTGAATTGTTTCCCGTAAGAACAATGTCATCCACGTAAACCATAAAGTAACAAGTGACATTTTGGTTTTGGTAAATAAAAACAGAAGCATCAGATATGGATTTACGAAACCCAAAATGAAGAAGAAAGTTGGTGAGCTCAATGTACCAAGCTCGAGGAGCTTGTTTTAAACCATATAAAGACTTTTTGAGCTTGCAAATATGGTGAGGAAATTGAGGGTTTATGTATCCCGGTGGTTGGGTCATGAAGACGTCCTCGTGAAGAGTACCATGAAGGAAAGCATTGTTAACGTCAAGTTGACGTAGCGGCCAATTTTTGGAGAGAGCTATTGAAAGAATAGTTCGGATGGTTATGGGTTTTGTAACGGGGCTGAAGGTATCAAAATAATCTTTCCCGTGTTGTTGGAGAAAACCTTTTACAACCAGACGAGCCTTATACTTGTTAATAGAACCATCAGGATTACGTTTGATACGGAATACCCATTTACAACCGATTGGTGTGTGGGAGTTAGAAGGTACTAGTTCTCATGTTTGATTTTGAATGAGAGCATTAAACTCCGAATCCATAGCACTCCTCCATTGAGGATCCTTGGAGGCTTGAGTGTGAGTTGATGGCTCAAGAGTGGGTGGTAAAGGGTGGAGGGTAGTTGTATTAACAAGGTTTGGGTTATAATATTTGGAGTTAGGTTTTCTAGTTCGTTGTGGTCGAGTGGGAGGAGGAGGTGAAGGTGGTAAGGAGGAAGGTGGTGAGTTGTCGGTCCCGGTTGTGGTACTAAAGGGGGGAGAAGGGACGGTGGAAGATGTGGAGTTGGCGGAGTTGGTGGAGAGACGAGTCGATGTTGTGGATGTAGTTGTGTCCGTTGAAGGTTGAGAGGAGTCTTCAGGAGTTCTTAGAATGGGTGTTGGTGGGGAAGTAGGTAGTGGGTGGGGCGTGGGGTTTGTTGGAGGAATATTATTTACGTGTGCATGGGAGGTGTGGTTTGGTGTGTTAGTAGGGTTGACATCATGTTGAGGTGATTTGGAGTTCACAGTAGGTGTAGGAATAAAAGTATCAGTTGTTGGAAGAGGAATAGTAGGAGCACCATCCATTTTGAATGGAAATATGTGTTCAATAAATTCCACATGACGAGAATGGTAGAGATGATGAGATGCGGGATCGTAGCATTTATAGGCGGATTTAGAGAAAGAATAACCCAAAAATATACATTTTATGGAGCGAGGATGAAGTTTAGATGGCGCATAGGGACGTAACCATGGATAACACAAACAACCGAATGATTTTAGTTTCGTATAAGTCAGTGGACTTTTGTACAATCGCTCGTAAGGTGATTGAAAATCTAGTATTTGTGTTGGTAGACGATTGATAAGATAGACGGCGATTTGGAATGCGTGTGACCAAAAAGTGAGGGGTAAGTTGGCATGGTGAAGTAAAGACAATCCGTTTTCAAGAATATGTCTATGACGCCGTTCGGCAATACCGTTTTGTTCCGGAGTGTGGGGAGGAGTGGTGAAGTGAGAGATTCCGTTTTTTTGAAGATAAGGAATAAGACCAATATATTCACCTCCATTGTCCAAAAAAAGTAAGACTAGGGGAGTATGAAAAAATTTTCAACTAGTATTTTAAATTGGGGAAATAAGGTGGCGACATCCGATTTCCGTTTAAGCGGATATAACCATGTGTATCTGGAATAAAAATCTACAAAAATGACATAGTATGCATATCCATCATTCCCAAACATCCGAGTAGACAAGTTCCAAGGGTTTAAACAGTTTGAATGAATTTTTACCAAAAGGCATTTTATGAGTTTTATTTAATGAGCAAGCATCACAATGAAATAAAGTATTTGACATTTTATTATAATTGAGTCCTATATTATTGAGTAAAAGTTTTTGAACATTGGTTGATGGATGTCCAAACTTATGATGCCACGAGATAAGTGATCCAGATGTCTTGTTGGTCGGTGAAAAAGAAAAGCCTTAAAAGGGACCAAAAACAGCTTTGGTTGGTGAAAAACGCCTTAAAAAGGACCAAAAACAGCTTTGGCCGGTGAAAAAAACCCTTGAAAAGGGACCAAAAACAGCTTTGGTTGGTGAAAAAACAGCGTAGTTGTGTCAAGATAAGACCAAAAACAGCTATGGATTGTAAACAAAAACAGCTATTCAATAGTTACCAAAAACAGCTTATCAAAATTTTAATTTAATCTTAGTTTTATTTTTACAGCGGTTATATACCAAAAACAACACTATAATATACAGCAATAAAGGAACCGCCTTATTATGCCTAAAAACCGTCATATTTGGTTATTTTTTTGTACTAGTGTATATTAGGTTTGCCATCAAGAATTTTTGGTGGTGCTTCAGTTAGGCCATCGACAAACTGTTCGAGTTCAAGACCCGTGAGTGTGGAGAGTTCAACAAAGGTGGTGGTAGTCATCGTGATTGGAAAGAAAAAGAAAGAAAAAAAAATATTGTGTGGATCGTAAGAGCTCAGAGGAGCAACGAGGCTCTTATTACCATATAATGATGAGATGATTTGCTACGAATTGATTATTTTATTACAATGGGTCCATGACTTATATAGTGCAAATCACAACAGGAATGATATAAATTATTGGAGAAGCCTACGGATCTATCTTAGGTATAATGACCAACGGTTATAATACAATCTTGACTATATATATTATATATTAAATTGACTATAATTTAGCCACTAATGTTGTCGGTCCTTATAGACCATTGTAAAATGGACGAGTGACATTGAATAAAGAATTTTGAAAAACGCATGATTTTGAAAAAGATGTTTGTAAGAAATAAAAGATTTAAATTTTTTTTATTTATTTTTACATTTAAAAAGGGTTTTATTAAATAATAATTATAATAATAACAACAAGAAAACCAAATTAACAATAAAAATTTTAAAAAATGAAATAAAAATATTTTTTTAAAGTATACAAACAAAAAAAAAAATCATATAAAAATATTTTTTTAAAGTATACAAACAAAAAAAAAAATCATTTAATAAAAAAGGATGGGTGGGGATTTTTTTTTCTTTTTGCTAATTTGAGTAGTTACATAAATAATCCCTTAAATATTACAAGAACTTTGTAATTTATATAAGTAGCCCTGGAGTGTAAATGGTCTAAAATACTATTATACATAACTTAATAAATTAATAAAGTTAATTTTAGAAGCTAAAACTGTTACAAAATGTTACCTTAAAGTCTAATATGTCAAAAGATTATTTTTTTTACTGAAAGAGTTAAATCGTCTAAACCATAGAGGCCAAAAAAATAATTTACTCTTATCTAAATTTCATAAATTTTATTAAATATTGATTGGATTCAAATAATATATATTTTATTTTAAAATTTTTATTTTATTAAATTATGAACCTTCACTTTTGTCGCAATAAAAACAAACATTGATGAAGGGTAACATTATTTTAATTTTTATTAATATGTAAAATTGAGTTTTTCTTTTATAGTTTTTAAATTATATTTTTTATAAAATTAGTAATATACGACTGTGGCATGTTTATTTCTATCTACATTTCTTAGATTTTGTAAAATGTAGAGTCTAGTCAAATAATATATTTTGTATGTTTCTAATTTCTATTTATTAAAATTATGAATATACAGTTTCATCATGCTTAATTTTGAGTTTTATATAAAACCAAGTTGTATTAATGCTCACCAAAGTGTCCAAGTTCACTACATGTACATTCAACACATACGTAGAAAACATTTTTTTTCCAACGACACATGTTCTTCTATTCGTACAGATATTAATTAACAGGCTTCAACCGTAACTGTTTTATGTATATACAAAATATCCGTCACTAACACACAAAGAATTTCACTAGTTAAAAGAATAATGAAAAATAAATTGTGATAGAAATAAGAATTCGGGTTAGCAACCTCCAAAATGCTATTTGAAAAGTTAGTTTATTAATTGTTTAATATTCTTAATGTTCAAAGAAAACTCAATAGTTCATGCATGATGGTAACTAATGCCATAATAAATCAAAGTCGGACTATAATTGTTTACTAGTACTTTAAATACTTTTAAAAAAGTGTAATATATATCAAGACAGATTCCAATATTTTCTGATACGAGAAATACATTAACACATAAATAATAGTCAAATGATGCATTTAATATATTTTTGATATGCCAGAATCGAAATCTCCATGCACGTACACATACACTTAATTTAGTTGCATTTCACACAATATAAATTGGAATGAGGTGGAAGGAGTATTACAAATTAAATCAATAATAGAACTACCAATGGCAGATTCAGTACATTTGCAATATTATGCATTTTTCTCTTTGCAGGGTATCTTGATGGTGGTCCTCTTGAGTATTGGTTACATTTCATTTAGCGCGCAAACCACGAGTGCATCCAATTTTGATGTCACATCTTATGGTGCAAAAGGCGATGGGAAGACAGACGACACTGAGGTAATTAAGCCGTGTGTATAAGTTTGTTTAAAAGGGAATGTGGTTCCATGTGAAAGAACCACGAACCCAATAACTGTTATCTAATTAGCTAGGTTCATGTCGTTTTCAGGCTTTCGTTCGAGCATGGGCTAGTGTATGTAGCGACAAGTCGCCAAACCCAACGTTGGTCATACCGCCAAGGAAATCGTTTCTGTTAGGCATTGTTACGTTCAGTGGTCCATGCAAATCCCATGCGGTGTATGTTCAGGTAAAAGAAACGTAGATTTCTTTGGGCCAATTATATTCTTTCTAATATATATAGCTAACATATCAATTTTTAATGGAGCTCTATTTTTTTACATTTCGAGTTTTATTTCTTACAAGTTCATATTATTCCTTTATCATGATTTTTTAAACATAATAAGCTTGTTTAATATGATTATATGGAAGTGGCAGCCAGAATAATAAGTATTATCCATAGATATATTATTACAAAAACCTCTCATTATTTTTTTTTATGGGACCGATATGATATTATATAAAAATATAATTCGTATTTATATGTTATTCTTATTTACATTGTGCTATTAACCAATAAGGTATATTATTTTTATCTTATAACTTTTAAAAAATATCACAATCCAGAAAGTACCGTTGTGATACGTTTGCTTTTATCTACGTTTCGATATAAATTTTACTCAAACCAAACCACGTTAGATACAATGATTTTTTAAATTTGTCTACTTTTAAATAACTTTTGATACACTTATAAAATACAGCATGATGATTTATTTTTAAATTATTTATCTTGTTTACCAAGGTTTCTTTTCACAAAAACAAAATGTTCTATAAATTTACTCAAAACGATTCTCTTTATATTTATCTACTTTTTACATAAATTATATTAGCGACCAATAGTAGAACGCGGGTAATCCCTTGCTAGTTTTCCTAGTTAAGAGTAATGTTTATGTTGTAGTTTTAATGTTACAGAAGAGTATCTATTTCTCTGTATGCCATCTATATCTATATTTTAATTTTAAATAAACATATATTCCTAAAGAAAAGGGAAAAACTAACAACTACAAATATGAATAATGCATATTTAGATTAATGTTGAAAATATATAAACATCATTTAACAATACTATCTTTATATAATGGCAAATTGGATTTTAATAATCCAAACTATTACCTATTGGCCGATAATAATTCATACTATTAATTTGGTCAGCAACACTCCCAACTTTCACTTTTGTTACCAACAACAGTCCTAGTGACTTGATTTTTAAATTTTTACGTTTGATTTGTATTATTTTAGCTCAATTTAATTTATATGTTTCTTCATTTCATTCATAATCATTATTGTGACTGGAATCGAGTCCAAATGAAACGTGAAAAATTAAAAATTATATCATTGAGACTGTTGTTGGTAATAAAAGTGAAAGTTGGGAGTGTTATCGGCCAAATTAATAATATGGATTATTATCGGCCAATAGGTAATAGTTTGGATTATTAAAATCCAATTTGCCTTATATAATTAAAGAACTAAAAAGGCCCTAGTAATTTACTGAAGATTTTGTATACACTAATTATAATTTTATTTTGAATAGCCTCCGTACCATAAATAAATTCTACTTAAATTTATTCTATAAGAAATTATTACTCCTAAAATATTATATCAAGAATCTCATATAAAGTTACCCTCTTAATTACAATTACAATCTATCATATAACCACATTAATAGTATAGTTTCTTAAAACTCTGGGTGCATTTTAAAAGGTAATTAACTAATGGCATTCATGCCTGCTTTCAAAAGAAAAATAATGGCATTAATTCCTTATTCCTCTATCTTATAATACATTACTAATACATTCCTAAACATTCATGTGAAAACTTAATTTGGGATGAAACTAAGAGCGTATGATAACTATTATGACTAATATTGTAATTTTTGTTTTGATGAGTAGCTTTTGGGCAACATAGTTGCACCAAAGACACTGGATGGATGGAAAGGGTGTGAAAAGAACAACATTTGGCTAGCTTTCACTTGGGTTCATAGACTCACCATTACCGGCCCCGGTCAAATCAACGGCCAAGGCTCTATTTGGTGGGGAAAGGAGGTTAATCTTTTGAATCTTGCTCGACTATATATATATATATATATATATATATATATATATATATATATATATATATATATAGGGGAAGGATCAAATGAGAACTCCCTTTTTTTGCGAGAACTCTAGGAACCAATGTAAGCCACTAGTTTTCAATGACAAAATGGTAAATAATATAAACATAATATAAAAAACTATAAAACAAAAAATAAGATGAAAATAAAAAAAATAAATACACAAAAATATTTCTCTCGTTTCCCTCTTTCATAAAAAAAATAAAAAAGATTTTAAAAAAATAAAAAAAAACTCGTTTTTTTTTTCGAAATTCGTTTTACACATGTGTAAAACCAGATTTACACATGTGTATAATAGTATTTACACATGTGTAAATAACAGGTAGGTGATTTTTAAAAATATATATATATCAAGAAGGTGGAAATAGCATGCGAGTTGCATGCGACTTAATTTATGTGGCTGAGATTGGTTCCTATAGTTCTAACAAAATAGGATGGTTCTCAAGATAACCCTACCCTATATATATATATATATATATATATATATATATATATATATATATATATATATATATACACACATCAATTTATCATGATATATATAAAAAGCTTACTAACTCGATTGTTCGATCCTTTATGCAGAAGGCAGCCAAAAAATGCGAGCGTCCAAAAGTAAGATGTCTACGTATTGCATTAAAGATTAAAATTTAATGTTGAGTTTGAGAATATTAACATGTAACTGTGAATTGTTGTAGGCTTTACATTTTAATAGATGCAATGGCCTTCGACTCCGAGGCACAACTCATAGTGATAGCCCAAGCCTTCATATTAGCATTGTTAATTGCAAATATGTAGATATTGGAAATATTCGAATTTTAGCACCACAAGATAGCCCCAATACCGATGGGATCGACCTCAGTGCTTCATCAAAAATAAATATCCACGACTCTGATATTCGCACCGGTATGAGATTTAATCACCCTAAAAAATTATGCACTTGTCTACTGAAATTTGCAACCAAAAAAAGATCGCAAGTTTTACTCCCGACTTGTTTGTTAGTAAAATTTAGTGAGTTTTTTTAAACATATTTGGTTGTCTAAAATAAATATAAGGATTTGATTATTATATTATAATTATAACATATATTACAGAAGAACGTTTGAACGTTTATGAATAGTAGCAAGGAGCTGAGACACCTCAAATTTTAATATTCATTCAGGGAGATAACATCACGTTAGTTTAAAACTATTAAGAAGCTTAATTTTTTCAATATATGTTAAATAAAAAACAGAAGTAATACTTTAAAAAACAAAAGCAGTTGCAAACCCGTGCAAAAAAATTCAGTCCCAAATTGGTCGCAAATGGGCGTTCGCAAATCGATCAGTAAATAACCCTATCGCAACGTGGTATTACCCACGGAGGCTTTTGCCATTTACAGCCGACTTGCGACCAAAATTATAGCCGCAAACGGCCAGTTTTCTAGTAGTGTAATTTATACTTTTTTTTTCATATAAAGTAATTAATTTCTTATACGGTGTAAAATGTTTAATCCACAATAAAATAGGTGATGATTGTGTGGCTATCAACGGTGGCATATACGATATCAACGTAACAAGGGTGTTTTGCGGACCTGGTCATGGCATAAGGTACCAAACGATTAATGTTTTTCGACGTTATCGTTCTTTTTACACAAATTCCCATCACTCAGTCGTTTATGCGTTTGTGCAGTATCGGAAGCCTCGGGGAAAACGGTGGTCACGACACAGTGGAAAAAGTACGAGTACAAAACTGTAACATCACAGGAACCACAAATGGACTACGTATCAAGACAGTACCGGTAAAACAAAAAAAAAATTATCATGTTTTTTTTTATCTTTTTCAAATAACGGGACATTTGATTAATTAAATCGTATTTTCTACACACGGTAGGGTGGAACGGGGTACGCTAGGGGGATTGTATTTCAAGACATTAATCTCATAAACGTGGAAAATCCGATCATAATTGATCAACATTACTGCAGTAATCTCGAAAATTCTTTTTGCCCAGCACCGGTAAGTGTCTCATCTATCCATTTTACCATATTTTAGCATGTAAATCCTAGAGGTTCACTTAGCTTTTCTTTATAGCGGGGCGTCCCAGCGGTACAAGTGAGCGATGTGTCGTATATGAATATACACGGGTCTTCGGCTTCGAAGCAAGCGATTACGTTCAATTGCAGCGGGAAATTTAACTGTACAGGAATCCATACGAGCCAAGTTGGAATCACTGGTAATGGGGATTTTGCTTACTGTAAAAATGCTCAAGGGCGATTTATTTATACGAACCCAATTGTTACATGTAGCTATGGGGAGAATATACATGAGTTGTGATATGTTATTCAGAAAATAAAGCTAACTTCTTTAAGCATTTTCACTCTCTGTCAGTCTATTATTTATTATGTTTTTAGAAATGAACTGGACCGGTTAGTAAAACTAGAAACCAAACACGTCATTTTATCTAGTCGTTTCAATTTAACCGGCTAGCTACTAGTAGGATTGAAAACTAGAATTGATGATTTCAGTAAAATCTATATCGAAATGTAGGTAGATATAAGTATATCGCAATGATATATTCAGAATTTTAACAAACATTGCATGGCTGTGAATAAAACTAATAACATATTTAACCTATTAGTTTTGGTCATGTGTTAGGGACTTGGTTTGAATGAATTTAATATTGAAACATACATAAACATCTATGTCGCGATGTTATATTCAAAATTTAGAAAAAAATTACCTTGTTATAAAAAAGCTAGTTATATATATATTATTTGACCCATGTCAATTATAAAAGACAATTCATTACAGTGGGAGCCGGTAGGAACACGGAACCGTTCAGGGGTAGATACAGTCGTGATTGATATGTTGAAGCTCGGGGAGCTTCAATGGGCCTTTAGGTTAACTAACGAGAAGGCCACTACAACTATGGTTTAATTGTAGCCCATTATGGTTTTTTTGAGGATTAAGTTGTAAACCCAAATTTTTTTTATTTATATTATCTACTAGGTTAGAGCCCATGTATTACATGGGTGGAAAAAATAAAACATGTCAAAAACATTAGTTTTACGAATATTTTATTAGCTATTGGTGAAATAAAAATATAATAAATATCTAAAAAATTATAACAAATAATAAAATTAGAAATTATTACGCTATATTTGAAGATAAAATATGTCTAAAATCATATAATTTAACATGTATTAATAAGTTATTAAAATAAAAATATTTATATTTTAGATGTTTGGTAGTTTAATTTACTTATTTAAAATAATTATCATTTAATATAAGAGAGACAAGAAAACACAAATATATATATATATATATATATATATATATATATATATATATATATATATATGTATGTATGTATGTATATATGTTTGTTTTAACATATTTTAGTAAGAAAAAAAAGTCAAATTGATTGTTGTTATAATTTTTGTATTTATTATGAGAGAGAGGCGGGAAATAAGTTTTTTGATATGGTAGAATTATGACACGTGTCATTTGATATGATAAAATGATGACACGTGTTTCAAAAAAACATTCTTTTATTATATGTTATAAATTGTAAATTGTACTTGTAATTTATCACGAGTAAAGTAGAAAGCAGTATTGGTATTACATTGGTTGCAGCTTGTGGACGTAGGTCCATCGACCTCACCACGTAATTCTCGCATGTTCATCTTTGTACTTATTTTCTATCGTAGTTTTGATTGTGTTTGTGTATTGATCTATACCCGAATCCCTAACAAGTTAGCTTAAAGAACGTAAACTGTTATAAACTTCATACATAAAGGATGACATGTGTAATTTTTTAAAGGTGTATTTTATTATAAACTTAAAGGAAGAAATCGGTAATTTACTCAATTTGTTATAATAAGAAGATGATGTCACAATGACCTAGAATGTGTGAAAAAACAAGTCATGATAGTTTTTAAAAAAGAAAAAGAAAAATAAAGATTGTGATAAAAATAAGAATTCAAGGTTAGGAATGTTGAAAATGGTATTTCTAAAGTTAGTTTTATAAATTAATAAATATTCTAATATTTAATGAAAACTCAATAGTTCATGCATGATGATAATTAACGCCATAATAAATCACAGTCGGACAAAATTTGTTTACTAGCACTTCAAATATTTTTGAAAAAGTTTGATACCAAGACAAATATTCAAATATTTAATTATTGATACAAGAATTACATCTATAGTATTTAATAAAAGAAATTTCTTTTGCAATTTGTCATTCTTTTATCCCATCTTTTTGACAATTGTCATTATTTTAAACATAATCATTTCATTTTTCCTCCAACAGTATATTACAGTAATTTAAATACTCAAAATAATTTTCTCTCTCTTAATAAAAATCAATTTCATTAATTGATATATTTCTCTCTTTAATTTAGATTTTATTAAAATCAAGCAATGTTTTTAAAATAAATTTTATTAAAGAAATTAAAAATCACATCTTTTTATTAAAATAGAAATAATTAAAAAAACTTTTTATATAATATGAATTTTTTTTAAAACACTAAACATTTTTAAAACAAAATATTTAAATCAGTCATTTTTTAAAAAAATAATAAAAAATTTGAAATTTTCTAAAAGCAGTTTTACTAAAAATTTTATAAAAAAATCTTAAAATAAATATTTAAAAATAAAACTATTTAGATAAGAGATTCAAAAAATAGTATAATTGATTTATTTTTTGAATTATTGCATATATATAATTTTAATCATATCTTATATTAAAATACCGTACTGTAATTTTTTATGTTTAATACTGACTATAATCTATTATATAAATAAGTTTCTAGTCTATCTATCTATCTGTATATCTATCTATGTATACAAAAAAATCTAAAATAAGGCTTGACACAATTGTAATTTTTATCATGCTAACTTTCTCATTTCTCTTTATCATTATTAATAATATTAAATACTAATAATATTACTCATGTCATTTTCAAATTAAAAATTATATAATTTAATAAATTAAAACCTATTTTTTTATTAAAAACACACTTTTTAAAAATAAAAGTTTTACATAATATAGAATACAACAAACTTTTTTAAAATAAATTCATTTTTCTTAAGAAAAATATTTAAAATCCATATTTTTTTATAGAATAAAAATTTAAGAAAAATATATTATTATTTATTTACTTAAAGTAACTATTCATATGCAATTATAATTATATTTTATCTTCAAACACGGTTTTATAATTCATAAATTTTTATTACTAATTATTTAGTATTTTATTTATTCACCCCGTGTAATACACGGGGTATTAACATAGTTAATACATAAATAACAGTCAAGGGATGCAATATATATGTATTTTTAAACAGCAAAGTCTCGAACACCCGGAATCACCCTGGTAAATGGATTATTCTTCCGCCGGAAACACGGAACGTGTTGGCACAGGCCACCTACCCATAAAAAATCTTATAACTGGAAAAACCCTTGACTCAATTCGAAACAATTTTTTCAAATGAGAATGCAACTCATAACCTCGCTGTAAAACGTCATAAGATTACTATTCAACCAGAAAACTTAATGGTATAGGGATGTAATATTTAATTTATTTTTCATATGTCAAATATACACATAATTTAGTTACATTTCTCGCAATATAAATTGGAATCGAGTGTAAGGGGCATTGCAAATCAAACAACAGAATTACCAATGGCAGATTCACTACACTTACAGAACTCTGCCTTCTCCTCTTTGCAGGGCTTCTTGATGGTAGTCTTCTTGACTATTTGTTACATATCATTTAGCGCGCTAACCGCAAGTGCAACCGATTTTGATGTCACATCTTTTGGTGCAATAGGAGATGGGAATACAGATGACACTGAGGTAATTAAATCACGTGTATAAGTTTGATCATAAGGGAATGTGGTTCCATGTGAAAGAACCGCGAACCCGTTAACCATTTTCTAATTAGCTAGGTTCATTTGCAGGCTTTTGTTCTAGCATGGGCTAGCTTATGTAGCGACAAGTCGCCGAACCCAACGTTGGTCATACCACCAGAGAAGTCGTTTCTATTAGGAGTTGTTACGTTCAAAGGTCCATGCAAATCCCATGCAGTGTATGTGCAGGTAGAATGAATCCAGATTTCCTGTTATATTAATTTATATATTCTTTCGAATATATATCGCTAACATATGGGTTAAGTTCGAGCTTTTTTTTTCATCAAACGTCAATTATATTATATTGTAATTAATGGAGCACTATATATTTTCGACTTTTATTTCTTAGATGTTCGTATTATTCTTTTTTGCTGATTTTTTAAACATAACAAGGTTGTTAAGTATGATTATATAAAAGTGCCAGCCAAAATAAATATTATTTTCCATAAATATATCATTACAAAAACCTCATTAATCTTTTTGAAAGTGAGACCATTATTATATAAATTATATTACTCATATTTATATAATATTATTCTTAATTTACATTGTGTTATTTTTTAAGAGTAATGTTTATCAACGGCGGAGGCCGTACGAGACTATTAGGGTCAACTGACACCATTCTTCTTGATGTTTTATGTGGAATATATATAACATGATAATTTCAAGCGACTCCAATCTTATTTTACGATTGACACCACTTTCTTTTTCTTTTTTTTTTTTTTTTGAAAAACAGTTTTTACCCAATTTTCTATTGATTTTATGAAAAAAAAAATTATCAAAAAAGAGTTATATAAAAGTTTAAAAGAAAAATTAACGTTAAAAGGTTGAAAATAATAACTACTATGACTCCCCGAGATTTGTTTAAATTTAATATTTTTTTGTACTTGGAGATTTTAATTGAACACAAAATAAAAAGAAAGTTCAAAAATTATAATCATATATAAATATTTGTAATATATTTAGTGACGGGATGCACTGAGAGGCTTATTGAACCGTGACCTCTATAACGAAGGTGGGTGCACATTATCAATTGAGCCAAAGCAACGAGATTCACTAGTTGGTTAAAATCAAAATGAAAAAATACAAAATTAACAACGTTATGTTTTGTGTCTGTGACCCGGGGTTAATAATTGTTGTTTATACAATTATTACTAACATATATTATAATTTTTGTTTTGTTGAGTAGCTTTTGGGCAACATAGTTGCACCAAATACACTCGATGGATGGAAAGGTTGTGAAGGGACCAACAAGTGGCTAGATTTCGCTTGGGTTCGAGGACTCACCATTAGCGGCCCCGGCCAAATCAATGGTCATGGCTCTTTGTGGTGGGGAAACAAGGTTAATCATCTGAATCTTACTCGAGTTTTATATCAAACAACATAAACATCTTATTAATGCGATTCTTCTATTCTTTTTGCAGGAGGTAGCCGAAAAATGCGAGCGTCCGAAGGTAAGATGTCTTTCTTTTACTTTAAAGATTAGATTTGACATATATAGAGTTTGAGAAGATTAACACATAATTGTTATCAATCTTTTAGGCTTTACATTTTAATGAATGCAATGGCCTAAAGTTGAGTGGCACGACTCATATTGACAGCCCAAAACTTCATATTAGCATTGTCAATTGCAAAGATGTAGAAATTGAAAATCTTCAAATTATAGCACCAGAAGATAGCCCCAATACTGATGGGATCGACATTAGCGCTTCATCACGTATTAACATCCACGACTCTAACATTCAAACTGGTATGAGATTGAATCACTACTAAAAAAATTGAGTATTTGCGATGGGAAAATAGCAATCATAAATTTCGCAATTGAAAAACGGTCATAAATTTTACAACAATTTGTCAATTCATAAGATTTAACGAAGTTTTGATAGAGATATTTGGATACTATAACACTGGAAAAAAAAATTAAAAATAAAAGCAATCGCAAACTTATCGCTAAATGTTGGTAAGACTACTGTATATATTAGTGTCTATATTTTTTTTCATGTATAGTAATCAATTTAAATGTTGAATCCACAATAAAATAGGTGATGACTGTGTTGCTATTAACGGTGGCATATACGATATCAATGTAACAAGGGTGCTTTGTGGACCTGGTCATGGCATAAGGTACCAAATGATCAATGTTTTCGACGTGAATTGATATACACAACTTTCTGTCACTTAATTAGATTTGATGCGTTGGTGCAGTATCGGAAGCCTCGGGGAAAAGGGTCGTCACGACACAGTAAAAAAAGTACGAGTACAAGACTGTAAGATCACAGGAACCACAAATGGACTACGAATCAAGACAGTACCGGTAAAACTAAATAAAACTGATCATGTTTTAATTTTTTTTTATTGTTTCAAATACCACTTGAGTAATTTAATCGTGTTTTTGTTTTTGTTCACATGGTAGGGTGGAACGGGGTACGCTAGGGGGATCGTATTTCAGGACATTCAGCTTGTAAACGTGAAAAATCCGATCATAATTGATCAACATTACTGCAGTAATTTTGAAAATTCTTTTTGTCCGTCACCTGTAAGTGTCTCATTTGGTCATTTTATTGTATTTTAACTTGTAGACACTACGACCTGTATGTATTCATTAGCTTTTCTTTATAGCCCGACATCGCTGCGGTACGAGTGAGCGATGTGATGTATATGAATATACATGGGTCTTCGGCGTCAAAGCAAGCGATAACTTTCGATTGCAGTGGGAAATTTAAATGTACTGGAATCGGACGAACCAAGTTGAAATCACCGGTGATGAGGTTGTTGCTTACTGTGAAAATGCTCAAGGGAAGTTTGTTAATACGAACCCAGTTGTTACATGTAGCTAGATTTATGTAAAACCCCATATTTGGGGAGATTATACATGAGTTGTAACAACTTTTACATAAAGTAAAGTGAACTTTTTTAAATACCTCACATTATCTCGGCTCATTCAGTTATGTTCATTATGTTATTGTGTTTTCAGAACCAAAGTAGATCGGTCGGTCAGACAAGATATACAATATAACTGATCCGGTTGGGTTAATTGAATTACTTTCATTTGAACCAGAGTCAGACCTACCGGAATGGGTGATTCAACTTTTTGGTTTCTACCTTTTAAGATATCACTTAATGATAAAACCCCATACTTTTTTTATTTAAGACTTCATACCTTATAGATACCGGTAGGTTTTGCCCTCACGTCAAGCCAGATCATTTTGAATAAAATTATAGCGAAACGTAGCTAGAAATAAGTATTTCATAATAGTATATTAAAAACTTTAAAAATCATTATATTGTTGTGAAAAAAATTAAATATATGTTTGACACTTGAGTTTCAGTCACACGTTGCGGGCTTAATTTGAAAAAGAAAGTAATATATTATATTTTACCGAGTCAATTTAGAGTGAAACTTACTCCGAAACATAAACAACAATATGCATGCTACAACAATGTATTCATAATTTAGTAAACATTATATTTTAAAAGTTATAGAAACAAAAGATGTTAAGAATTAATATAAAGAATAAATATAACATATAAGAAGCTCCTCAAGTTTAGTTAATTACTATTTTGTGAAAATTTAATAATAACACGTATCAAGAAACGCATAACTCGATTATTACCACATGCCAGAAAACACGACCAAATTCGCAAAATCCTCCGTCCAAAACCAATTGTTAACCTAAACTTGCAATCTACAAGATCTATGTGTTATAGCAAAGTAAAAAAAGGTAATAAATTGTTGATATTTAACTTACTTCAAAATTAATTCACTTTAACTTACCATCAAAACCATCACACAGTTCGTTATCTAGATTTTCATGGTATTCTTATATATTTTCATAATACGATAATATATGATTTTTTTCTCAATTTAATCAATGAGTTTTATTATTTTAAAAAAAGTTAAATGCGTTTTACGTCCCTGAGCATAGAAATTATCATTTTAAAAGTTTATCCATTTTTTAAAACTGTCATTTGAATCCATTTGGCTATATCTAACTAACACGGTTAACTTTTTCCGTAAGTTTCCAAATGAGAGTTATTTTAATTAAAAAAATTATAAAAAAAGATCACGTAGGGGTTTTTATATATTTTTTTTTGATAATTGCAGTTATGATTTGACTTATATAATCTTTTATTGTTTTTCTTGTTAATTATTTTGGTTAGTAATCGTGTTACTTTTGCCCGTTTTATTAAACATATATTTCTTTGGTTAAAGTTATAATTATGGTCACAATAATTGATATTTTGATTATTATTCATGGCAGCTAATTTCATATTATTAATGTTTATATACTTTTATAATCTTTTATGGTTATTATTCAAATAATTTATGTTATTTCACTGTTAATATTTTTGTTTTGTATATTTTATAAAGTTAGAAATGAATCAATTTTAGTTAGTTAAGATTATATTTTATTTTATCTAATAGGACGTCCAGATAAAACTTTCTTGATTAAATAAAAAAACTGTTGATCTATTATTACTTGTAAATTAAAATCGCAATGATGATTACCAAAAGAGACTGAACGCCTAAAACTTATCACGTAGAGCTGATTTTTATTATTTTGTAATTGTTTTGACTAAAATACCTCTAATTTAGGAAACTTAACGAAAAAACTTAACGACGTTAATTAGGAGTAGTTAAGTGGATTCAAATGATAATTTTTGTGAAACCTTTTGGTACAAATGGTAACATTTTAAACTTTTGGATTCAAATGGCAATTTATATGAAGCCTCAGGCACGTAAAACGCATTTAACTCTTTAAAAAAGGATTATGGGGAGCTAAAAGCATAGCATATCTTATTTTAGAATTGTATTTTACATTTTTTTATGTGCTTTAACTTGTATACAGGAAACTTGGTTGTTTATGTCAAAAGCCTCAAATTATGCCCTTCGTATCACTTGGGTTCCAAGTAATAATAATCTTTCCTAAAAAAAGATGTTACATTTTGATTAATATATTTTTTTTCTTAATTCTATTTAGTTCATGAATAAACAACATATAACGAATTAAGTTATGCAATACTTTATTCGCATATTATTACCTTATTCAAATTAATGAAAGGCTGAAAACAAACCCCGGAATCGAATTAATCGGCGACCGAAATCTTTGATGGTAGTAGGGACCAAGACGTGTAAGAAAGAATAAACAATATAAAACATCATGACAACACATGTCAGCATACCAAGATCATAAAAAAAACACGTAGTCCCCAGGCAGCAAAGAAAAAGAAGGCCAAACCTATCACGCAGGTGAGATTTACTTTTCATCAAAGAAGGTTTTTCATAAATAGGTAATTTCTAAAAGGACACGAAAGGGGTTCACCCATTATCGATTTCATCAATTTTGTTAATTTGTGAGGGTGGTGTTTTTGTTTTCCCGGTCCAATTTCAATAATTGCTCTACCCAATTGTCATATTTTATTCTTGTTTTGCCTCACTAGTCGGTGGCCAATCCTCATTTCCAATCCTAATTTCATCAATTTGACTGTCACATCATCACCTTCCACCCTACACCTCATCACCTTTATTATACTCAAATTATCACATTAATTAAAATCTTTTAAAGTACAAATCAAAATCATGTCATATAATTGTTGTATTAAATTTTATTATGAAAAGAGAAAATTATCTTAAAAGGAAAGAAAATTGTAATATCACAAATATTGTTACGGGTGAGCATGAAACATTTTACATAGTTTTGGGGGGGGGGGGGGGGGGGGGGGTATGTCATATCAGTAACTTTGGCGTTAAGGAAACCCGAATAGCTGTAAAGCAACCCGAAACAACCCATATTAGGGTCCGATTCTCAGTGGGCGTTGGCAATCAAAGAGGAGAATAATACATTAATTCTCAAACTAACTAATAATTATCATGTTCTTGGGTAAATTTCAGATCATTTATCTCTTATCCCCCTTTAATGTTCGAATTGAAGCATCAAAGTTTCAAGATTATACAAATAAAGTTTCAATTTTGATTGTTATCACTTGTGTGGATTTTGCAGGTCACTGTGCTCAATTTTCTTTAATTTGATCTGCCGGCGGCTGATGTTGGTTCTTTGACGATCGTTTATGGTGTTTTAGATGCCAATTTTCCGATCAGTTTCGATTTGCATCCGGAGAATTTTCAATTTCATGGGGTCAGTGTTCATCTGGTTTGTGTTTTCAACAAGTTAGTTTGTTAATTTGTGGTATTAGAGTATCATATATGACATAACGTTGCATATATAGATAATAGATGCTCCTAGCTTACATGTATGAATTCTGTTTATAATTTCTCTGAATTGTTGAAGAATATGACATGAAAAGATGCTCCTTGTGTTGTTAGCTAATAGGTGTTGTAGCTATTGGTTTTGTTATTAGAGTGTTGGAGGTGTGTGTGACAGTATGGCTAGACTTCATAGTCTAATGTTTGTGAACATAAATAGATTGGATGAAGGAACAAATGTATAAACAGTAGGTGTTGATATTCTTTTGGGTTTTTTTTATATCAAGGTGGTTTATTATAGCTTTTGAAGCTTGTGGATAAGAGGAGGTTATTCTCTACTAAGAAAACGTAACAATCAAATTGTGATCCTGGAGGTTCTTTAAGTTTTACGCAGTATATGATGTGATAATTCGATCTTACTTCTTTTGTTCTGTTAGAATCCCAAAATTAGAGAAAGAAGGAATGCATAAGCGGTGGTGACTGGTGTGGGCAGGACTTGTTTTTTGATTGACCTGAACACTTCTCAGAAACGAAAACTGAACAACAAGAAGTACCAAAAAAGCTTCAAATGGGATATAATTTAAGTTCACTATGAAGTTGTTATTTGCATAAATAAAATTTGAAGTAAAGTGAATATAAACTAAAAGGCTGAGTGATATATTTCAACATATCAAGTTATAAACTAGACCATCAAAAATTATATGTTTTAGTAGTAGTTTCAGTGGCCTGGCTTCCAGAAGTTCGATTGTCATATTGGCTTGTTTAAGAATGTAGTTTATGTTGGTTATTTTAAATGGGTAGCTATCTATGTTGATCGAAGCCATGCATGGATAGTTGTTTTTGTGGCCTGGTGGAGGTTTCATGGATAGTTGTTTTCTGTATTAGAAAGTATTTTCTTGTTAGAGAGCAAAATATAGTGTTGCAGCATGGTTTCATTGTTTTTTCCCTTGAAGAAGCTTTTTAATCAGGGGTTGCATCAGAGTGGGAGCTTGTATTCAATTATTATAACTGACTTGTGTTTTGTTAGAATCTATAGGGTGGTTAATGATGGTAATCTTGTAAATTGGGAGGTTTGGTATCATGTTTATTTCTATAGGTATGAGCACAAGTTTGCTATCATATATCTTCAGGTCAAGTTATTTAGTGTTGTAATATGTAGCTTACTTCTAATATTAATTTTCTTTTCAAAAAAGAAAAAAAAGAAATATATTACCCATTGTGGGAAACTGTTCTTCTTTAGGTTGTTCCAGATGAAAGAGGGATATTGGTATTCAAATTTAATAATGAGATCCAAAAATAATAGCAGTTCTTTTTAACATATGATTACAGCATATTTTCTGTTTATCCGCTGTTTTTCTTCCCATGAATTCGTAAATTTCTACTCCCCATAGCACTAAACATTAAGAACATAAAAAATTCATGATAACATAAACCAATTTAGATATTTTGTTGCATATTCATTTGCTTGTCTAATCATGTGCTTATCTTTAGACCTCACTATCTTTAAATCCGTAACATCAGGCACCATGATCACTTAGTTTTCTTAACTATGAATTTGATTTGTGACATTTATCCTAATCATTTTTATGGTTGTAAACCTTATTTTCAACAGAGCAGAGGGTATCTTGGATGCTGTACTAAGCCTTCATTTGTTACTACTGATAATAAGCCAACAGGAACTTTAGGGAAAGGCCACACCACTAATAAACATAGCATTTTAGAAGATTTTTGGAGTAGTAGCGCGTATGAGATGGATAATAGTATACCTCAGTCTCAGATAAGTGCTTCATCAACTAGCAATGCACCTGTGGATGGCCAATGTAGCTCTGGCAACAATCCTTCAGAATTTGTAAACAGTGGTATGTTTTTCAGTTATTCATTATTGTAAATTGTAAAATAAATAGTAACTTCTGTTTGCTTTTAGGTCTTCTTCTTTGGAACCAAACAAGGCAACAATGGATTGGAGATAAGGCACCTGATCACAGTAAAAAAGACCAACCTCCTGTCATAAGGTGGATAACTAAGTACTCTTTTAGGCCCCAACTTTCATTCAATCATAATTTGAGTTATAAAAATTATTACTTGTTCTATTCTTGATATTGTGTGATTTTAAGTCGGTTCATAGAATGAACAGTAAGAAACATATCCAATTCTGTTTTTTGTTGAAAATAACCAACCAACTTTCCCCAATTTATTGGTTAGGTTCCTAAAAGATTATTATCTAGGGAGCACCAGATTTGAGTTTGAATTCGAATCTGAATCCAATATTCAACTTTATTTAAATTATCTTCGCTTAAAAATGTTCAGGTAACTAATCGTAATTTCATCTGACTTTATTTTTTTGATAGTTGGAAAGCAACTTATGATAATTTACTTGGGACAAACAAGCCTTTTTCAAGGCCCATCCCTCTACCTGTAAGTCTCCTTTGTTACTTTCTAAATTTGAAGATATGATCTAGAATCAATCCACTAATTTGTTAGAACAAAAAATGACATTATTCTCCAATCAGGAAATGATAAATTTTCTTGTGGATATCTGGGAACAAGTGGGATTGTACGACTGAGTTGCTGCCACACACGACATCTATCTGTTGTTATGTTTATACTTCATATCATATGACTTTTGAAATGTTGACTTATGTATGTTTGTATTTTTTTATTTTTTTTTATTTTTGTTTTTTCTTGGACACTTGAATGTAGTGGTACAAATCTGTTGCCTTTTTGGTTGAAAAACTGAAGATTTTGTGTATACTTTTACCAGGAAAATCACTTTGGAGATTTCTTATCTTGATGCATAAGTTAGAAAATAGTTCTTTGAGCCGAGAGTCTTAGTAGGAGCAGTCTCTTTTATCTTATGGAATAAGGGATGTTTGCTCTCATCCTGCCCTCCTCATATCATAGAAACTGTTTTGCTATGACTGAGATTTTACTAGATATGTTTGTTGTTTTTATTACAGTCAAAACTTTTGGTATAAATGCCACCCTAGTGTAGTGTTGCAAATCTGTTGCCTAAGATTTTGTGTATAACTTCACCTGGAGAACGACTATGGAGATATATTAATCCTGATGCATGAGTTATAAAAAAGGTTTTTCGAGTTGAGGATCTCTTATGAGATTTTAAAAGAAAGGAATTTTTTTGTGCCAGAGATCTTAATGAGTTTAAAAGAAAGGATTTTTCTAAGCTGAGGGTCTTGATGGGAGCTGTTTCTTTATGTTGGAACTGAAGGCAACAACAGTAGAATTTAGAAGATTGGTGGACAATATTATGATACAAAATGAGCAATCGAAAAACACTGCTTTAAATCACATGGTGACAGTTGATAAAATGTCTACAAGGTTTGGGAAGGAGGTTCATATCATTATCGGCAGAGGTGTTGAAATCAAAGGATTTCCGTATGTTGATATACATTCACTCTTCCCACCATTCGCTTCAAGAGGTTGATAGTAAACGTAACTTTATGTAAGAAAGCGAATCATGGACGTTGATAATGCTTGAACCAGCATACATTAAAAAGACGAAACATCGTGTTCCGGTGGGTGTGTTAAACCATGAAAGAAAGTAACAACAAAACGTTGTTGTGAACCCACACATTAAAAGGGGCGTTGATAACATATGTAATTTTATATAAGAAAAATGAAACTTGGACGTCATCAGTAACATTTATAACTTTATATAAAAATATTAAAGTAATTAAACTGTTGCAAACACGTGCATTTCGGAGAGGTCCGTGATAATATTTGAAACTTTATGCAAAAAAGAAACTGTTGAAAAATTCTCGTAGGAACATTAATAAAATTAAGAATGTCACAACGAAAAAACTTTAATTAAAATAATAAACATGTACAAAATCATATTTTAAAAGTTGTAAGAAGAAAAAAAAATACACTATAACATACTGGAAATATTAAATCAAGTTTTACGACTTGTACGTCTGTGTTTCGATGACATATACATTGTAATGCATAATTTTGTTTAATCGTTCTGAATGAAATTTATATTTAAATATAAATAAAAATAAACATGTATGTTTGAAACTTAATTAAAACATTAGACTGTAAAATTTATTAAAGAAAAAAAATAAAAAAAATATGGTGAGTGTGTTAAATATAACACGTTCTTAACCTTATTTGACATAAATTAGTTTTTACCTAGCTTCCCATGATTGTTGATTGCTATGAATATATGACAAGAAATTAATGTCTTACAAAAACACAAAATAATTTTAGATATGAAGGAATATGCGTGGATATAGCTTCACAGTTTTTAAAATTTGCAAATTGCAACCATACAACTCATTTGAAATAATGGAAATTTATTCAGCACCTGATAGATTTATAAGAATCAAACACAATTCACATAATCAAGAAATAAATTTAAAATAGTTGCAAGTTGCAATGAGCATGAGTTGGAACTTGGAATGTGTTAGATCCTCGGTGAGTTGGAATGTGTTGGATCCTCAGATAAACCATGAGGGCATGTTCCAAATTATTAAAAAAAAATTTAAAAAAAAAAAAGAAAAAAAAAACATAATGTGTTGGATACTTACGAGTATGACGATTGATAAAAATTGAAGCAATGCATATAGAGAGATCAATTAAATTTAGATATAAAACTACTTACGAGTATGACGATTAAATTTTTTAAACAAGAGCTATTTTTTTTAACTATTAGAACAAGAGCTATTTTTTTTTAACTATTAGACCTATCAGATTTAAAAAAAAAAAAAAAAAAAAAGTCAAATGATTGCAATATTATAATTAAGTGAAACTAGTATTAAGCTTTTCGTGTTGCGACAACAGTATAAAACCATACCAAGTAGCACCAATGTCATACCAACGTCAACGACCACCAACACCGGAAAAAGTCGTATTAAAAAAAAAAAAGAAAAATAAGCTGAAACGAAAGTAGATGTAAAAATGTTGAAACCACGCACGTACTACGAAAAATATTAAAACTAATAGCTAAATCGATCTAGGACCCGCGCATTGTGACGAGGCCATTAAACAGGAAAAAAATACGCGTAAAAACATTGTAATCACACGCGCACATTGCAGCGTGTTAACTCGTAAAATTTAAACCGAAACGTAAAATGAAAAATTTGTGAAAGATAAAAATTACAGGGGACCAAGTTGAAAATGAATAATTATAGGAGTTAAATTATAAAAAATATAAAAGTATTAGATTTAAAAGTAAACAAAATATAAATAAAAAATCCAAAAGTACAAACCATAAAACATAAAAAAATTTGACAATCTCTCTACTATAATAAAAGAGTAACTACCAATAATCCTAGCTTATCTCAAGTAATTAAGGTGATATACCCCTAGTTCTCATAAAAATAGATGAAGTTTCTAGGTTCAAGTATCACATATAATAAACATAAAGGGGATTTTCTCGCTTAATGTGAGTTTTCTCTTAAGGTGTTCTCAAGTTTCGTACTTAAGTAATGAATATTATCGGGTGAGCCAGTGGCCCGTTAGTGATCTAATTAGCTTCTTTAAAATAAAATGGTAACTACGAGGGACACGTGACAATACCACATTAGTTGTCATTAAATTTTTTTCGTGTCTCTCTCATATTAAATAATCGCATTAATTACAAATAATATTATTTAATGCTTTTCTAGATTAAAATATTTTTTAATAAATTAAGAAAAATATATTTTTATTAATGTCATTTCTAAGAAATAAATTTTATAAAATAAGAAAATTTTCTAAGACATCAATTTATTTTTAAATACAAAATGTTTTAAAATTTAGTATTTTTAAAAAGTAAAATCCTTATAAATAAAAAGTATTTAAAACGGTTTGTTTTGAAATAAAATATTATTTAATAGTTACTATAATTACTGATAATATTATTTAATTTCTTTATAAACTAAAATATTTTTTAATAAACTAAAAAAATTTCTTTTTGTTAATTTTATTTATAAAGAAATAAATTTTTATAAAATAAATTTTTTTTGAAACATCAAAATATTTTAAAATTAGCGTTTTTAAAAAAGTAAAATTTTTATAAATAAAAATAATAAAACTGGGAGTTATAGTAATGAAATTTTTTTAAAACGGTTTGTTTTGAAATAAAATGTTTAATGTTTTTAAATAACTAAGTTTAAAAAGTTAATATTATTTTTTTATTACTTATAACCTTACTAATACATAATTTCAATTATATCTTATTTTAAAATATCATTTTATAACTAATAAAATTTTATTCTACTTAATATTTTATTCATTTAACCGGTGTATTACACGAGTTACTAAAGTTAATGCTTAATATATGTAGTAATATTACACAGATGTATTTCCCTTTTATGTTTCCAACAAAAAATAAATATCATTTTTTCTTTACATTATTATGTGATAATTTAAATGAGCTTTCACGTGAGAATCCAAGTTGCATGAATATTCATTAACAAATTGTAATTAGGATATATAAAAGAAAACCATGATGATGGCGTACCACGAATAATATTACTTCAAATGGATTGATTAAATAATACCCCCTAATAACTTTACAGATTAGATTCAAAGACTTCACAAAGACTTTATTCATAAGTATTTTATTGATGTTGCTCCAATTCTTGTGTATTACACACAAAAAAGCAGAGTATTAAAAATAACCCCTAGTTATAAAATTATGTTACATCAAATGGATTGATACTTTTTTTAATTTAAGAAAAGCCCTAGTGGATTATTTGAAAGTCTATTAGAAAGTCTATTTGAAAGTCCTAATCATGTTGACAGTAAAAAGGTAAAAGATTGAAATAAATATTTTAAATAGTTAGATTACAATATATAAAGATCACAAGAAATTTTAAAAACTTAAAAATTATACCTATTGGCTCACACAATAAAACCTATACTAATAGAATCTAATGCTTATAACATATTTCAATACCTCCCGATAGACAGAGCGGAAAGAAACACGGGAAGCTAAGACTGAAACATGAAAAACCAATAATCTTGAGAGTATATGAAATCATAATACTCCCTAGTAGTTATAGCGGAAGAAAACCCAATACTAAGACTGAAAATCAAAACTTTTGCCAACAAATCCATATTATGCTTGATGTTGTTATCCATATTTGGTTGATTGTGTTATCCATAGTTTGCTTGATTATGTCATCTAGATTCTTTAGAAAGTTGCATAGCAATGAATATAGTCCTAGTTGTCAAATACAACTGATTGTGGGGATAAATTTGGCATGCCCGGCTTACACGGTTGTAACTCATTGGCTCATGGTTTCTCAGAATGATTATTCGATAACGGGGGGCCATAGTCGTGTTGCAATGTGTCAAGGCTAGCAGGGGTAGTTTCTTGGATCCATACGTGGACTAAGACATGAGATCTATAGATGTAAAAAGAAAAGGTTAGCAAGCGGCAGTCTCTTGGATCCATATACAGATTAAGAAATGAGATCTGTAGATGTAAAAAACAAAAAACAAAAAACAAAAAACAAAAACCAAGGCTTTTAATCGTAGTTAGGCGGAGGTCTCTTGAATCTATAGATCAAGTGATCTAAAAAAAAGCCAGATTGAGATCAGTTGTCCTAGACCGTGAAACAAGGCCACTGATTGGATCCAAGAGATTGTAGATCTAAAAAAATAAAGTAAGGCCAGTGACCATGGTCAGACAACGGTTTTTTGGACCCATAGATCTAAAAAGTAAAAAAATCTAATCAAATTGTAGTTTGAGATTAGTGGTCATGGACAGTGATCCTTGATGTAACTAAAACCCAATAAATTAGAGAAAGAAAAGAAATGGATTTTGTAATTTAGAATTGTAGTTTAGGAACGAACCAAGAAAATGGCAGTGAACGAGGCAAGAGAATGGATATTATGTTAGTGTCTTTAACTGATAATGAAGCTTTATTCAATGAAAACTTGAATATAAAGATGAAATGAAAGTAAAAACGAAGGTAGGACAAGGCAGCGGCAATGATAGTGGCAACACACCGCTTTATCTAAGGTTTGAACTTCGTGCACCGGCTAGGGTTTTTATTTCTATGTACATGTTGTGTGGGGAAGACAATGAATAGAACTTTAAAACTCTAATAGCATGTAAGATTGTAATATTTTGAAATGACTATTATAAATTATAAAATAGTTATATTATAATATATAGAGATTACAAGTAACCTAGAACTTTAATTGAACTTATGGGCTCACACATACTAATAACATATTCCAATACTGATGATTATTTATTATATTCCAGCCTCGACTGATACAAAGATGACCAACTTGTTTAACATATATTGATTTGTTTAACTAACAAATCAGCTATAGAATAAAATTAATAAACACTTGCTTAATTAATCAACCTTAATATAAGATTAATGAAACCCAAATGGATCACCAACTTGCATACTTTCACTTTATAGATTCAAGCATTTTAATGAAATCATGTTGTCACCTCTGTCATGAGTAATACTACTCTCCTCTAAGAAACAATATTATTTGGTTTAACTTTAAGGTAGTATATGTAACGACAAACTTGTACAATATATACCTTCAAAAATATTTAACTTTACTATACAAAGGATGTCTTCGATATTTGACTTAGCTTTAGTTTTATGCTGAGGCTCGGGAGGAGTCGAAACCGCTTCCTGAGCTAATGTAAAAAAAATTGTGATTTTAGTAATGAAACATGTAACCTTGACATTGATATGGAAAGATATGTGATACGTGATATTATTTTGAGTATGAAAACTTTATTTTTGTTGTATTTAGTTGAATTTCTTTTCAGTTGTGCTAAATTGACAAAAAATCAAGTTATATTTGAAATTTGGTTTGTGTATTCTCTGTTTTATTTGAAGTGGTAAAACAATACAACTTTTCGAAGCATCAAGACAAATCTAATAAAAACTTAAAACTTATTTTGCGTATTGGCTTTTTCTTTTTATCAAACATGCATTATGTAAAAACTTGTTTAACAAAGGCGACTCACTTCTAAGATTCGATGCATCTCTTCCTATTGGATATGCATTAAATTTAGCAAAACAAAATATGGTTCATTTACTTAAGTACATGAAAATTTATGTTACGAGCTCGAATGTATTCCACACAAAAAAAATTTTCTTCGGTGTTAGTTTTTTTAGTTTTTGAATAAACGTGTATATCTTAACTCAATGTTGAAATTTTTGATTCGGGTCAGGTCACACAAACAAATTACAATCACATAATAAGACATTTGATAAAGATACGATTTCATTGAAAAGTAAAAATATTACATTTTATAGTTTTTGTTTTTGTCTTCATCTCTTGGAAAATATCCATTACATCATCAATCTAGACCTTCTTAAAAACATCTTTCTTAATGTAACAAATACAAGTATTGTTTAAGGTATTCTTCTAAAAGAAATTTTAGAGATAATTAAGGGATGTTATAGGATTAATGAAATATGTGTTGAGTGTTTAGTTAAATAAATGAGCTTAGAGATTTTATACAAAATAAACTTATTGGTGATTATTCTGATATTACTTTTCTTAACTTAGTGAGCTATTATTTTAACTTTTAGTGGGTTAAACATTTCAATAAAAATAAGGTTTAGGGGTCGTATACTTTTTTTATTGGCGTCAGTTTTAAAAAATACACAGGGTCAATCGAAACCACCAATACATGTTACACATAGGAGGAAAAATCTGCGGGGTCGGTTGACCCCTCCCCACCCTTATTAAGTCCGCCCATGTCCACACATTTATCTCATATATGTTTAAAATTTTATATAATATAACATATTAATATGTGTTATATTATGTTGCAGTGTCCACTTCTACAATTTAATCATTTAACAAAATACTAACATCCTCCTCTCATAGTACATTTTCACACGATACATCAAAAAGTAATATTTTCAGAACCGGATCGAACGTCGAACCAGACGCTTTACTGGTTTGGAGATCGGACAGGTCAGACCAGATTTAAGAACCGGATGACATCATAATTATATATATATATATTATATTATATATATAGTTATACATATAATTCAATATAAGTAATTTATGTGTGTATTTTATAATTATATATAAAACTTAACAATAATCTTATGTCCAAAATACTAATTTATTGTTCAACCACTCGTTTTTACCCATTAAAATCCAAAAAAAAAAAACAAATCAAAATCCGGTCCGACCACCGGTTCGGGACGAACCGGCCGGTCCACCCCTCCAAAACGAGCTGGCCTGAACCGGATCGGCCTACCCTCCGATTCCCGGTCAGACCAATTCGATCTGCTGGTCCAATCCGGTCTCGAAATCATTGTCAAAAAGTTTTAGGCTATATATCCTTTTCTTAAAATTATCAAATTGTGATTTCTAAGAAAAACTGTTAATTTATTAATTTATATAAAGTTTGCGCTATATAATTAGTAACGAAATCTAGGCCGGTCTAAGCAATTTTGTGCTATATTATTTTACATACAAATTAAGCTATGATTAAGGACGGTTCATTGGATCTATCATCTACTATATTATAAGAATCTACAATTTGCAATTCTTTAAGTGGACTAATATTCTAATCAAGTCTTAAAGATTCTTTGTAAATATTACCATATCCAGAAGCAAGATATTAATATTAATCATTTAATTGATATCTTTTTAGGCTGTATTAATGAAGAGATTCTTTGTTTTGAATGTATCTTCATTGTTCTTCTTCATTCATTCTTCAAGTTTATACAAACATATTTTTAGCGTCAACTGTTATTAAAACTATGGCCATAAGTAAAGCAGTCCAAAACTTTCAGTTTTTTTTTTTTTTTTTGTTTTTGGACGGAAAGAATTACAATAAGAATGTAAAGAAGCTGAATTACTCATAAACCATTCGAGATTGTCTCGTTGATAAATAAATTAAGCTCAAATAAGTTGTGTTAAATCTAAACGAAACTTATTTAATATGTGAGCTCAAGCTCGTGTTTCATTCGCCAAGCTAATTAGACTAACGAACCTACTTTTTATCTAATTACAATACAATTTATATAGTTATTCATCAAAAGTATTTTATAGAAATACATAAAAATAACTACATAATTATCCTATATGTTTAAAGAACAACTAAATGAACAGTGTTTTTGCGTTTCTTTTGCTTGGTGTACAACCTACCAATGCACATACAATGTTTCTTTACATTTGTCTTATACGTGGTTACGTGTCATTTTACTCTTTAGCAAGTGGAGTTTTAAAGAAAGAAAGAGAAACTTGAGATGGCTGAAAGAACTCCTCACCGCACCGCCTTTCCATTGATGTTTGCGATTTGAGGAGGCGGGAGAGCAAGCCACCACATCGGCCTTGTTGTTGTCTCTGGTGGCAAATGCGATAGTGCTTGTGACAGTTAGGTCGCTTGGATCTATGTTTTTTTATTTTTAATGTGACGGTAACAAATGAAACTAAAGACAAACTCAAGATCAAGCTCAGTTAAACTAATCGAGTAAACTCGAGTTTATTCACTCACGTTGCTTACCCCTCTAATTAGAATTGATAAGTTCACAAAATGAAAAAGTTAAGTTAATGATAAATAATTATAGAGTTAACTTGGGTGTTTGGTTCGTTGAATTTGCATAGGTAGCTTCCCTTTGTTATATAAACCCACCCACCGGCCCACACCCGACAACAACATATGCACTCTTCAACCCTCCCCCAATTTCTCCCCTTTTTGCCCTAATTTCATTAGGGTTTTCTCATGATCTCTCAACCATTCTCATGCATTTATCGCTCACACATCTGTTAATCATCTTACTCTCGTTGGAATTGTTGGTGATTTTCCTCCTTTTTGCTCTCGATCGAGGGTTTCTTCGCTTTTTTCCTCTTCGATTTTCGAGTGTTTTCCTTCGATCTTACTCATGCAGAAGCTCGTCAGTTACAGTGGTAAGGATCTTTATCTCTTGTTAATTCGATTTCTGCTATTTCATTTGATTTGATTTGATTTGATTATATAGATGTTGGATTGTTTGCTTTTAGTCGAGCTTGATTCTTTTGTTTCGTGCTTAATTATACAGTTTGTGATTTTTTGAAGTTGATTTCTGTTTGTGATCTAGATCGATCAAGATATCATCTTGTGATTAAGCTTGTTTAACCTTGAATAATTCTATAAATGAATTGATGAAACCATTTATGAAAGTAATTCTATAAAATAATTTAGGGTTAGAGTTTTGAAGTTTTAGTATCATGAATTTAAACGCCTAAAGAACTGTTAGGATTGCTTAATTGTTGCTGGATTTGGTATTGTGTTTTATTTGTAATTTCGAAATGAACATATTGCTAACTTTTGTATATGATTAATTGACAGGGGATGGTGATTTCTCTCTTGGTAAATCAATGTTCCAGAGCCCGATTGAATCGGGTATTTTCTCATCTCTTGGGCATCATACGGAGGTGTATTCCTTACCTTGCAAGAGATCTAGAATCAATGCACCATTTGTGTTCAATGGGGAAGTTTTTAAGAAGCAGAGAACCACCATTGAAGTGCTTCCTGATGAATGCTTGTTCGAGATTTTCAGGCGCCTTGATGGAAACCAAGAAAGAAGTTCATGTGCCACGGTTTCAAAGCGCTGGCTTATGCTTTTAAGCACAATCCGCAAGGATGAGATTAGTCAAACTTCAGAGCAGAAGTCAGCTACTGAAAATCTCGACAACTTAAACGGGCACCTGTCGAGATCCCTTGAAGGAAAGAAAGCTACAGATATCAGACTTGCAGCAATTGCTGTTGGAACCGCTAGTCGTGGTGGGCTTGGGAAACTTTCAATTCGTGGAAGTAATGTAACCCGTGGTGTCACAGACTTTGGGCTCAAAGCTATTGCTCGTGGGTGCCCATCTCTTACGAGTCTTTCTTTATGGGATCTATCATCTATTTCTGATGAAGGACTTATTGAAATCGCTAACGAGTGTCATCAGTTGGAAAAACTTGATCTTTGTAAACTCTCTGGAATCTCCAACAAATCTTTAGTAGCCATCGCAAATAACTGCCCAAACCTCACCGAGCTTTCAATAGAATCTTGCTCAAACATCGGGGATGAAGGCCTTCAAGCTATCGCTCAAAGCTGTCCTAACTTGAGATCAGTTTCTTTAAAGAACTGCCCAGTACTTGGAGATCAAGGAATTGCAAGTTTATTATCGTCAACCAGCTGTTCATTAACAAAACTAAAGCTGCACACATTGAATGTTAGTGATATGGCACTTGCTGTTATTGGGCACTATGGGATTGCTATCACTGACTTAGCTTTGACTGGTCTTTGTAAGGTAACTGAGAAGGGGTTCTGGGTTATGGGTCACGGTCAAGGGTTGCAGAAGCTGAGATTGTTGGCCGTTACCGCATGTTTTGGGCTGACTGATATCGGGGTTGAAGCAGTTGGCAAAGGCTGCCCAAATCTGAAACAGCTTTCTCTTCATAAATGTGCTTTCTTATCCGATAATGGATTATATTTGTTTGCTAAATCGGCAGTTTCACTCGAGAGCCTGCTTCTAGAAGAATGCCACCGGGTCACACAGTGTGGTATCTTTTCTATGCTCATAAACCGTGACACCAAATTGAAAAGTCTTACTTTAAAAACCTGTCTCGGGTATAAGGATTTGACTTCCAAAATCCCATTATCTCGCTGCAATACCCTCAAGACTTTATCCGTTCATAACTGCCCGGGATTCGGGAACAATAGTTTGATGTTGTTTGGTCAGCTTTGCCCCGAACTTCAGCATATCGAACTAATCGGGCTGCACAGAGTTACAGATAACGGATTTACTCCACTCATCAAGTGCTGTGAAGCCGGTCTAGTTAAAGTCAACATTAGCGGATGCATCAATGTAACCGATAATGTGGTTTGTGAAATGTCAAAAGTGCATGGTGGGACTCTTGAAGTTCTTAATCTTAGCGGTTGCAGATCTGTTACTGATGCAAGCATTGCTGCCATCGCATCCGACTGCTTATTGCTCAATGAACTCGATGTGTCTGAATGCATAATCACTGATTTCGGTATTTCAGCACTGGCCCGTGCAGTACAGTTGAATCTTAATGTTCTTTCGATATCGGGTTGTCGTCTCGTATCAGACAAGAGCTTACCACTTTTGTTGAAAATAGGCAAGTCACTTGTCGGTTTAAACATCCAGCATTGTCATGGAATCAGCAATTCCTCTGTTGGTCTTCTAGTTGACCACCTCTCAAATTGTGACATCCTTTCCTAAAGTGGATTTCAGATCAAGTATCTGAATCCCATATTAATATGTTTGAGTAGCGGGTCGAGTTTTTTATAGGTTCATTATCAGGTGTCTCTACAGTCTGAAAGTTGGTTCTAGTTTTTCCAGGGGGATTTGGCTTATACCTCTATTTTTTGCAGTTAATTAGTAACTGATTTTAACTGCTGCAAGATTTTTTTGCCATATATCCTTGTGAATACTGACAACTTGCTTTTGGTTCTTGGAGACACTTTTGCAATGATCCTAGTTGTGTTTTAGCTTCTCGTGAAGCTTTATTAGCGTGTATGTTTGTCGACTCATTTGTATGTCTTATCTTGTGTCGTGTCTCGTGTCATTGTAGTCCTGTTTTCGTGACAGGTTGGGTTGATTTTTATTACTTGAAGCAAGTCTCTTATGATCGTGATCCTCAGGTTTTAAATCGGTTCCGATTCAGGACAGTGGTGCCTTGTTTTTTATGGGATTTGGGCGTGACAGCTAGTCTGTGATGACCACCCAGTTGAGTGTTGATTTTTTCCTTCACTTTTTCAAGGCTTCATTTGTTTGTAACCTGATGATATGTAATTGGAATCAACATCTGCTACAATTTGTGATTTATGTATGCTACGTCTATGGGATATGTAAGAAATAAATCTGTTTGTTTTGTGCCTGATTTTATTTTGTTTTTGTTGTTTTAATGCCATCTCCCCTTTAGGGATCCAATGGACCATGTATTGGACGGGCATTGATAATTTAAGTTCCTATTCTTATCATAAAGTTGTGTCATCTTGTACATGCACTTTAATACTTGTCAGGTTCACGGGTATATACGCGGGTATCATCTTACGTGGTTAAAAATTAATCGCAATACTGATAATTTGATTACAAGACCGAGTCCAAGGCCTATTAGGTACCTACTTCTTGAAACTCATTACATTCATGGGTGTATATGTCGATATTGTCTTATGCGACGTATCAATTGTTCGAAGAGTATTTGCTTGGCTTGCGCTGAAATTCTTTGGCTGACTAGCTAGTCCGGGCATTCACCATGGACGGCCTTGGTGAATTGCAAAGCGTAGGTCTCTAGACGTGTTTACACATCTAACAAACCATTGGTCGGGAGATGTGACCACTTTGCTGATGAGTCCATGGCAGGACAAAACTAGAGACCTTAATCATAAGCGGGACGAATTGTCCGGCCCTAAGTATGAGGATCTTTGTAAGTTGCAAGTATGAGATTGGTTGCTCCGCTCTAGTTTCAGAAAGGGTAATGGAACCCCCTGGTTGTGTGTACAATTTTGGGGTGCTTGGTGATAGCTTCAATATAGGATTTCAAAGATTTAAGTCGGAGCACATAACTAGTCTGCTTGGTTTGTGTTGAAACACTTTGATTGACTAGCTAGTTCGCGTACTCACCAGGGACGGTCTTCGCAATTTGAAAGTGGGTGTGCGTAGATGTGTTTACACATCAGATACACCATCGATAGGAAGCTCTAGGCACGCCCCGGGTGAGGCCTTAGGCCAACCATTGGTACGAAACGAGTGAACCTAATCATAAGCAAAATGGATTGGTTGGCTTAAGGCCAACCTTGGGTGTCACACAATGCTTTGATAAATGACCCAATGACACTTAGCTCGCTTAAGCTCAAGTTCAACTCGTAAATATTTCTTTAAACTTGAATTCACCTCAACCTAATATTTTAAGTTTCATTAGCATATACTTATAATTTTTTTATAATTAAGATTTTTATTTAATACATTGCTTAATTATTTCTAATATGATCTATATATAATATTTAGTATCATCTAAATATATATTTATTAAGTAGAAACTATATAAATAATATGCTTGTTTAGACACACAAGCCTAATCAAATTGACATGTGAAGCTCCAGTTCTGGCCCTTTTATTGATTAATTAAGCCTTAGCATAAACTTAACTCGACTCAAATCCAAGCTTTAACAAGCAGATCCGAATAACTCACGAGTAGCTCAGCTGGTTTAAGTTCCTACTCTCTCCTACCTCTATTTAAATAATAAATCCAAACACGAAACATTACATCCACTCATCCAGCATACATACACTAGTTTTTTCATAATTTTTTGTGCATATGTGCATATCAAATTTCACAGCAGTCATGATAAATTTCACCCAAATAAAGAAAATATATATTTTACAAAACTTGCCTAACAAAACAAATCTAAAAATAGAAGGGCAACTGCATTGAAGATACAAATGAAGCCTTAAAAAAATTAACAATCTCATTAAAGAGTCTTGACAGCCAACACAACTCCAAAGTGATTGTCAAATTAACATCTGAAACAGACTTCCCACCAGATTCTTGATAATTAGTAAAACTAAACCGCATTTGATTACAGTTCAGGAATCAAAGGAGAACGAAACTTAACATCCAACGCTTGAATAAGGTCAGAATGGTCACACCACCATTCTCGAAAAAACGACAAAAACACTTACCGAAGTTCACAGTCAGGGCGGTTGACTATGAACAACAATAACACAAGATGTAAACAAAACCCTTTAACTTGCAACACAAGTCCTCCCATATCCAGCTTTCAACCAATGCCATTGTTTATATACTTCTGATGCAAGAAACACAACTAACAACTCAACATTCTCATCGTTTCAATTTGCGTTTACCTCAACAGAATGTGTATCTGCAGCCTCGACATGTGATGAATCGTTAACTTGTTCAGGCTCGTTTGTTTTGTTGGAGGATATTATAATTTCACTTGCAAGGGCGTCTTTACTATCTTTGGAGTCTGAGGGCAATTTGACCTTTTCAGAAGGTAGTTTTGGGAGAGATTTCCTTAAGGGTTTTCTTGTAGGAACAGGGGAGAGATCTTTAGCGGCCGTTTTGTTGTTTAGCGACTTCTTTGCATCCAAGCTTAACCGTGGTCGGAAAGTTGTACCACCATTTGCTTCCGTCTCTGCTGTTGGTGAATCCTTCTTCCTTCCAAGTTTTGGAGATTTGGGTCGTGTGGTCGGTATCTACATCAACAAGAATCAAACGGTATTAATTTTGAAACAGAAAGTAGTTTGTTTGACTTTTTAACTGTTAAACTTACCTTCTTTAACTCTGGTTTAGGAGGCGTTTCATGGTAAAAACTCGGCATGGGTGTTGCTTTGAACATAAGGCTCTTTCGTAACATTTTAATCTCAGCTTCTTGATGTTCCTAGTACAAGAAAGTAAACAGTTTCTTGTTATAATTTATCACAATGGGTTTACGACCTTTAAACGTCTAGCAAAAACTTAAATTTACCTTGGTTTTTGCTTGCAGTGTGTTCTTTTCCTCTTCTTGAGCATGGATCTTCTCCTCGAGCTTTGAATAGAACTGCCAATAACAAAATAAACAGATTCAAGTGTTTTTGGGAATCATGTATATATGATCAACAAAGTCAAAGTCAAGTCAATTTCCAACCTCTTTACGTTTTTCAGCTCTTTCATTACACCTAAAACTAAAATTATAGGCCGGCAGGGTACCATGTCTTTGTGGCTTTTCATCTCCTGTTGTGGAGCTTCTATTCAAGAAAATTAAGGACAAACTGAGTATCTTAAAGTCCTACTTTGACTTTGAATATCAAACAAAGTGAATTTAATTTGAATTTGAGTAGAATATATTTTTGTTATTACACAACAAATTGGTAGCAAGATCAAAGCACAAATAAGTAATATAATTTTGAGAGAAGCAAAGTTAACACATAAAGGTAATGATTATAGTTTCAGTAAATACAAGTTTGACTCTCAAAGTCAAAGCATGACAGCTAGCACAGAGCAAAAGAAATTAGATAGATTCTTAAAGATTGGTGAGATAAATTTGGTAGCCACATTGAATCTTGTGATTGTTTGATACATTACAACTGTACCCATATCAATGTTGAACATGAATATATTAGGTTTGACCTCAAAGTCGAATATATCAGATATGCACACAATAAGAGCTAAGCGGAAAAGGATACTCAGGAGAATGTGCCCTTCCTTCTGCTGTACTCCCATGAACTTTTTTCACTGACTTCACTTTAGTCCTCTCCCTGAATTAAGAAAAACATAACTTCACAAATTTTGAAAAATCCACTTGGTGAAATAAAACTAAAGCAAATATCATATAGAGGTCTCGCCACTAAGAATCGACAATAAGAAGGAAACAAAAAGCAATGTTTGGATTTACGTTTTAAAAGTGATTATCTATGACTTGCGGTACCATTAATTAGTTTATAATGTTTATACTACATAAACAGAACTATTTGAAGTTCAAATAATCAGTTTCATCCTGGTTGCAAGTTGCAACAAAACTAACTGTACAAGACTAAAATAAAGTTGATTAACCTCCATTTTTTCAACCTGACTTTAGAGACTTAACTATAGTTCTATCTCACAAGAAATGTATCTTTTTCTCTAAAAAATTTCCCATTTTATCACAATTGGTTCATTAATGATCGCAACTTGTCAAACAACTATCTTGTTATTACAACTGATTATCTGATCATGATTATTCAAATCACTTTCAAAACACATATACAAACATCCCCTAAACTAGGGCCTAGTGTTTTCAATGAAACATAAAGCTCAAACAGACAAAGAGCAACGTACTTGACACCTTCTTTCGCAGTAGACGTTTGAGAATCTGACTTTCCAGGCTGCCAAGGAAAACATATAACCAAAAGCCCCATGATTTATTATGCAGGATTTATATTACATATGCATAAATAGTGGAAGATTGAAATAAAAACCACTAAAGATGTTTGAGAACTTCAAAAATACGTCATACGTGTTAATTTACATGTGACTATTGATGGAGGTTCACGCAAGAACCAAAAAGAAGTTGAAAAACATAAAATTGCCTTTTAACTTGCATGTTATTTGTGTGTTCACATGTAATTGGTCCACGATGTTCACATGTGAACATATCAAAGCACATGTAAATTTACACATAATTATGCAGTTGTTAACTTCCTTAAGGTTTTCTTTTGACCTCCAACAATATTCACGATGAATCAACTTAATCACATGTGAATTAATATGCATATTCGAAAGTATCACGGTTCTCAACTGTTTATGGTTCTCAATTGAACCTCCCACGTGCGCGCGCACACATATAAAGAGTGCGAGAGAGATTTAGGACACTTGTCGTTTTCAAGAGTCTTGTGTAACAAGAATGCTTTACTATAAAGAGCAAATGTACCTTAGTAAGATGAGCCTTAACTGGAACTGTTGATGGTTTCGAATTGACACTCTTCTTCCCTGTAGAAACTGCTCCACTTTTAAGCGAATTAGTTTTCTTTGCATTATTTCCATCTATTTTGTTTTTGGTATCATTTTTAAGGCCCAAACTGTTTCCCGTGTCAGTTTCACATTTGGGTTGAGCTAATGAATCATCGGTATCTTTCACTTGAAGTTCCTGATAGTAACAAAATGACATGTATTCTATTAAAAGTTTAAAATCATGAAAAGGGTCAATTTCCAGCAAGAAAACGATCATAGTTAACAAAAGTTGACAAAAATTTGTTACAAGGTTGACTAAGACATCAAATTTTCACCAATTCTTTTCTTATATTCGTTACAAACAAAGTTGAAGATGGTTATATTTGTTGAATTGACTAAGTAAAGTTATTTTACATACAATCTGCATTTTCAAACCGATTTTAGTACCTTAAAACCATCAAGATCGTTGCTTTCTTCAAATAGTTCTTGTTGAGCAAATGATTCGTTAAAACTCCCATTTCCCTCTTTAGTTTCAGAATTATAATTGGGAATCCGGGCTATTATTTCCACGGAGTCATCTTCCTCGCTGTGATTGGAAAACTGCTGTTGAACATCATCATGTGCAGTCCCATTTCCAGAAACAACCATCGTATCATCAACGTCCGCCATAGCTACCAAATTCAAAACTCCAGTTGCTCTAATAATAACATAAGACAAACAGGAAAGACAGCTTATTTACAATATCTCCTTCGATGATTCTTTTACACAGGCATCAACATTTGAAAATCAAGGCTTTGTTATGCATATGCTCTACTTCAACACAATGTGAGTTGTCAGTGGCCTTTCAAATTAACTACTTTTCATATGGGGAAATTATACAAACAGCTGATATGCACCCCTTTTCTGCATCATCCAATGGATATATCGACAGCATCAAATTCAATCAAAGAAACAAATAATGCAGATGAATCTCAAACCCTAATTTACATTACATCATTTCCCCCAAATTTCACCCAATCTTATTACTGAACAAATCTGAATCTGAACAAAAAACACAAGCTTCCATTCAAAAATCAACCAAAATACATCTACCCACAGCTAGATCTTCAAACTTATAAACAGATCCAATGTTCTATCCACAAGATTCAAATCAAATCCAAAGATCCCAAACCTCAAATTACAAAAGAACAGTAACAGATTGAACAAAAACACACTAAACCCATTACTACAAATCTCACATTTTAAGATATGAACTGCTAAAAAACACCCAAATGCTCACCTACAGTAGCAGATAAAGATCAAAAGGCCATGAACAGAAAAGGGGTTTTGTCAAGAACCCTAAAGATGGATCTTTGGGTGCAAATTTGAATCTTTAATGTTGGAATTGAAAAGGGTTTGTGTGTTTCATGTGTGACAGCGGCTTTGAAATCTTTTTGCAGAATCTTAAGAGAGAATGTAGTGAAGAAGATAAATAACACACAGTAGAAAGTAGAGTGAGGAGTAGTAGATTGAAATGAATTGGTGGAGCCGAATCTGGTGCAGCGTCGGTGATTAGTGTTGGTTGCAACCAGTAAATCATGTAATGCCATGTGCACTATCACTTCTCATCCAAGACATCCATCTGAATCCAACGGTGGATAAAATCTCTTCAGAATTGGTGAGGATATATTCGTTTTCACGGTTAATTGCTTCATTTTAAGAATACTTTTCCATCAGGAAAATTAGATTTTAAGAAAATGGGTATTCCTACCTACTCACTAGACACAGACAAATACGCCTTGAACCCAAGACATCAAAGGCGACATATGATTGTCGAAAACAAAATGCCGTGTTAGATATTTTAGTGTAATAGGATCATCAAACAAGTCAGAAGATGTGACTTGCACGTTTGTTTGAATTTATTGTAATATTTGATGTTAGAATCTTCTTATGAGGGTTCCAAGAGAGCAACGACCTTGGCGGGTGTTCGGGGGTTGTGCTCCTGATAGCGGAGTCCAAGAGGTGACAGCCCGATCCAAAAGGCAGAGCTCATGGCTTGTCAGCTTGGAAATTTTTATATTGATTAGCATTTCTTTATTAAAAATGCATTAGAAATTATTTTTTCTGGAATTTTCATGTGGAATTTCAGAATAATTCTGGCTCCAATTTTAATTCAATTTTGAATTAGAAATGATAACTGCCCGAAGACTGTTTTTGAGGATTTGAAGACCCTGCCCTTAAATAAATGTCCATATTCGAATTGATTAATTTTTCTCTGCTTTACGAAATCTCACTCGAAAAATCCATACTTTTTTTTTATTCTCTTTAAGTTTTATCCAATTGAACATTTGGATTAAACCCATAAATTGTTTCAATCTGAAAATGCTTCACGGCTTTCAGATCGTCCAAGTTCCTGATTATTAAATTATGAATCCTCTATATCTCCGACTCACGTCAAACATGAGTGGGAAGTAAGCTGCCGGGTTCAAACTGTAGTTCTTACCCCACATTTGCATTAATAATCAAGGTATTATTAATATAATAGTAACACTTTCAGCTCTTATTTTTGTTATGACAGTCAGAATAACATAATTGTTATAGATTAACACTCAATTTGTATTTTTTATGCTCTATTTTGATTGTATGTTTTTCAATTTCATTCATAATAATTATTATAAGCGAAAACGAGTGCAAATTAAGTGCAATATTTGATAATAATGTTACTAAGATTGTTATTAGTAGCAAACATCTAAAGTGTCACTGGTCAAATTATAAGTATGAGATTTTATCGACCAATAATAATAGTTTAAATTATTAAACTCAATATATATTTTTATAGCATTTTATATTTGTTTTAGAAAATTTCACATGTCAATATATATTTTGAAATTTAAAGAATCTATACTACTAAAGTATGTATTTAAGTATAGAATTGGTCGGTTTCACCTAATCGATGTGTGTATTATTTTATATATACCAAAAGAGTTAGTGTTCATATGAAATGATAAAAATAATGTTTTTAGATTAAATTATACTCTTTATAGTAATGAGTTGTGTTAATAAACTATTTTATATACATATATTATCTTGGTGTAACCACACAACGTCATTTAAAACTGACATGCAATCATAGAATATGTAAAAGTATTTTGTCTTTTGTTTTTATTTTATTGTATAACGAGTTCTATCTATTACAAACAACAAAGGACCATGTGAAACAACGTCAATACGTCATGCGTCTTGTTGTATCTTTATTTTCACGTATCAATATACATGTCTTCATATTTACCATATTTGTATGCCATATTTGTGTTACATATTGTTCATGTTTCATACTTGTCATCTTCACAATTACATGCCTGTTGTTTAGAAAAAGCAAAGGAATAGCTTATGTCAAAGAAATAAATTGAAAATCTTTGATCTCAATCACCAAGAATAGAATTTTTAATAATTTATACTAGTTTTATACTCTTCACGCTATTCGACGGGGGTCCGGTTAAATTTTTCACATGCAACGCTGGGGCATTTTGGTTGTTATCCATCTGTTTCATCAGAAACCATAAAATCAAAGTTTGATGGCAAAACTTAAATATATTAAACTTTAGTGGCCAAGCTCAAAAATAAAAACTTTACTACAAATAGCTTAGATTCCAAACTCTAAGATCCTAAACTTAAGTGGTCAAAGTCAAAAACATAAATCGGTAGCCAAACTTTAAGATCCTAAACTTTAATGACTGAAGTCATGCGTTACGTGGTGGGAGTCTAGTCAATTTTCCCACACGCAATGCTACGTTACTTTGGTCGTTATCAGTCCGGCTCTTCCAAAATCATATAATCAAAGTTTGGCGGCGAAACTCAAAAGTATTAAATTTTAGTGGCTAAACTTGGAAAAATGAAACTCCATTATAAATAGTTTAGTGTCTAAACTCTAATATCTTAAACTTTAATGGCAAAAGTTAAAAAAAAACAAATCAGTGGCCAAACTCTAATATTCTATACTCTAGTATCCAAAGTCAAAAAACAAATCAGCAACCAAAATTTAAAACCAAACCCCAATGGTCAAACTTGGTAAAATAAAATTTCATTGTAAATAATTTGATGACCAAAATCTAAAATCTTAGTCTTTAATACCCAAAATCAAATAACCAAAAATTTTGAGTTAAAAATAAAAATACTTAAAACTAATATGGTTAAAATTTTAGAAATAAAAACTAAACTATTTATTTCCCGTCAAAGGCGGAATAGATTATTCCATGTAAATTCCGAATCCTCCCATGGTGAAGTTATATACATCTAATCAAAGTCATAAGGTCGGAATCGATTGTTCCATGTAGATTGCCAATCCTTGACTATGTATGCTCGTTGCCCTATGGTGAAGAAGTATTAATGTAATTTTGTGATAGTAGGCACTTAAGATTGGATCATTGTAACTTTACAACTATATTAAAAATATAAACTTTTTAAGGTAAAATTAAATAGGAAGACTAGAGTTTATTTAATTGTGGTGAAGAACTCGAATGATAAAAAGAAATAACCACGTACCATTAAGTAGGGTAGGAAACAAAGGGGGCCAAATGTTAACATTGCAAGAAAGCTATTTATGAACTCATAAATAGAGGTCCTTCACATCATGTAGGACATGTGCCCTTCTTGTTTTTGCTTCATGTGAACCCTTTCATGGCCCATCAAATCCACACAAAATGGAAAAGAATATTTTTGTCTATCAATTTCCATGAAGGATAACCCTTTAAGGGTTAAATGACTTTTAATTCGGTGTTTAATACTTTGAAGTGTTATGAAATTATCTGAATTTAAATAATGAACAAAACTCTTTCTTGTAAAGGAGACAAGGAGTCTCTAATTCATACTTTGTTTATAAAATTTATTTTGTAAAATTTTCTTTCAAATATATTATCCTTCATAGACATCCTCCTAATTTCACATTATTACTACATATATTAAATTTATTTTCCATAATCAAATTACTTATATAATATTAAGTAAAAATATATGAAGAAACAACACTACTTACTAAATATAGATTAAATTTTTATACGCTATATGTCCTGCTCACTTTGTGGAGTGACAATGTTGGGTAACTAAACATTAAGAGGAATATTATAGCCAATGAGTCCTAGATCAACTGGTTTAAAAGGAGGCACCCTATTACTTTTCAAAGTGAAGGTCATGGGTTGGAGTCTCACTAGGTGCAATATACTTCAAGTGGGCCAAGGGTTTTACCACAGTGGGTCTTTGGGTGGTGGGTTTCTCTTGGAATGGTGGGCGAGCCGGGTCACCAGCGCTGTTTGTGTTTGCGGGCGTGGGTGGCCTTTCGCCAATGGGTTTACCCGGGTAACCGGGCTTAAAAATTATTCGTTGGCCGTTTAAAAAAAAAAAGAGGAATATTATAATGTTGAATATGACTTATAGGTGAGTTAAAACTGCTTTTTCACTATTTGTCTAATAAAAGGATAAGCATGTCACACTCTACACTTCATTAAACACTACTAATGCAATTATTACATACAAAATAGAAAAATTGCCAGAAAAACATGTAAGGGAGTCCCAATAATCATCTTTTAGTATTGACAAAATCTATGAAATTGGAACACTATGAATCCCTTCTCCATTTTGCACCAGAATTCACAAGTTTGATATAAGCATTCTTGAAATCCTCAAAGAACAAATCTTGATCATCAGCATACTTTGAGATCCACCTGAGAATACTAGACTGTAAGCCATTTGGTTCGCTTTGATTTTGTTAACCGAACCATCTTTTCCATTTTCAAAATTTCGAAACACGATAGAACTAGTCAATGCTGGTACTTGTAGTCAAAGACGCAAGGCACAAAGGGCTCGCTAAGCACACACATTGTATACCTAAACTAAATTAAACACTCATATTTGATTCAAATGATTTGGTTGTTTGGTTGTTAAGATAAAATGGTTTATGATTCCAACCAGTGCAGGCAGTTTATCATAGTGGCTATAATTAGAACACTAACAAAATATTTGAGTTTGAGATTAACAGTGTAACTTGTACCTTAAACATTCATCGTCCTCAACTAGAGCACGATCTGAAGGAAGACCAACCATACTTGTCATTCCAGCTGAGCAAAAAAATTAGGAAAATATTAGAACAAAATGGTAATATTGTTGTCAGGCCAAAAGCATGTGACAAACCTGAAGATAGCCATGGCTTCTCCAACAGTACTTTGTAGTACGCATTATCAAAAATAACTGGATTTCCAAAACCTTTGCTTCCAAGAGTATGGGCACCAGATAATGCTACAAGTTCTTGTGTTCTGCCAAAAGTTCCATTTTAAGCCTAAGGAACATAATGTTTTAGTCAAACATGGTCAAGATATACTCATATTCACTTACGAAAATCCTTTTCGTTGAAAACTCTGTTTCAATCCAGAGGCATCTAAGGTTTCTTCCGGGAGTCTTCCCTCAGGATCAGGTACCCTACAAGGAAACACAAAACATAATACCGATAATCTGAATCTTGTTGTCTTAGATGACAGACAGCACACCTATCTCACCTTATTTTATAAAACTTGTGAGAAAAATTAGTCCCTTACATAGAGTCTACTCTGCCTAATTGTACGGGAATTTTTGGACCTCCACATAAAGAGACAGCTTCGGCTCCAGCCACAGCAATCATATCAGCCATCGACACTGTAATTGTGGAGCAAAAAGGTTCCAAAAATATAAACATTATGCTACCAACAGCAAGTGCTGCACAATAATGATGACAGGAAGCTATAATTCCAAAGACTGATAACCTGGCTGTTTCTCATCCACCATCTTTTTAGCTTCCACCAGAACCTAAACAACAAACTTTCATGTGAAAAATAATATTGGAAAATTACCCATAATACATGTGTATGTAACATAAACGTATGCATATGCACAAACACTGAAAAGAAGTGAGAGTGAAATTAACCTTCAATGATTTCTTAAGACCTTTATTTTCAGGTCTATCAAGTTCAAAAGATATAGAGCCATTCATGCCACCTGAAATACCAGTAGATAGATATAAATCACAATCATGCCATGACTTAAAGAGATTCAATTTCTGATGATAATAAAATTAATAATACCTGAATCATCATCCATTTCATAGGTTCCCGCGTCATGAAAAACCAAGCGAAGAACACCAGCAGCCTTACTCTTGGACAACACTTTTCTTATCTCTCCTTGTAACAAGACTAGATCACTGACAGCAAAACACGAATCTCGTTAATCTGTGTTGTGAAAAATTACATCCAAACTGAGATAGAGGGTGTTATTCAACCCTAGTTATAGCATATATTACTACTGATTGTAAAACTTTGGTTTCAGAAAAAAAACTAGTGTAAGCTTATGACTTAACATTTTGCAACATGAATCCAGTTATAAACTTACTCTGCAGCATTAGCATTAGCATTAGCATTAGCATTAGCATTAGCATTAGCATTAGCATTAGCATTAGCAAGAATGTTGCATTGATTTAGACAGAGGCAAAAGAAATGTGATCATAAAAGTCATCAATCTCCTGCTATATGAAGTGCTAGCATGACTCTCATCTGCATCACACATAAAAAGTCATAACATATAAGAAAATGAAGAACCCTAGAGCTTAAAATGAACATTCAACTATAAGGTTTAGGGTTTAGGGTTTATCGAACTGCCATAATAAACCCAAACACTTATCCTATTCATTATCCTTTCTGTTCCACCTTGAAACCATAATTCACCAGCTATTGTTCACAATGAGGCCATATTCAACTCATGACATAAAACAACAGAGCAGCATATGCACAATTTCATACGTTATATCTTCAATATAAGAAAATTGCACGCGAAGGCGTACCAGGATTAAGATAACAAGATGCCATCATTATCAATCAACAACTTGAATAAACCATCAGACATATCATAAAGTAAATGATAACTAAAACTTCTACGAAATGAGTTATAATTTACTTGAGGATGATGCGGTTGAACACACGACGGGTCTAACGGCGGTGCAGGCGAAGTTATATTCACTTTTCCGACGATATTGAGAGGGAAATTCGAATCTATGAGGAATGTATGGGGAGCAGAGTCGTCGGAGCGGGAGGTCGACGCCGGAGATCGTCATCTTTAACGGACGGATTAGAATTCGTTGCGAATATTGCAGATTTGCGGTTTACCCCTTTAATTCTGGAAGTTACAAACTAGTCCTTGTGGTTTTGGTTTCTGTGATTTCGGTACAAGAAGATTTTTTGGTTTGCAATGGAGTCCTCTTTGTTAGTTGCAAATTTAAAATACCCTGTGAATGCCGTAAAAAGTAAAATGGTTGATATAATTATACTCTCATGTTATGTTTATATAAAGTCGATTGATTTATTTGAAGTACATGTATTTGTGAAACCCACGATAACCGTCGGTCGCTCGAACAATCATTAAGTATGTGTATACTGTGAGATAATTTTTGTTAATGTGGATGTCATGTAGACTCTATTAAAAACGTAAAGTACAATTTGCGTTAATTTTGATCATCTTAAATAACCAAAAAGAACTTGCGAAGTATTTTGAACACTTGGATCATCACTTCATTAAATCTAGATCCGTTTAAGGAGTTAAAAGTCAAATTATTTTTTGTCTTTTCACAAATACATCTATTTTAAACATACTCAAGGATTTATTATGACAAATTTGGGTTTACGGTTCATACAAAATTAATACGTTAATTCTTTTATTATATTAACCCAAAGTAAATTCATACAAAATAAGTACGCTAATTCTTTTATCATACTAAACCAAAGTAAATTTTTACTCTGGTATGGGCTTGATCTTCTTGACATGTTCGATGTTATATTAAACCAAAAAGAGGATTTACTTATTCAACTATATCGTAACGTGTAACTCTGATTTCTTTTGTTTATTAGATATTCGATTACTATTAACATTTCATATGAAAAGGTTAGAATTATTTTTACAATTTACCTGATGTCAAGAATAACAGATCATTTGCAAATTAGATGATTGCTTTCCATCTCACATACAACACAAAAACCAATCTTTACAATAATATATAAATTTATGAGCTTATAATAATATACATATTTTTATGTTTTTTAGAACGACTAACTCAAACAAACATTTTAATTCTAGTCCTAACTCTATACATTTGTTTATCACAAGACTTATTATATCCTCAACAACTAGAAAAAAACACCTTACAACACTTATTGATACCGCAAAACCGAAGGCCCTTTGATACTTATGTTTATCTAGGCCCCGAAAGTCTCATCTCCGACAAATAAGCATCACTATTACCATCTGACGGCCCTGATGAAGTACCATATTCACTAAACGACTTGTACAAACTCGAATAGAACCCGAGTCGACCACCCACAGGTGGTGGAGGGACCGGGCACAATCGCTTGAGCATTTGCACCACTTTTGTCATCGTGGGCCTCAAGTTCGCATCATCTTGTATGCACCACAACGCGACTCGCGCTGCCACCACCACCCGCTCATCACTCTCCTCTACATTCATCTTCCCATCAAAAAGTGTCCTAACCTTCCCTTCTTCTAGCATCTTAAAAGCATACGCTGGAAAATGCGACGTTTCTGACGAGCTATAGTTTTTCCGCCCACTAATAATCTCAAGTAACACCATCCCGTAGCTATAAACATCACTCTTTTCCGATATCGCGTAATTAGTGATCCACTCAGGAGCAAGGTACCCTCGGGTCCCTCGTAATGTTGTAAATACATGACTTTGTTCTCGTGTCATAAGCTTTGCTAAACCAAAATCAGATACTTTCGCCAAAAAGTTATCATCTAGTAACACATTCTCCGGCTTTATATCACAATGAACGATTTTGACATCACAGTCTTCGTGCAGATAAGCTAGTCCTTTAGCCGTACCAATCGCGATACCGTATCGTGTATCCCAATCCAACAAATACTCCCCGAATAACCATCTATCTAACGACCCGTTTGCCATGAACTCGTAAACAAGAAGACGATGCCTTCCTTCTGCACAAAACCCTTTGAGTTTCACCAAATGGTGGTGATGGATGCTGCCTATGATGCTCACTTCCGCCCGGAATTGTTTCTTCCCTTGACCGATTCCCTCGAGCCGTTTGACTGCAACCTGAGTCCCATCTTTTAGGACCCCTTGGTAAACCGAACCGAACCCACCATGGCCTAGCTTTGTGGTGAAGTCATTTGTTGCTTCTTGAAGCTCTTTGTAGGTGAATCTGACCGGCATCCCAGATATGTTCTCCAAGAATGTATCCTCTTCGGATACTTCATCAGGAACTTCAAGCAACTCGGTTTTCTTCTTGTTGTGATAGCGAATTCCCATGATCACCAACCCGAGAATAACAAATGCTGTGATTGTTACTATAACGACCACAATGATCACCACTCGAGTCGATTGGTTCTTGTTATCCTGCTCCTGAGAAGTCTCTGATTGGGTACCTGAAACCTTAATGTATGACGCGATATTTGCGCCATTTTTCGCATCTTCAAAGCTCCCAATCTGATCAAACAGGTAACAGTTTTTAGAACTGTTGTCAAAGAACATAGCTAAACAAGTGCAGTTGTTCAAACAAGAAGATTTGCAGCCATCTATATCAGTTTTAGAAGATGGGGACACAAACCCAAGTGCAAAATAGCTCAAATTCTCCCCTGCATCGACTAGACTCGATGAACCCTTCGACTTGTCACACAAGGAAGCAACTTGTGGCTTGCAGTTAGTAACTCGAGCCAGACCCGAAGGGCACTGGCACGTGTTCCCATCGTGACAAACGTAATACTGCGAGCAGGCTCGTGGTCTGCTGCAAGAATCACCAGGTATATGACGGATACCAGCGATTCGAGCATCAAGATCATAGAATTTGATGGATCCATCATCTTCTAAAACTGCAACCCAAGTGGCATTAGCATGAGATTCATCTGCAAACACAAATTGCCATAAAAAGATTCTATTTTCATCATAAAACCTCCATGAATTGGCTCAATTGTAGCATAATTGGTGTCTCCACCCTTTCTGTTTATGATTCTTCTTGTGTCTTTCCCCATAGACCAATAAGGCTGTGGTTTGTCAAATTCAGCTGATAATATTGCATCACCATCCTTGATCTCTAAGCAAAAACTCAAATTGTTATTCAAATTACTCACAAGCTTCATCCCTTTCGAGAAATCTTGATTCGGCATCAGCGTATTCGTGGGAAAGCTGTAACTTTGCCAAAGAACACCACCATCATCATTCACAAACACCAAGTTACCTGAATCAAGCAACTCCATTGCAGTAACACCTTTGCTACCAGTGTTAGTTGACCATACTACCTTCCCATTGTTCTGTAAACTAGCATTACCATCATCATCAAACACAAATATATCAGAATTACCAACAGGGAAGTTTCTATTTGCAGACCATATGATTCTTGCACTGCTTATATGAATGATGACCAAAGAGAATGAAGTTACATCACTATTGGGATTGAAACCGAACCCGAAATCAGTCGAATTCGACACGAGGAACAAACCGTTGTTGTCTATGTATTGCATTTGAGACCCTTGGAACCCAGGGTTCACTTTGGCTTTTCGTTGAACACTTGGTAGGCATGTTTGAGGTAAGAACAAAAAGAACCATAAAACTGTTATAAACCACAAGAACCCCTGAATCTTCATCATCTATATTCAAAGATATTGAGAATTGAACTTTCTTTTCGATTTGTGAATGGGTAATTATGAAAGAAATCCCCAAATAGCGTAATTTACAGAAACAGAGGATTGCGAATAAGATGTGAAGCATCAATGGATGCTATTGATTTGGGTGAAATTGGGGGAACCCCATCAAAATTCAAGTAGAGAGATGGATCAATCACCTATCAAGATTGATGGTGATCTTGAATTTGGGTAGAAAGACTCGAGCTTTTTAAGTGAAACCTGTGAAACACCGCATATAAGCAGTTTTCCACCATGAAAGAAGAGGGAGAATGATAAACTTTTGTGGTCAGATGAGAGACAAAGTAGTTTATGTGCTGATTGAAAAGGGGTTTATTTGCAGGTATTTGCAGGTTCCAAAGATTAGAAAAATGGAAGATAAGAGTTTCTTGATGGTTTAGTCAAAGAAATGGGAACATCTGAGGTGTGTTTCAACCTATTTAAAGCCATCCTTCTAAAACTAAAGAACATTAATCATGTCATATGTATACTTTTTTTAAAAAGGAAAAGCCTCTAAACATAATATCACCTTGACAGATGAATCGTCTTTCTAAAAACTAAAACTTCTGACTCGAGCGATCAACCAAGGGGGTGTTTGGGATTGCTTAAAGTTATTTTTTAAAAATAACTTTTCAAAAGTTATAAATTTTAACTTTTTAAAATCTACTTTTCAATCCTTTAAAACCAACTTATTAATTTCTTACTCAAACATACTTATTGACTTATTAATTTTTTAAAAATTAATAAGTTAAAAGTAGCTTAAGAAGTTGGTTTGCGACCAAAAAAGAAAACTTACAATTACATTACATTACACTATTATTTTTGAAGATGGAAAATGAATAGTTTTTTTTTTACTTTTTAAATTTTTTTTTCATATTAGTTTTAAGTTTTATTTTTAGCATTAGCTTTTGTTATTTGATTTTAGCTACTAAAGTTTACGATTTTAGAGTTCGACTACCACATTATTTACAGTGTAACTTTATTTTATCGAGTTTCGCCACTGGAGTTTAGTATTTATATATTTTTGCTGTCGATTTGTTTTCTGAATATGGCCACTAAAGCTTAGGAATTTAGAGTTTGGCTACCGATTTGTTTTTTACTTTGACCATTAAAATTTAGAATATTAAAATTTGATCACTAAAATATTTATGTTGAAGTTTTCTTTTTTCGAGTTTAACAACTAAAGTTTAGTATCTTTAAGTTCGCTGTCAAACTTTGATTTTATGGTTTCCGACGAACTAGACAAATACCGACCAAAGTAACGACGCGTTACTTGTGGGACAATTGACCTGACTTCCGTCATATACGGCGTGACTTTGGCTACTTTGGACCCTATTTTTTTTTAACTTTAGCCACTAAAGTTTTGAATCTTAGAGTTTGGCCATTAAACTATTACAGTGACGTTTCAATTTTTCGAGTTCCGCCACTATAGTTTAGTATCTTTAAGTTTCGCAACCAAACTTCAATTTTATAAATACTGACGAGCCAGACAAAGCATTGCGTGTGAAAAAAATTTCCTGGACTCTAGCGCGTAACGCGATGAGAGAAAACTAGTTGAAATAAAAAAATCTTCGTTCAACCTGAACAAATTATCCCAAAAGAGCCTCTAACTTATCGTATGTATATCTATATGTTTTTGTAAAGATAAATCTATACTGCTTCTTTGTTTCACCATCAAATACCTTTTACTTAATTAGAACATGACTTTATTCTAGAGAGTCTATGACTCTGTCTCGGCTACGATCCAAATGACATATGTAAACGTAAATGTGTGTATACATATATAAATAATAATAACAACTAAAGATATATAGAAGTAACAGATTGAGTCAACATTTGCTCAACAAACTTGTACCTCAATTTCGTGTAACCTCCTAACTATATGCTGAATAAAACAAAAGATGCCAAGGTTGATATTTTTTATTCAGTACTATTTTTAGAATAATTATTATTATATTTATAAATGAAGAAAATTTCACATGTACCATATAAATTTCAAAATATCATACAAATCCTTTTTAAATAACTAAAATAATAGATTTACCCATTTGAATAGGGATTCTTCTTCGATACATTATTGCAAATACGAGCTTGCAAAATAACTATTATGAAATTTTTAACAAGTCATTTAAAAATACCGAAAAAAATATTTATCATATTTCAACCCGTGTAATACACGGGGCTATAACCTAGTATAGAATTTAACAATTCCATCTTAAGTTTCTGTTGAGTCTATAATTCTTGAAAGATTTAATATGGTCAAGTCTACAATAAAAGATTTTTTAGGTTTTTTCTTGAACCATTGGGACAATCTTGTTAATAATTTAGTTATATTCAATTATTCAAACTTGTTTTATTCATCTTATAACACTTTCAACTCGGTTTAGTTAAATCGGTTTTGTAAATATGTGTAATTGAAAGTTAACCAGAAATACCGGTTAACAAATCTAAAACCAAACCATCTTTTAATAAGTTATTTAGTTTCTTCAATTACGTTTTATCAATATTTTCAGGTATGATTTTGTTAAACAGTTTTTATGATTAATCCTAACCTATGTGAAGGAGAGAGGGTGGCACCCGTCGCGGGTCTAAGCATTTCCAAATCAATTGTTTAGTATAAGTTTTATTAATAGCAGTTTGTATATAAAATTCCAAATGCATTGAAGTTTTCTATTCTTGTGCCACTAAACAAAAGATTACATTCTGATATTGTACATAAAATAATGTTCTATGTATCTAGATGCAAAGAAAAAGCGGAAGATAGATTTCTTTGGTATTTATATTTTAAGTAACATTTAATAATAAAAATTGAATTTTAGAAAATGTGATATTTTGAAGGAATCTTTGATTGGTTTAATAAAATGAAATGTTTGAGTCCAGCAGATGTGGATGTATTCGCTTATACAAGGAATATGTTGAAGACTTTTGCTCATCTATTTTGTCACTTGTATTTTCTCATGTCTCTAATCTTCTTAAATAAATTAAAAAAAATTTTATTACATGTTTTCTTCTCACACTCATTTTACTACATATGACTAATATAGCAAGTCAATCATTTCATGATAATATGAAATACTAATGATATTATTTTTAATATTTTTAAAACAAAATATGGATTTATTAGTAAATAAAAAACTTTATCATTAGAAAACACACTCTTTTAAAAAAAATTGTTATAAAATATGGAATTTTACTGATACAAAAAACTATTTATAAAATTGACATTTAAAAAAATAATGAAATGTTATAAAAAAACAAACTTTAAAAAACATTTTTAAAAGGTAAAAATTGATATTGTTAGTTTATTAATTAAAGTAGATACTAATATTAAATTTTAATCATACCTTATTTTGAATTATCGTTTTATAATCCTAAATCTTCATTATTAATTATTTAATATTTTATATTCAGCTTATATAACACACATGTTACTAATCTACTATAGTAATATAACAATATAATTTTTTTCCTTACATTTTAATCATTATTTGAAAAATAGATATATTATTAGTTGTCATAATAAATAATCTTAATTGAAAGTATTTAGTTAAAAATATAAATAGTAAATATAAATTTAAAGTATTACAAATAAGATAATATTTAATAAGTGACTTAAATAATCTCATTTGAATTAGATAATGTATTAACTAAAAAGTTTTATTAAATTAGGACAAATTAAAAACTATTATATTAAAACACTTAAATCCTACGCAACAAAATTTGTCTTAGGCATATTAAAGTTTAAGGTAAATTACAATGATGTAATCCTCAAATGTTTTATAATGTAATAGAGATTATTTTATTTTTTTAGTTATCATAACAAACATTAAACATTTATCCTTATTTAATTATTAAAGTTTTTTTATTAAGTTAACTTTCAATAACTTGTATTTTTTTTATAGGTAATATGTTTGTGATTTTATTTTGGTTTACGTGTAAAATGAACATCTAGTGGTTCTATCAGGGGGACAAGATCGGTTGGAAAATGTCAATCGACGAGAAGAAGAAATATATTAGGTGACCTTTACTGTATAAATGAAATTAAAAAATATGTATGACAGTAAAATTGTTAAAAATGTAAGAAAGTAAAATATGTATGATTCTTGAAATTAAAACTACCTTTTATGTTCAAAATTCTAACTAAAATTCTTATTGTAAAATAAAATGAGCTCTAAATCAATCCATCACTTCATTAGCTACTAAAGCTTGATTCATTAAAAGCTTGAATCAAAGTAAACCTATATCCTAAAGCTTGAATTAAGGCTCACTTAACAAATGAGTTTGACTAAATAGGGGTGCTCATGAACGGTTAAAATCAATTGAATTATTTATAGTTTTATACCAAAGCAATTGATCGGTTTAGCCAGTATTATAGTTTCAAGGTTTAATCCGCGGTTTAATTTTAACAGTTTAAAAAGTATGACCGACTATTTAAACTTTAAAGCATATGTGAAGCAATGCGTTGAAAATTAACATAGCTAGTACATGATTCATGAAGATGACGATTTGGTGATGTGGAAACGGTCACGGCTGAATTTAGACCATTCTTCACACTTTTTTCTATAGAAAATGAAATTTAGATATAAGCTTATGTGCTGAAATCTTTTATAAATACGTTATTTAGTTTTATAAAACTACTATAAAAAAAAAAAAAAAAAAAGAACGTTACAATAATAGTTAGTGGAACTACCTTTTGTATTAGGTAACGATTCGATGCATGTTTTTCAAAAAGGATCCTCCTTTTGTAATTTTCTTACCTGAATATCAATCCTTTTTAAAATAATACAAACTTTTCTGCAATTTGGTAAATTTAATATTTTTTAATAGTTCCAAGTCAAACTACATTTTAAAATATAATAAATTGTTTTAGGGTTAATAGACTTTTTCACCCAGAAATAAAATAAAATAAAACTTGAGCATACACTTATTGTGTTTACTTAAAAAATAACTAAAATACCTTAGAAAAGATCATATATTTGGCTCCTTTTAAATAGATAGATCCATATGTTTCATTAGTCCTTTTCACGGAAATACAGCCAAAGAAGAAAAATCCAAGGATGTACTTAAGCCTTTAATTATTGGGTTAATATAGTTTAGGCCACCTCAATAAGTCAAATGAATTAAGGTTTAACAATAAATTGTAAAAAAAAAAAATTTAAATCCATACAAGATAAAAGAATTTATCAAACATACCTTTAACTGATTAAAAAAATAAAACCCTAATGTGCTATAGATGAAAAATAGCACGTAACACAACGATTTACCTAAATCGTACAACCTAAAAGTGTACAAACTCTCAAGAACGCCAATAGACTAAGATCAAGAACAAATTAATCTATTAACAAACTTAGATAATTTCTATAAACCCTTGAGATATATATAAACAACAAAAATATTCACCGAAGAAGGTTGTGGGTTCTAGCATTTGCCTATGTTAAATTCATCTAGAAAAAGTCTACAGTCTACACGTAGCTATTAGAAAAAAATAATAACAAAAAAAGAATGAGCCGAAAATCGAAATAGAAAACAACTCTTTTATGAGTTTATATCCAACTTTCACTTTAGTCCTTCATCTCTTCAGCGACTTGCACATCCCACCCTTTGACCTTTCCGCTATCGCATTTCAAATCTTTATCAACATCAACTTCCATCAAACGACCAAATTAGTCCTCCAACTTCAACCAACCTACAATAACACTAATTCCTACTTTAAGTACCCACTTTTATCAATTAACCATTTAAATTGCAACCTACCTTTCAACATTAATGAGCTAGGACATAAAAAAATATAGTATATATAACTAATAATCACAAGTTTATTTTCTTTAATAATAGCTTCCTTACGAGTTAACAAATGTCTAAATTGAAGCTAAAGTAAATCAAAATATTGATGTTTGAAGTGAAATGTTTGACATGATATATGAAAGGTTTCTCGATAAGTGTACGCTAATGGTTTTAAAGCTCAAAATCTTTTATATGAAATATTTTCAACTTGGTGTATATAATTATTATTATTATTTTTTTTTTGTTTCACTTTCAAGTATGGTTGAGGTGGGATGGGGCTGCAGACATCTATTTGTTTAGTTAAATAATTGAAAGAGGATATTGAGTGTTATCATGTTTATGTCTTAGAACAAACACATGAAACACTACAAACACCTGCTTCAATACTCATATTGAGTGTTAAAAGAACATGATATGTTAGATGAACTCATGAACCCCACAACAGTTTTGTTTTGTTTACAAGAGGATACTAGATCATATATGAGATATGTATCGGTTCAAATACTATCAACATGTTTTGATGTATTGACTCTGGATGAGATGCAAACTCGCTGTTTAGCATATTTGAGTGAGACCAATCTAAGAATGGGTAACATTCTTTTGAAAGTCTCAAATCGGGTAACAAGAAACAAAGTCGTAAGCTCTTCGTAAGAAAAACCAATAATACTAGTTGGTATGGGGGGACAAATGCTAACAAGTTACACTTCCACAATGATCTATGTGGAAATGTGTTATAGACAAACGATATTATCTCATGATTATTCCTATACTCATAACAAAAAACTAAAGAGAAATACTTAAAGGTTGTTTGGTCGTCTCTTAATGATTTTATTAAGAGGCTATCTATGAATCGGTTAAAGCTAGAGTGTATTTAGTTCATTTGAAAAACACCTCTTAATGGGTAAGTTCTTAAAATATGCTAACTGATTCAGATGTTAACTATTATTCGATCAGACTTTTAATAACTCAACATAATGTTGACGCACTACTAAATAGTTGTAAAACAATGTGACGTTCAAATGGAAAAAGGAGAACTAATGGGCCGTGAATTTGGAATAATAACTGGTTTAAGAAGCCCAATATACAAGCCCAGTTAACGAAAAGGAGGTGATTTTCTTTAGCAAATATAACGCCAATAATTTGGCAAAAGAAGTAAGTTTTCGTCTAATAAACAATGTCATAATTTTATTTATAGAAAGTAACAACCGTTACGATATAATATGTTTACTCTGAACCGCCAACAGGCCAACAATTCTATGATATGTTTACATCTTTTGGTGGTGTATTCTTCTCAAGTTTGACTTTCGGCACCACTTGACTTACAGATATCAATGCAAGTTAGAAGTATAACTTGTTTTTACTATTGTACCCTTCATCCCAACACATGTTCTCCTTTGACTACTTTTAACTTTTGATCTTTTTCACTAGTTTTGTTTGAATTACTTAAAATCATCTGATGCAGTTGAGCCTAATTCATATGTTTTAAGTCCAAACGATGACACTATCTGTTTATCATTTGGTCCAATTAGATGGTTTGCAACCAATGTTTACAAGACTTGACAAGGGAATGAACCGGAGGACTAAAAGATTCATTGGTTAGACTAGTCCGACCAGTCAAACCAGATGATTACTTATATAAGAATTAATCATTATTTTTTAAAAGTTAAAAAACATATTCAACCGGCCTAGGAAGAGTGAGAACTGACATTGTCATCAACGATTGACACTTAGATTGGTTGGATTGCCCTTTCCGGTTCAGGTTTCGAAACATAATTTACGACTTATGTATATCAAAACAAGCTATTAAGTTCAAACTCATGATATGATTTCAAAATTTAAACCCTTCTTGACCATTTGCCTCCTTGTACGTCAGTTAACAAGGCCATTTAATAAGTTAGGCCAGCCACATATAGTTACGACCACTTGTTCATTTCATAAAGATCTATTTGCAAACTTTAATAAATTATACTATCATTTTCTCAAATCTTACCTGCTTCTAGTAGAATTTATTAAATCTAGTAGAATAAAACACGTATGAACTTTTAGATCAACAACAATGATAATAATAATAATAAATATATATTTTATAATCTTTTTAAATAAAAAACTTATTTCATGCTCGTACAGTACGGTTAAATAAATTTTCTTGAAATGTGTGGTCATATAGTGACGACCATTTGATAGGACTTTCGATTCTTATCATTCCATTCTCTTTGACTCTTCTTCTACGTGACAAACCAGGCCTCACATCTTTGACTTTTATTTTCATACATTATGTTTATACGACAAAAGTGAACAAAGAAAGTCAAAGCATAGCAAACTAATTGTTCAAAAGAAGGTATATTTCATGTTTGGATCATTTTTTAGCTTTAAATGTTGGGTTGCATCTTTTTCATTTAAGTTAATCTTAGAGTATAGGTAAGTATAATGGTTGTTTGGTTAAAATTAGTGGCGGATCTAAAAAGTCAGGGGTTTCTTAAATTTTTTTTAAGGTACATGTATATAATAATAAAAAAAAATTCGGTACATTAATTTAATAACGAAATTTTTTTTGCAAATAATAATTTGTGTAGAATGAGATATTATCTAATCATCTTCCAAGTTTTAAATTTCTAATTTTATAACAATCAAGAGCATCAACTTATTTTTTATCCTTATTCGTATAATTACATTAAAGCTATTATTTTTTCTCTCATCTTTTTAATTAAATAATACTTTTTATACATTTATCATTATCTTTTCTTACTCCTCTACTCACAACCACTGTTAAAAATATTAAAAAGTTATAATGGTTGAACAATATTTTTTTAAATTTACAGATTGCCCCAATAAAACTTCTCTTTTTTTTACTCGTAACCATTCCATATAATATAAGAACTATAATCACATAAATATAAGAAACGGAATGTGAATGCTCTAAAATATAAACAGACACACAATAACAATTAACAACTAAAATTACAAACTAAACCCTAAACTAAAGTCTAATTTTATCTCTCTTGTGATAAATAAATACAATTTGTACAACTACACATAGTTGTATAAACCTTAAAATTTGAAATCTAAAGTGAAAAAACTTAAAAAAAAGAAAAAAGTTTTTAAAAGGATACATTATACTAGTTAATCTTAATCTTATTTGACTTTTAATCTTATATTAATTTGGGCTTTTTAAATTTGAGTGGTATCATAATTTTTGCTCAGGAGTATACCGATATATTTAATTGTGAATTTTTTTATTGTATTTTAGAACGAGAGTTCAATGGTAGCTTAGGAGTAGCCCAGGCTACCCCTGCCCCCTTAATACGTCATTGGTTAAAATATCACTTAAATTTCATATAGATAAAAAACCATTTCACTAAAGTTATTTTAAATCAAGTGTAGTGGTTAACTAGTGTTTGGAGATCCTATTAATGCAATAATATAGTAAAAGTTGTATTTGGCGCCCGTTAAGGGCTTAGCACCTTATAGGTTTGGAGCGCATTTTAATTATCTTGTAATTGTATTTGAAGCCGCACTTGTGAACAAGTCATCCTATTAGACGCCCCCAAAAAGTCCACTACATATAGTCTTAAGGCTTGAGTATAATCACGCTCGACTCTTTTGGAGGCTAAACACGAATTTAAAAATTAGGGCCATTTTTGTAAGATTTTTTTTATATTTTAATTAACGATCTAGCACACTAGAATATCATGAAAATCAGCTCATGATATGTTGTTTTAGCTCCTTGGCGCACTTAAAAACACTAGGTTATGTGATATTGCTACAACAATTAGAGTGGCTATTTCAATTTTCAACACAGATAGTTATATGTGTCGGTTTTGGTTATGTAGATTTAGAACAAATGAAGCATTGAAGCGAATTTTTTATGAAGTTTTGTTGTTAGTGAACAAAAATAGAAGCAATTTTTTGTTTAATGAAGATGTGAAGACACCTTTGTAGATAAAGACACATATGAAGGTGTATACCCGAAGGAGCCGGATTTCATGATCGAAACACTTGTTAGGGTGTTCTCATACGATGTGATGTGTGAGAACATATGATCCAACACTAACCTTTGACCACCACCTTCTTTCAAGTGTAGCAACAAGACATTGCTGTGAAAAACAAGGGAGCCCACTAATTCTTCTTGTAAGCTCTAAGTCCCTAACTTTGATCCTAATTTTGCAAACCTAATTTTAAGTGAAATTGTAATAATTATGTAGTTTTTTTGTTGCAATTAGGGAAAACTTTATGAATTTGGGTTTGCAAATTTGAATTTGTAAAATTAAGAATTTTTGGGTGCTATCTGATTGAAATTTATGTCAAGTAGCTATGAGTAAGCCTATGTTGCATTCGACGTGAGGTGATTGTAGCGATGTTTCAATAGCATCAAGAAAACAAGACAAAGTGCTAGGTTAGAGACATAAATTTGGCCATGTTAAAATAAAAGTTCATAGAAAGCTTGTATGAATATGTGGTTTTTGTAGATTGAGTCCATATTACAAGACTTTTTGACTGGTGACCCATATATTTATCAGTGTCAAAGACATTTGTCCTAACATAACCAGACACACTTCAAATCATGTACCACATTTATCTAATTAAAGCACACATTTTTTGTTTCAACTTTAAACAGGCTGACACATTTAACTTTAGTAAAACCAAAACATTATAATTATACATGGTAGACTTCACAATACAAAACTTGATTGATATTTTCATTTCATGTCAGAAATTAACACCCCTGTTAGAAGGGTTGTCTCACGCGGTGCCTTGCAGCTTAATTCTAGCCAAAGTTACAAGATGTGGATGGTATTAAGAAGTTGTACCAAGGCTAATATGCTCCAGAAGTCCCATGCATTAAGAAGTTGTACCAGGATCACTAATCACACCCAAGAAATCATCTTTAATGGTACCAATGCAGAACTGCAAAGCAACAAAAAAATAAATGAATCCCATATGTTTCAAATGGAGTATAAGCAGATATTATTTGTAAAACAAAGAACACAGATAAAAATAAAGATACTGGAAGAAAGGATGATTTGTATTAGAGGTGTCAATTAGAACCCATTAACTAGAAAATGGGTTGACTTGGGGAACAGGTCAAGTATAGAAAGCTTAGCTAAAGATGAAACGAGTCAAATAAAGTGCATATATTTTAATAACTGAGCATTTTGAATAACGCATGTCATACAATTTCGGTGGCATCGACTCGAGTGCCAATGATTTTCAACCGAACTTCGCTATCCTTTTGAATTTTCACCTGATAAAGTCCAAAACCGAAATAATATCAAATACACATCACCAAAATGACAAGCAGAACCAGAAAACATAGAATTTGTAGTATTGATTCATACAGATCCATCTGAAGTTGTGTAATTTGGCATGTCCCCTGACTGAAACTCCATGTCGTCGGGTATCAACTAAAAGATAATAAAGAACAACTATAATGTCAACAAAGAAGAAAAAGAGTATCATCTTTCATAGCAATAATCAACACACTCCCACAGTTCTGTAAACACATCTTCTTTAAATAATTACTTAGATCAATTCTAATAAATGATTATAATCACTTGCACAAAGTATAAATTGCAAAGAAAGAAACAGGATGATGAAGCTTCAATAAAGAACCAACTCACATGATTTGAAACAAATATTTGCACAGGCCCAGCTTCAGCAAAGAAACCCATCTGCAAAAATTGGCAAAATTGTTTAGCCTAAACCATGTTCTAAAAAAACAGTGTATGGTGTATATACCTTATTAACCATGGAGACCACAGCTTCCAAGATCTCTCCTTTAAAAGGTCGAAAGACAACACACTGATACTTCACTGGAAAAGTAACAAAACCCGTGCCATCTCGAATAAGTCCCTTTCCTACATTCTCTATGCCTGTTATTGCCACAACAAAACCATGCCGGCCACTGTAAAGCAAAAGGAATTAACAATCAGATATAAATTTGCCACCATAGTGGTTGTTACAGGACTTAGGAATTGAAACCTGCAAGTGCCCTCTATGTCTTTCATGAGCTTTGAAACAAGCTTTTCACGAAGGTCACGACCAAAATGGCGAGGGTGAAGCTGCATGTTTCGCTCCAGGACAATGTGGAAAAACATCTTCCCTAAAACTACAAAGTAGAATACAATTCAAAACTATTAAATATATAATATTGTTTCTGTATGTCATGCCACAGAAGTCACATAAACAGTTCACACCGAAAAATCTAGGGTTTCAACACCAATAGATACACAAACTTAAGGCCTAACATTATTTATTTCACCGAGGGAAGTAGACACTAAAGGCAGATATACACCCAAATGCAACAAGAGCTTCGGGCCCAAAAATTTTATCACACTTGTAGGTTTGCTACTGATGATGGTTTCTTCATCTCTAATCCCTAACAGTATGGTGGTAACATGTTCTTACGCTAGAAGGTATCGATCTCTAATATTATGTAACAGACCATACTTCAGATCAGATGGTCAAACTTGTTTTCATTTACATCAGACCTACTTTTATCTCATCAACAACGAAACCTAGTATAGATTTCTAGTACTAATCATGGAGTAAATGATGCACAGAATACAACTAGAACTCGCTCACAATTACACAATCAAACACAACTACTTTTACGTCTTGAAGCAAGAGGTGATTTCAATGCCCTCGAACACAATTAGAAACACACAAATTTGACTGAGCACTGTTTCTTTAAGGTTGATAGAATCATAAAAAGCACATAAGCTAATTTACCTAATGATTATAGCACTCGAATGCCGATTGTAAGAATGTCGATTTTGCCTCCTGAAATGAACATCAATATCGATTGTAGAGTATGTAATTAACCTTCTGGAATGAAGAATTGAAGAACCCTAGTTCTTGGAAGCGTAATCAAATAATTAATTCCTTTTTTCATTTTGTCTTTGTTTTTTATTTTCGTTTTTGGCATTCGAAGTGGGCTTCTTCAGCCTTCTACACGCACGGATTCTTCAGGGCAAATGTAGCCTGAAACCCAACCCAATAACTAAATCCGTTAATAACCAGTACCGTAAAAACCTATTTATAACTGATCCAACTTGATGGTTTGAATCTGGTTTGAAGCATTCAGAAGTCCAACCGATTTGTAATTGACAACATAAACCGATTTTGATCGATGAAAACAGGTTAACCAATTAGTATGCAAACCTAACCAGTTTTTGTCATGTAGGTTTTTAAACCTTCTCGAACCGGTCAACAATCAACCCAACTTTGGAATAACAAACTCTAACCGACTAAACCGGTTTTTCAAAATAGCCGATTTGCGCCTCTAATTTAGAGTAAGTTACATATTTTGTTTTTAGGTACATATGTCGCATGACGTGCATCCAGGGAGACACAAAGTATTAAGAAAAATATAAGTCCAATACAATTCTTTGGTACTCATATCATACTAGAACGAGAGGACATGTTAAGGTCATCGTTTGGCATTTGACAGGTATCAGTTGAACTAACTCCTAATCACGAGTGAAGTGCGAAAGGCTAAGCATTATATAAGTTATCACAGTATGATGGTGACATTTTCTTACACAACAATTAATCAACTAACACCATAGACAACTTTTTTACCGATAACTAAGGCTACTCGTATCAACTAACACCTACACATCATAAGATTCCAACTCTCACTAGATGCTGAAAAGAATGATGTTTTTACCATTTACCTTCATGATATCCTCCATGAGTTCAACACCATGGACAATTAGTAACCAAAGCATATATATATATATATATATATAATTTTAGCCATTACCATGAGATATCTTTGTATGAAAGAATGGTGTTTTATGACACCGACACAACGCCATACTTGGTAGAATTGATACTTGAACTTTTAAGTAAACAACCAACAAGCATCGGATGCTATTCCTTACTTTAACCAAAAGTATGAAGCAATATCAAAAGACAAAACAGAATAAAGCAAGTGTCATTATGTATGACAAAAGAAATAATTTGATTTACAAATAGTTATACTCAGTGTTCTAACATAACAACAAAAATGCCAACAGTCGAATAGCAGGAAACAAATGAACAGTACAACACATGATAATACCAACAAATAAACATTGTCAATAAGTAGGATAGTAGAACCCGGATCCATTTACAGGCGGAACACCATAAGGCATCATGGGCGGTTGCCCCGGAGCAACATATCCGCCACCACTGATTCGACTCAAGCTAACCTGACCTTGCATTCCATCTCTAGCATACTGTTGCCAAACCATCTGCTCTTGAACCAGCAACTGTTGTTTCTTTTCTATATCTGCCATTTGAACATAAGCGGGTGGAGGGACGCTTAATGAGGCGGCAAATGGATCTCCGCCAACGGGTTGAACCGACCCGTCAGGTGCCGGGAGTGCCAAAACAGGTGTAGCGGTTTTTAAGGGTAGTGCTACGCTGCTAGCACTGCCGCCTGTTAACTGAGTGGCGCTCACATGTTGTCTCACCATTCCTTGGTCATACATTCCGTTAAGCAGTAGTGGGTCGAGCCCGCCAGCCATTGTCGCCTTTTGTTTCTCTAGATTACTGGCGGTTTCCACTAATGCAAGCTCCCAATCAGCTTTTCCAGCTTCAGCAGCTGGGTTCTGCCATGCGGAAGTTACCTCGGGTTCACCGTTTGATCCAAATGCTTCCCAATTCCCGTTCTGTTTGTTTGCTGCTGGACCTGCAAACAACGCCAAAGCAAATCTATTTCCTTGATCATCAGCTGTCACCGCCTCCTCTCTTAAATCCACTAAATCACCCGTGTATTCAGGTTTAGGTGGTGGCTCAACTACAGGCGGTGGTGGTGGTGGAGGAGCGGTCTCTGGTGCTGGCAAAGCCTTTATTTCATTCATATCAGGAACCGGCTCCTCTTCTTTAACTTGTTCCACAACCTCGGGTTTCTTCTCTGGGCTTTTCATAGCTTTTGCTCTATCTCTCACAAATTCCTCCAATGTCTCGAGTAATTTCCCAGTTATTCTCTGAACTTCTGGATATTCAGATGATCTTGCAATACCCATGTCCTTACACCAGTTATAGAAACCTATAAGCTCATCAATCTGTTTTGCAGCACTAGCATAAGCATCAAATGCTTTCACACAATCATGGTGCTCCATATCAAAGAATCGATCAAGCAAAACAGCTAAAACGTCACATATCTCAGCATAAAGCTTGAAACTTTCTTGCACAACAGGGTACAATGCAACCAAAACCATCCTGCTGTTTCTCGCAAGACCAGTAGGTCTGCAAGACAACACTCGATCCAGCAGTCTCTGTAAATACCCCATTTTACCAAAAATCCTCTCAGGTGTCATATCGCGTAATGGAGTAGTATCCTTTTTCTCTTGAGATGATCCATTAGATCCCTCTCTTACATCTCCATAAGATCTTGTTTTCCTCATGTTTCCATACCTGGGTTCATCACGATACTCATTGTAATCAAAATCATATCCACGGTTTTGTGGTGATCTCCAACGATCTTCCCCTGATGCCTCGCGATCTCCACTGCCCCCAGCGCTTTGCTTCCTCTCATACGCGATCAAATCCAGCCTCTGGTCCAAGTAAAACCCGTAAGTCCTTACAAAAGCAGAGTGATCCCATGAATTAGAGTGCGCCTCATCGCGAAAATCCGCCATGTTAAGCAACCTGGTTCCTCTTCTAGTGGCATACATGATCTCCTGCTGGAAAATCGAGTCGCCATCGTTCAACAACCGGTGGACGAGAACCAGACATTTTAGGGCCACGATCCAATCACGAGTTTTGCTTAATCGTTTCGATACCGCGTGAACACAGGCACTGACGTAGCCTCGTGAGTATGATGTAAGCTGTAGAATCTCTCGAATATACTTCTCACTGGCCGGATCATCGTCGTGACTGGTGGCTTTCACTATGGCGACTTCTAGCTCCGGCGACATATTGCTAGCCACCTTAGCGATTCCAATGCTAGTTTGATCCTTCACCGCTCCAATAGCCTTCCGAAGGTTGTCGGTGCCATTTTTAAACTTCTAATCGTTCTTCTTCAGACAAAACCCTAAAAAACGAAATCCGATCTATGAAAACAAACAAAAGGAAGCAACAGCATATGCATACAAAATCAGATCTCATGAGCTGAGTAAAACAAATTAACAGTCAACAAATATGGCGCTAACAATGTTCTAGATCTACGGCTTTCAAAAACTCATAAAGCACACATGAATACATGATAATAATTGATTAGCTTCCTACAAAATCAAAATCAACATGAAATTAAGAATCCTCATTAACTATAGTCGTCATTCAGCTTCATAATAACAGAACGAATCCAAACAATTAAGCATAAATGCGATTGATTAGTAAAGTTACTAAACTATCTAAACAATTAAAGCCGTCCACATTTCAAATTAAGGTAGCGTTTGAAATTAACTGAACTTAAATTCGTACTATACGACACCGTACCTTTTATGATCTGCAACAGAAATGAAGATCGGAGGAGTGGATGAAGAGATAGTTTGACTTGGGTAGAAAACGATGAGATCTGACTTTGACGGAGAGACGTCGGAGGTGTGTGTCGGAGGTGTGTGTCGTCGGAATTTGCGAGACTATTTCTCTGGGTGTCGTTAGGTGGAATTTGTGCAGAGAATAACAACAGGTGGAGGAGTTGGGGTTGGTTCAACGGTGAGATCTAGAGAGAGAAAGTGGGGGTTTAGTTTATGTGTGTTTGTATATGTGAGAGAGAGAGAGAGAGAGTCGGAGGGTGTCGGAAATGAGTGTGTTTGAGTTGGCGATGGTTTGTTAATTGTTGAGAGTCAGCGTTTGGTTTACGATGATTGAGAATATATGTGTTATTATTTTATAAAGTGGCGGATGTGTGTTGTGTTTTCCTTTAAAATAAGAAAAACTTTATTACAGATGTTTTGATAGAAGGATTTAAATCTTTAACTTTTTAAGACAAGAGTCAAGAGTTATTTTACATATACCATGAGCCAAATATCCTTTGAGTTATTATGGAGATGACCATCATTTTGACAATTGGTCGGACTTAAATTATAGATCAACACTACGCACTAATATATTGATCAAAAATAAAGTAGCCGTTTTAAGTAATAATAAACCCTTCATAACTATTTTAATATACTTTTTTTTCTTTTTCTTTTCTTTTATATCTAGATTGACTGGTATTTAAAACCATAACTGGTAGTTTATAGTCGGTTCGAGATAGGGTGTTAGAGCATTCACATCAGCTTTCATATCTTTATCCTTATAATTACATTAAAAAACACTACTATTTCTCTCTTCTTATCAATTAAATAATATTTTTTTATACTTTTATCATTACATTTTCTTTCTTTTCTACTCACAACCACTTTAAAAAATATTAAAAAAATTTATAAGGGTTGAACAATGATTCCCCAAATATACAAAATGAACAGTAACTTTTCTCTTTCATTCACTCACAACCATTTACAATCATTTCTTAAAATATAAGAAACACACTCATATAAATATAAGAAACCTACTGTAAATGCTCTTAGGTGTAATGTTTAAGTTATTTGAAGTTATAGTGTTAAAAAACATCTTAAGGTTAATGGTTTAAAATCCGTCTAAGTTAGTATGAACTTATTATGTTTAGATTAGACTAAATAATAGAGGAATGATAACCTTTAAGAGAAAAGAAAATAAAGAAAGGTTAGCCCAACTTTCAAAAAGTTATACAGGACACATGTTACCAAATCAATAAGATAAACAAAATGTTTATTTATGGTTATTTTTTAGTAGTTGTTTCTTATTGTCGTCGTGGACATAGAGAGTTCTAGCTTGTGAATAAAATATTCCCTAAAGTGTGAATTTATTTTATTATAATCCGAAGATAACTTTGTTACATTATAATATTAAATTTATTATTTTATTATTAAATTTATTATTTTATTTCCTAGCACCGAATGTGCATCTGCCTAAATCATTAAAAGGCAACAATTAAATCGGAACACTTTCCAAATCTTACAAACATGTGATTTTGGATTTACTCTAAAGGGATTTGGGTTCAGGTTTGGTTGGTTTTAGGTAAGATCAGTGAAATCGTAAACACTTTCCAAACCTTTCAAACATGTGATTTTGGATTTACATTAAAAGGATTTGGGTTCAGGTTTGGTTGGTTTTAGGTAAGATCAGTGAAATCGTAAACACTTTCCAAATCTTTCAAACATGTGATTTTGGATTTACATTAAAAGGATTTGAGTTAAAGTTTGGTTGGTTTTAGGTAAGATACTAAGATCAATGAAAACATTTAACTAAATAGTTTGGGTTCATATAAACCTAATGGGTTTGTGATTGACATTTTTATATTACACTACTTTTATAATTTGTAAAAAACCTTTGTTTCATGTCATCTTGTGGGCTAGAGTTACCGAGCGAATCTGACTCCAGCGGACATCATGCGAAGAGGACCCACTAGTAATTCTGAGACCGCGGCTCAGCTGCTGAACTGCTTTTGTCATTAGGTCTAGTCCACTACTGAATGATTATGATACGCCACCTCGATAGATTGTTCTAGGGCTAGACTGCTAATCTTATAGAGTAGTTTGACCCTAGGAAAGAGACTGTCATCACTGTCAAGAATCAAAATGTTGTGCTGGGTGACTAGAATCCTATGAGGTAAGCTGAACAGGCTGATAATCGGCAGAATATGCTATACTCATTCGAGCTGCATGAATGTGTACATAAAGAATACGAGAATTTCCACCTTGTTGAAAGTCTAGTGGTGCCAGCCGAAGACTTAAATAAATAGTCATCGCTATAAAAAACAACTGAGATCCAATGAAAATTTTCACGTATCGTCTAGTCTTTGACATCAAAATAGAAGGTATGTCATGATTTTATCATTAAAAAAGAAACGATCATTAGGTTTTATAGTTTTAAACACAATCATTATCTACACATCTGTATTTTGTTTTGTATAAATTTAGAGTATCAATATTTAAAAATAACATTTTAAATGGTTCATCTCAACCAACAAATACAAGTGCACTATTTGGGCTCATTTTTATAGCATGATACTTATTTGATACGAATTTTTTGGATCTGTCTTGGGTTCGATCTACCAACCTGCAAGCTTATAACTCAAGGATAGGTTACGCTAGAAATATATAGATATATATATATTTTTATAATTTTTTCTTTTTTGTTTTCATTTGAACCCAACCCTAAATATAGTATTTAAAGATTTTTCTAATCTAACAAAAGAGTAATTATATGGTACTCGTGTTAGCATAATATTCATTTTCAACAAAAAAAATTTTGTTACTCTCTTATTAAATAAATATATTAATTACTACCTAATATTTTTTAATTTTTTTGGATTAAAAATAGTTTATTAATAAACTAAGAAATAGATTTTTCGTTAATGTTATTTTTTTAAAAATCAATTTTTTATAAAATAATATTTTTTTAAAACATCAAACTGTTTTAAAAATATAAAATTTTTTAAAATTGTTGTTTTTAGAAAGTAATTTTTTATAAACCAAAAAGAATTAAAATTATGAGTTATAACAAGATGATTTTTAATAATGATTTTTTTAAACATTTATTTGAAACAAAATATTTTTTTATCATTTTTTAACACAAAAAAACTTAAAAACAAAAATTTAAAAAGTTAATATAATTGTTTTATCACTTTTAGTCTGTACTCCTACCTAACTTTAATCGTATCTTATCTTAAAATATCATTTTATAATTAATAAAAATTTATTTTATTTAATATTTTATTTATTTGACCCGTGCAACAAACGAGTTTATTAAAACTAGTTGTTTAATAAAAGAGAATTCAAAGATGAGTATATTTATAGCATTTGCATGATTCAAAGATGTACGGACCTGGTGATAAAACCAAGCATGTGATAACGTGACACCCTAAATCCAAAAATTACATTCTTAAAGATAGTAACAAACATATAATACCATTAATTAAAGGTGGAACCCATACACTATGATGGATAAGACTTTTAAGAAATATACGTGACAACCACTAGCTGGACTGTTGTATTTCAACCATTAGTAAGTGTAACAACTTCTAATACGACGTCTTATCTTATCTTACTACTATAATAAAAGTGTAACTAAAGGTGTCATGTGTCAACACCACATTTATTTTCATTAAAATTTTTCCCGCTTATCTCTCATATTAAATAAATACATTAATTACTAATAATATTAATTATTATTTTTTGATAAATAATAGTTTTTTAGTAAATTAAGAAATAGATCTTTTTATTAATGTTATTTCTATAGAAACAAACTTTTACAAAAGAAAGTTTTCTAAAATATCAAACTTTTTTTAGAAACACGAAATACTTTAAAATTAGTTTTAAAAAGTAAATTTTTTATAAATAAAAAATAATTAAAATTGGGAGCTATAGTAAGGAAATTTTGATAAATGATATTTTTTTTAAAAATGATTTGTTTTGAAACAAAATATTTAATTTATTTTTTAAAAATACAAAAAAATATATAAAAAATTGATATTATTGTTTTATTACTTATAATTCTTACTCATACGTAATTTTAATCATATATTATCTTAAAATATTATTTTTTAGTATATATTTTTTATTATATTTAATATATTTTTTATTCAACCCGTGTAACACACGGGCTTACTAAAACTAGTTAAAAATAATCATGTTACTTATTTTACTAAATTAATTAGGCACTATAGCGGGGCCATTTGGATGGAACTTTCAAACTCTTTTTCATCCCTCCAACTCGTTTGTAATTGCCATTAAATATCGTATACTAATAGTTTCCACTGTTTTATGATTGATTATTTTTTATTATGTTCTTTCAACGTATTATATTTTACTATAGCATATGCTTATATTTTAATCTCTAGTGTACCTTCACGTGAATAATTACCCATCACTGCAACTAATAAAAATAAATACAACGCTAAGTGTAAGTCCTAGGGACATGTAATTATATGATTACTATAATACGAGTCGTGTTTCCTCATGTTATTTGAATAAGAAATATTTTTAAAAATTATATATTATATGTTGTTAAACTAATTGTCATTAGAAATTAGTATATTTTTTCAAGCATGTTAATGAATTAGACAAACATAACTGAGAAAACAAATTAAAATGCTAAAGTGAATGTTGATGGTCTTGTATGTTAGTGGCATCGATAATTGTCCCTCGTAATAATTATGTGGGCTCAAATTCTTACAGTTCAATTTTAGATGATATTGAAATAAAACAAAAAAATGTTGTTGAAAAATGAAAAAGATATGCTAATATAATACTATGTCTTCTATACATTTGGGCAAACTTTACTATATTTTGTGCAAAACTTCAATATGCTTTATAATATTTTATATAAGCCCAAAATATGTGTAGATGGGTAACACTAAAGTTATCACAGTAGAGGTTATTCACGAGTCAAGCCGAATAGAACGAACATTTGCTCGTGTTTGGATCGTTTATAAACCAAACTGAATCGATCGACTCGTTTACAACTGAGCGGAAAACCGAACGAGCATTTTTCAAGCATTAATTTTCCGAGCAAACATCGAGTGAGCATAAACGAGTAGTGAATGATTTGTACAACCCACTATCTAGCGTGTCATTCAGTTTATATTGCAATAAAAGATAGTAACAATGTTGGGTTTTAAGGTTTTATAACTCACAAAGCATCTACATTCATAGTATAATATTTTTAATGAATGACGATACGTTTTAGCTGATGATAAGGCTGAGATTGTTGCCAATGAAGTGATGAACATAAACTGAGAACAATGATTGTGAGAGTGGGAGACGATCAACTATAAGCAAACAACCCTACTGGCTTAGGATTTCACTTTTACATTTACTGTTAATTTTTTTTGTTTATTAATCTAGTATGTATGTATATGTATATGTATATATATATATATATATATAGTATATATATATATATATATATATGTATATGTATATATATATATATATGTATATATATATATATATATATATTTGTATATAGTGGACCAAATCTGCTAAAGTGCTACTTGTGTGTGTGTAGTTAAAAATACTTTGAGTCGAACCAAACCAATCTAACCTTTGCTCGTGCTTGGCTCATTTACAAATCAAACTGAGCCGGTCAGCTCCCTTACAACCAAACAAAAATTCGAACGAGCATTTTCTGAATAGATTCCAAGCGAGACAAAATATCCAAAACCTCATCAGTAGAGGCCTGATTTTGTTCCTTAGCTAATGAGTTAGTTTAACAACCTTCGGTAACTCCTAATTAGCTCCATAGCAAGAGAAACAAACGCCGAGCATTTTAAACAGCCCAAACACAGGATAAACTTCACATCCTTTGTCTGTTCACAAAAAGGCAATATTTTTTGATTCATTATTTATAAGAGTTCCTAGACATACTATACACAAGTTCCTAACGTTACCACAAAAGAACCAAATTGGACAGCATGTTTTGGTAGCTTAACGTTAACAAAAAAAAAACTACCTAAACCGAAGTTAGTTTTTTATTGGGAGAGTCTGAACCAACACGTATATGTTCCGGTGTCTTCTTTATCCACCATAAGTAAAAAACAGATGCTGCAATAAACATCGCAGCGACAACTCCAACTGTTATCCCAACAATTCTTCCGGCTTGCTTCTTGTTATCGTTGGATGAACCCGAAAGGTCAGATACTAGCAAATAAAACAAGACAACATCATAAGGAAAACTTAACATCTATCAAACCATGGTTGGAACTAGATGCAGAAAACTGGACGGGTCGAGTGGGTTGTCGTATATGTCCAAAACAAGTTATTTATAGTATATGTTGAAATGGGCTGGGTTGACCCAAAGCACTTGTAACACTCTAGGTGAATCCCACATCGGCCGTGAACAGGAGAGATTCCTGGTTCATAAGGAATGTTCTGCCTCTAATATCACCAACGCGTTTTGGGCGTATTGGCTGTGGATGAGAGGAGAACTCCACAGTTAAGCGTGCTCAGGTGGGAGCAATCCAGGGATGGGTGACCTCCCTGGGAAATTTTCACCCGGGCAACCAAAAGCAAATCCGTGAGCTACTCGTGGGCAAAGCGGACAATATTTGTGGTATGAGAGGCCGTGTGTTACAGAATGGTATCAGAGCCACTCCTGTGCCGTTCGGGATGGTGGGGCAAACCTCATCAAGGATGGTGAGTCCCCGGGGGTGTTCAGATGTACACCTTAGGCGAATCCCACATCCCTAATGGGGATGGTGGGGCAAACCTCATCGAGGACGATGAGTCCAAAAGGGGGGGGTGTTTGTAACACTCTAGGCGAATCCCACATCAGCCGTGAACAGGAGAGATTCCTAGTTCATAAGGAATGTTCTGCCTCTAATATCACCAACGCGTTTTGGGCGTATTGGCTGTGGATGAGAGGAGAACTCCACAGTTAAGCGTGCTCAGATGGGAGCAATCCAGGGATGGGTGACCTCCCTGGGAAATTTTTGCCTGGGCAACCAAAAGCAAATCCGTGAGCTACTCGTGGGCAAAGCGGACAATATTTGTGGTATGAGAGGCCGTGTGTTACAGCACTTCTTTCTAACATTCGTAGTATTTACTATTTAGTTAAGGATCAGTAAAATTTTATTACAAATTATACGCTTTGGAAACTAACCAACCAAAAGCATTGACAGCTTGAAACGGGTTGAGTTGACCCAAAACACTTTTGTGTAACATTTGTACCTTTTTTTGTTAATGACTAGTAAAACAGATATTATTACAAAATTATATTACTACGATAATTAACAAGCCCGAATTGATCGGTCTCAGTTGGCCATGAACAATTAGTGAAAATGTAGAAGGGGGGAACTAACCTTGATAAACATGTATAGCTGAGACCAGTGGACCAAATGTGCTTTGAAAAGGAATGCAGCAAGTGCCTTTCCCGGCCCACTTAAAATGGATGTCGATGTTTGTGTTTGTTACATTGGCTTCAAACAGTCTCACCAAAGCTCTTTTCGACCCGCCCGCTTCTTTCTTTATGTTGAAATCTTGAACAACTTTTTCACCCTTTTCAAATTGATACATCCCATTTTTAACAAAAATCAAACATGTAAGTAAATAAAATATCTTGATACAGATATGATCAACAGCAGCCCGTATCTAACCCGCTCAAGAAGGAAGATTTTCTGCTCACAGTAGATATGGCAGTGTCGACTCATTTAAGTTGATTCAATTATGCTTTCTCTCTAATGGGTCAAAACCGTTTAATAATTTGCTTATACAGAAAGAAGTCAAATGGGCCAAACATCACCATAATTGTATTTTTTTTATTTATTTATTTCTGTTTGATTGTTAATGACATTCTACAAATTTTTGTACTTATATTTGACTCGCTAACTTTTTATAGAACTATGCAAAATTTTTGTTTCAATTCAACCTGACCTGCATAAAAAATAACATGTTTTGACCCGCTCATTTTGCCACTGCTAGTTTATAGGAAGAAAGTGTACCTGGATATAAATGTCGAATAAGCGTCTTCCAAGTCCTCTCCATGACTCGGAATCATCCATTTGTATTTCAGAAAAATGAAGTTCCACATTATATCTTCCATTTCTCAAGCCCAGCCCATAATACCTTAACGAGTTTGGTGAGATTCTAGCGGTTTTATATAGTTCAGAATCTAAAGTGCCTGTGATTTGAGAAGCTGTTTCTGTTGTATATTGAGGCCCATTTGGGTTGGATATAAAACTACCCATGTTGCTTACAGCCCAATTATTATTAGAACTTGTGTAGATTGATGAAGCTCCCAGGGTTTCTGAATCATCGTCGAATCTAACATCGTATGAAGATATTTGTTGTGAGCCACCACATTTGACAGCAAAAGAATCTACATAGTAAAGTCAAAATTTTGTAGTCAAACAAGCTGATTTTCAACTTGAAAATTTACATGAAACCTTCAAAGTTTTATGTTTGTATATTTTCATTAAAATAAATAACAAAATAATATGTGTGAGAAAGCGAAAGTATCAAAGCTATAGCAAAATGTCTATTAAATTTGACCACAGATCTTTGTACCATTCGAGCTTCGAAATCAAACTGTTGAATATGGATGTATCAATGAACTATGTTCAGTAGAACTTACTGACTGGAAACTTTTCTGTGCACTTGTTATCACTTAGAAGGCATCGTGAGATCTCAGACGCCTTCCTGCACCGATTTTTATTAAAAAAAGTTAGGCTTTGACGAAAAAACCCAAGAATTGATTAAATTTGACGTAGAACACCATATAATTTTATAGTAAAAGGTGGTTTACCCGTCTAGTAAGTCATCCCCATTCACCAAAGTTCCTACAACATTCCTGTTAAAAAATACTATATATTTATGTTTTTACATATTTTGTTATATTCAAACGAGTAATATGCTGTTCAGCTCACAATGATCGTCGAATGTTGACAAAGTTAGCAGGCAAATTCCCAGTGATGGGTTAAAGGATATATCTCTGTTGCAGGATTATTAAAAACAGATAAATATATGAAAAATAAAAGGTAACCGAAAACACAACTAGGGAGCTTACAATGCCCGGAGCTGTGGAGTTATGATATTTGATGGGATCTCGCCGTTTAACATATTGCTTCCAAGATACCTGAATACTCATAGAAGTCATAAACTAGTATTGTGATTGAAGATTTGAGATGTTTTAATTTGAAAAAGATTAATAGACTTGCAAGAAATGCAAAGATTGCGAGTCTTGGAAAGAGTTCGGTATGCTGCCTGTTAATTTATTGAAGCTCAAGTCCCTGCAAAGTGTTATCAGAATCAAGAACATGAGACAAGATTAAGATATTACCACATGCTGAAATGTAGCTTAACTTGCAAACTAGATGTGGCATTCGACTCTTTTACTTAAGAATGGGTAGATTTGGGTTGTGTTTTTCTTAACCAGGTCAAATAAAAAACAGCTAAAAGGGAAACATACTAAATGGGTCAAACACTCAAACGGGTTGGAAGTGTGCTCAAAGTCTAATTTAAACTCATTCCACCTCCAAGATTTTTTATTCAAAGACTTGAGTAAACAAAAATAATGTGTTAATTAGTTAAAAGAAAATTGAATAAATAAGTGTGAGGGTCAACCCAACCCGACACATGATACAAATGACATTTGTCTGACCCAAACTTGCATTGACCCATTACCCAACCTGCCAATCTTGCCACCTCTAGTGCAAACATAACATGATATCTATAGAAGGGAACTTACAGGGACTGTAAGTTAGGAAATGTGCTAATCTGTGATGGAATTTCACCACTTACTCGGGAGCTTCTCAAGGAACTGCAGACAATACTTGTGTTACATCAAATATTTCTTAAACTTTCACTAATTTAGTAGTTATCGAATTAAACCATTGTCCTTAGTTTTTCATTGGTAAGTAACCACTGTTCTTGCAAAGAAAGGCAAAAAAATGAAAGAAAGAAAAAACTACTTTTAGCCTTTTGTGCAGTGAAAAGCTAAGTATGGAGTTCAAATACTACATAACTCGATAACTTAGGAGATATAAAATCATACACAATTGAAAGGCTTGACATGTTAACCAGGAAATCAAGGGTTGAATCTTCGCCACTCAGATCACCAATTCTCCTGTACAGGAAAAGAGATGAACAAGTAGATTGGATTAACACATATGAGCAGCTTAATCCTTAATATATTTCTGAGTTTTACAAAATTTCTGAATATTCTTACAGGTCCTCTAGTTTAGTCAAAGCAGCATAACTGCTGGGAATTGGGCCTTCAAGAGCTGTTCCTTCAAGTCTCCTGAAGAACACTAACCAAATTCCATTACCATGAAACTGAACCTTCATAATCAAATTGAATGTATAATAATCATGCTTACAGTGTTGTTAGATTTGTAAAGGTTCCAAAAAACTCGGGAAGCTTTCCAGTAAAACCGTTGTCTGATGCCCACCTGTTGGAAAAATTGTTAACAAATACAAGTTGTTATACTAAAATGATCAAAGAACTTTTATGAAATTATTAAATTACAGAGTGTGAAGGGATTTCAAGTTTGATAATTCTTGAGGAAACGGCCCGCTCACTCCACTACTGTCTATGTACCTAAGTGACCAACAATGTTATATAAAAATCAAAACTTAATAACGTTCGTATACAAATTTACAGATTTAACCCTTAAAACGACATGAGTGATGCATGTAGACTACAGGATATGCTTACAGTTGCTCTAAGGAAGTCAAGTTTCCTAAGTCAACAGGCAGGGGTCCATTGAAATTATTTGAACTGAAGCTTCTGAATGTCAGTAAAAATTAATCAGTAAGTAACATAAAAGAAAGAAAAGATATATACAAGATATAATGTGTCAAAAATAGTAGAGTTTTTACTCACAAGGATTTCAACTTGGTAAGACTGCCAAACTCCAATGGCACAAGACCACTAAATTATTAATGCCAAGACTCCTGAAAATCAACGATATGCAACATCAAGTTAAAGACGTAATTTAGAACTGGTATAAGTTTATGATAAGATTCAGAATTACTAACAAAAATTGCATTTTGAGTAAGTTTCCTATTTCAGGAGGGATAGAACCAGTTAGTACGTTCTGGCCAAGGTTCCTGCACCAAGTTAAAGTTAAAACAAATAGGATTACATATTATCTAACTTTGAGGTCAAAAAAACTCATTTTCAACTTTAAAATGTTATGATTCTAGGGTGTTCACAAGAACAATTGTTAACTACATTAAACAAAGATGGCGTAAACTGTGTAACACAAGTAAATACTTCAATCGCTTTGTTTTATCTTAAGAACTCTAGATTATTATTAGTCTCTCACAGGTCCATAAGTTCAGTCAGCTGAAAAAGTTCTTGTGGGAGTTCACCAGAAACATCCAAAGCATATATCTTCCTGCAAGATATAACTGAACAGATAAATAAACAATCTCAATCTTTCATTAATTCTTTACAAAGTTGTAAACCGAAAAAACTGACAAGTGAGTTATGTGGCAGATATTGCCAGCACAATCACAAGCAACTCGTGGATTTGCAGTATCTGAAGCCCATGGTGCCCCCGGGGTGCAGGGGTCAACGGTTAAATTCAGCTCTGAATTCAAACTCCAGTAATCTATCACCTTGTTGATAGCAGCCACTATGATCAGGTCACAGAAATTAGATAAAAAAATTCTGCTAACCGATAAATATCAGCAACCAAAAAATTCACACACGCACGGACCTTCACTGGGTTCGGTGGTTTTTTGTGCATTAACTAGTTCATAAATAGAGAAAACCAAGAAACAGAAGCTCAGAATGCCCATAATGAAGCTCAGAATGCCCATAATGAAGCTCAGCTCTAAAATTCCAACTCGTGAACATTCAATATATATGAGGTGTATATATTATGTATGAGGAGTCTAATGTTTAATGCACAATGTACAAGGGTGTGAACCCAAAAGAAAGACCTAAAAGCACACAGACAAATGAGTTTTTGACTTGGTCAAGTTTACATCACCATCATCTTTTTTTTTTTTAATAATTTAGTCATGTTTCAACAGCAAGTGGCTAACATGGAGTCATTGAAATGGAAGTTAAGTGTGAAATGATCACTTAAATTTTAACTGTATTCTTTTTTATGAATTATGTTTCCTTTGATTACCTAAAACTTCACCCCCTATTCTATTTACAAACCTGCAGGTTCAGCCCATTGAAAATTTCTTTTTGTTGAGTTCCATATTTTCTGTCCAATTTCTTGGCAAAATGTAGGCTTTTTTTTTTTTTTTTTTTTTTTTTTTTGCATTTGTGCAAGAAATATATTTGTTTGCAACAGACATACTTTCAATATATCTTAACAACCTAACGTATTCCAAAAGCTCTCATCGTGACCAGTCAAGCACGATGATGGCATACAAGAAAGATTTTTTTTACATGGATTGACAGTAGACCTTGATATCGGCCTTTTGTTCTTTGCCTTTGACATTCTGCAGTCAAAAGAAAACACTTGCAGCCAATAAAAACACTCATGGTGCAATATACGTGAAAACGACTTAATTTTGTGTAGATGGAGGGTGCAATACTGCAATCAAACATCTATACACCAAAAGAGAGGTTACTTAAATGGTCCCATGAAGTTTTCAACCTGCAACTATCGAAATTAAAAATAGGCAGAGGACAAGTGAAGACAAATGAACAAATCATATAGATCGCCGGCCTGTGAACATACTTAAATCAAGATTAAATTAATTAGGGGTCATAATCATAGTTGTTCAAATTAGAATTAAAGAGCAGATATTAATATTATTAAAAGGGCTGCTTTTATCGCATCTTTATATAAGCTAATTAAAACTTGATGACATGAATGCTGGTTCCTGGTAATCTGGTATTATGCTGATTAAGTGCCATCAAAAACTACAAAAGTTACCAGAAACTCTGAGTCTCCGATAGAGACTTTCATCAAATAGTTGGTGGTGGTTGCAAAACAACAGCTAAACGGGATTAAAGACAACATAAAGCTTAAGGACAAAGATAGTAATTTAATCTTTATATAAACAAATTCAATTCGAATTCATTATAACTTAAGATACATAAATTTAAATTAACATTACATAACATTACACTCGTAATATACAGCTAAACTTACCACAAGATCTTGGTTTTAGAAAACACTACACGCTCCAAGTCACTTAAGTCCTGAACGTCGAGGCCTAAGACAAAAGCTTCTTGCATGCTCAAGCGGCATTACACTTATACAATCAAATAAGCTTCTAAATACAACTAAAGTTACATCTATCTCATTATTATACATTTTAACCCTTTAACAAGGTAACCATTCATAATCTCTTCATTTCGTGCCTCAACCGCAACATCAACAAGAACAAAAATATTATTTCAAAAATTAACAACTTCATTACAAATATATCCCGAATCCGAATTCAAATCCAAATACAAATGATCCAAGGTTATAAGCAATATTTCATGTATGCAAATTATTTAACTGGAAGGACCTTGTTGACAATCTCCTGACTGAGTGCAGCAATCTGAGAGTCAAGCGATTTGATAGTCTCCTCCTTCTGCTTCTCCAAATTCGCCAACGCCTCCTGCAACTCCGCCTCCACCTTCTTCCGCCCCTCCGCCAGCTTCGCCTCCACCTCCGCCGTCGTCTCCTTCTTCATCTTATTCAACGCCGCCGAGATCTCCGCCCTCGCCGCCCTCATGACCGCCGCCGCCTGCTCCTCCAGCTGCTTCACCTCCGCCGACGTGTCCTTCACGCTGCTCAGCTTCTCCTTGATCTCAGCGTCTCTTTTGTCCATGAAACTCCCCAACGGAGAGTAGTACAGTTTGTCGAGGGTGAACATGAGGAAGAGGAACTCCGCTGCGATGATCGGGAGCGTGAGATCGAAGTCGAAGAGCTGGGCCTTTTCGAATTCTTCGGCGAGGGAGGGGAGGGGTGCGGCAGCGATGGAGGTGGCGACGGCGGCGATGGTGGCTAGGGTTTTGGGGGTGGTGGAGAGGGAGAATTGGGGTTTGGCGGTGGTGGTGGTGGAGATGGTGGTTTGTAGTGGTGGTTGTTGGGGGTTTGATTTGGGGGTTGGGGGAGAGGTGATTAGGGTTTTGGAAGAGGCCATGATCATGTTAGCCATTGGAGATGGCGGTAACAGTAACAATGGCGATGAAGGATGAAGAAATTGGTTGTGGTGTGAGACTGTGAGTGGAGATTGAAGAAGATGATGAGAGGAATGTGGGCTTATCTTGTTGTATGCCACACAAAATGATATGAGATTATGAGGTCCCCAATTGCCAACAAAAATCAAAATCAAAACTAGCTCTCCATGTCCAAAATTGTCATTTCTATTTAGTACATACAGAATGTCTAAACAACGCGATCTCTTGCTATGTACATATCACGGACGTGTTATACGGTCTGAATAACCCTACGGGACTTTGAGGTGTTTTGTTAAGTCCGTGCAAGGAGAGGATTATGCAAGTCATATATTCACTGACGCAAGTCATACATTCACTGACACAAAAACAACTGATGTGATGCATATCACTCGCATATGTTACATATCTATATAGCCCTATTTTACTATCCGTACGGCTCACGTAAATGGCGAGGATGGTGTATTTATTTTATCTCCTTTAAGTAATTAACTAATTATGAATTCATGAGATATTTTCGAAGATTAACACGAATAAATATATCATATGTCCACAAGATAGATATTTATATATCTTAAGTTGTTAAGCTTTTGCTATACCATTATATGCGGCGCTTAAAAGCCGTAAATTGTTCATATTTTATGGTGTAATAATATGAATTAAAATATTAGATGATAAGTTTAATTTATCATTATCAAAAACCCGTATAAACTCAAAACACGTAACATTATTTCAAACAATAACCCGTTGGATAACCAAAACCTCCAACATAATCGCTGAATGTATTGGGTGGATACATATCCAATCTACGTGATACGTCTCTCCTTTCGGTGCTATTGGCATCATCTTGTGGTAATGGACGGCCGAGTCTTACAACATGATAGTTTCTCTTTGACGGGCCTTCTTGTTTTTGGTGTGACAACAAACCACTCGTTATACAAGCAGAATTGGATCGATATTTCTTATTAGCACCAAATTCTTTATAACCTTCACTTTTATTTTTGACAAATTTTTGTTTGCTTTTCATGTCTCCACACAAATTTAATGTGCTAGATGACCTGTTAAAAGTTTCCAAACTCAATTCGCTTCATCTCGTTATGTCATGCTAACAGTATATGTAATAAAAATACAAGTTTGAATTAAAATGGGTCATTTTAAGTTTTGGCGTGGTTTGAGTTGACCGCCAACACATATTGACCCCTATTCTTAATTTATAAATCCAACGCATCAGATTATCATAATAGTTATATTCTTATCAACTACTCTATTTTTTTTTCTGTTCTATGTGATTAGGAGGCTTCAAGAACTTAATTGCACTTAAGAAAACTTTTTTGCCTCTTTAAACTACTTCATCCATTTGACCCGCTTTCTTGATAACTATTTATACAGTCGCACCCATTACTAATAAATTACAATCCAGTTGACCGTTTTCATATAAATGAGCTAAAATTGCATATGTAAATAGAAAGCTTACTCCGGTGACTCGTTTGGGGCGTAAGTGCCTTCTACTGATGTTTCCCCTGCAATAGTGTATGTGGGAGTGTGTCGAACAAACTGAAGCTGTTAAAAGAAAACAACAATAATGCTTAGAAAAGCTCATATTTCTCTATGTTAGTTGATTTAGTATATGGATAATTCTAGGGACAAAAGTTGTGCATGCTGTTGTAGAAAATTTCAAATTCTAATTGATAAAGGGTCAAGTGTATCAAGTCAATTGCAAATTGGTAGGAACATTTTTACACAAAATCAAGTGACAAAGTTTGACACTTTGATCCGTTCTGTTTTCAAGTTGCTTTCAGTATTATGATGGAACAATTGATACGAACATATAAATATCTAATAGTTTAAAGACGCACCATATGCGCATGCTTGTAGGTCGTAAAGCACAAATCGCTTTCAAATGCTCACCTGATCACCATTCTTGATCCCATAACGTGTAATGGAATCACAATCACGAAGGAGCTTCATATGCTCAAAACATAGGCAGAAATGTCCCCATACATATTGCCTACAAGCACAATCAACTTCATAAAATGAGGTCATGTTTCCAACATTACAATAAATCATAGCCTATCCTACCATTATTCTATAGAATTTAGAAACTATAAATATGCACACCATGAAATCTTGCAATCTCCTTGTCGAGGCAGATGACTGAAAGCAGCCTCCACTGCTTGTTTCAGTTTAGCAACTGTTGCTTTCTTCGTAACAATAATATCTGAATCACACAAATATTCCTTCAATTGCAAAACAAAAAGCTAATAAAACATATGAATACACGGAGATGATGATTAATTATGAACAGTGATACCATTCAACTAACAAATCTTACAAAAAGTACATATCAGCATATGTAAAGAACAATAAATATGAACGTTGCAGTAACGTTACCAAAGGTCGATCCATCTAATTTGATGATGGAGAGTCTGATCGGTTGCGAGGAGAATCTTCCAAACGAAACTCGCTTCCAATAGCTTCGATTATCATGCAACAATGGAGGAAAAGAGCTCGCAGTCGTAAATGGAGATGATCGATTTACCTCATATTGAACCTTACGATCAAAATTATTACAATTGTAATCAAAATTCAAAAGATCGCCCTTGTATTCGTGCAAATGTTGCATCTCTGAAGTAGGAGTAAACTATCAACGAACAGATTATGGTAACGCTTTGATTGATATAACGTTCAGTAGATTGAGAAATTGGTGGTGATTATGAAGTGGATGATGATAATCAATAATCAATAATCAATTTTATGATTACATGTGGATAATGATGGTAGTTAGGGTTTGAAGTTTGGATATGGAGGGAGGGAGAATGAAGGGGAACGCTCTCTTCGTTTTCTATTTTTACTCTGCGATTTTTATTGAGAAGGACATTTGATGGTTTCTTAAAATACTTTGTGGAAGAACCATACATTGTATTGGCATAATGGCATGTGGCATGCTTTGAATGATATTAATGATAGAATATTTGCATCCTAGTGCCAATAACTTATTAATCCTTTAGGATAGATGAAAAGTTTAACTGTTTAAAAAAATAATAAGTTTGTTTAAATAAAATTTGTTTATACCTCTCTACTCTTATAAAAAAGTAAATAAGGAGGAAACGTGTCATTATCACGTTTATTCTCATCAAATTTTTTTGAGTTCTCTCTCCTGTTAAAAAATTTACTTAATTAGAAATAAAGTTATTTAATTTTTTTTAGATTAAAATAGTTTTTTAATAAATTCAAAAAGAGATCTTTTAATTAATGTTATTGCCAAAGTAACAAACTCTTAGAAAATAAATTTTTTTCTAAAACATCAAACTTTTTTAAAAATATAAGCATTTTAAAATTGGTGTTTATAATTTTTTTTATAAATAAAAAATAATTAAAATTAAGAGTTATAAGAAGAAAAATTTTAAAAGATGTTTTTTAAATATGTTTTGAAACAAAATGTTTAAATGTATTTTTCTTTGAAAAACCAAAAAAGTTTAAAAAGTTGTAACATTATTTTGTTACTTATAATGTTTATTTATACGCAATTTTAATCATATATTATTTTAAAAATATCGTTATATAACTAATAAAATTTTATTTTATTAATATTTTATTTGTTCAAATTGTGTAATACACGGGTTTATTAAATTTAGTTTTTACTAATATAGTTGTTATAAGTAAGATATTACTGAATATACATTGTTGTCATTTATGTTTTTTTTGAATATACAAGATATACGAACTGTTAAGCGAAAGAGTAAATAGTGTATAACGTGTACCCTGGTTATAAAAAATTGTACAATTATTTATGTGTGTGTACATGGCAAAAGCTTATTTTCATGTCTTTTCAAGTATATTATTTAATTTTTGTTATTGTAATGTCAATTATTTAGGTATGTACTTGGATGTGATCCATGAGTTGGTGTATTTTAACACGATAACTCATTTACTATTTAATGTTTATATGGTGTTCATGATTTGAGTCGTATCGATCACCAAAAGATTTCAGTTATGGTTCGATTAAAACCGTTTAAAACCAAAATTTTAACATATGATTAGCCCCTTTTTTGGGCTTCAAAATTAAAATAAATGCTATGCGACTATATTAGAGCCGTCTAAGCTAAGCTATTTTGATGCTAACATATCAAAAACACAATACCATACATGTCACATTAATGATTAACTAAAACTAAATTAACCAAACCTCCTTTCCTATAACTAAAATAAAAATTAAAACCGCTAACAACTAAAACCAATTGTTATGAAAATTCTAAAAACTAAACATTAGTTATAAGTTTGGTCTTAACCCATAACCTAACATATGCCAACCCATATTGGTTATAGCATAAACTAGGGCACAATACTTGAAAGATTGAGTTCATGTCGAATGCAATTTGTGAATTTCGATCACAATTTAAGGTAAAGACTTGGTAATCAATAGTTCAAATGTTAAATGCATAGTAGTAAAATTCTTTCATAAAATAAAAAATATTTCTTCATTATTATCTCTAGTTTTAGTATAGATAATTTGTTAAATATTTGATGAGATAAAATGATAGTAAGACGTCTTGCATCTATTTAAAATATCAAAGATTTAATCTATTAAATACATGTATAAATGGCTTTCTTTTAATAACAATTATAGTGGATTCCTTAAAAACATGTGAGCGTGTTTCTTATATTATAGAGAATGTTTTTAAACGGTTGTGAGTGCAAGAGAAAGAAAATGCTACTGTTCGTCAATATATTTGTGGAAACACTGTTTAACCCTTATAAACTTTAATGTTTTTGAAAGTGATTGTGAGTGAAAGAAAAAAAAAATACTGATAAAGGCATAAAAAGTATTATTTTATTAAAAAAAATAGTATTTTTTTATATAATTATATAAATATGAATAAAAAATTCACTGTTAATACTTTAAGAGTTTAAGATATATGTATAGACGATTAATATTTTAATAAAAATTAAGCTATAAACACTAATAACCAAAAGTGATGTTAAATTACGTGATTAATAGAATATTCTTGACGTGAGTATCTAGTATTTAGTTTCGATAAAGAACAAAATGCATCGTCATATGTATATAAAATTCAGTTCCCATGGATGCACTCCACTACTTTGATTTTGTTTAACGAGTTTGCAGATGCTTGCAACACTGAAACGATCGCTAGCTTTCCGTGATTATCGTCTTCCACCACTCTAGCGGTAAACCCTATTTCTTCCTTTCATTTCACGATTAAAATTAGCTTGATTTCTTCTTTTTTCCTTGAATTATAAACAAAGCTCATAATCGATATATAATCACCATCAGTTGTAATTACATTTAGTTTTCATAAACTCAACTTTTCAATTTCTAATTTGTGATCAAGAGGTAAGTACTTTCGCGATATACTCTTTTTTTTGTCTAGAGATTTATGCTTAGTTTAGTTAAACAGTTATAATTGCCGGAAAGAAAAAAAAAACAATTGAATTTATAGGCTTATAGCTATAATTTGTTCTTTTCACTAGGGTAGTTGCTTCTGTAAATCTATATTTTGAATGATTTGTGGATCTGTTTACCTTTTTTGCTTGAAATCAAGAGAAAGGAGATGAATCAGACGTTTTTGGAGCTAATTAGAACGTTTGAAACAATTAGGGCTAATTATCTTTCGAATGGCTAGTTTTATTGGAATTTCTGACTTGCTGTTGGTAAAAGATTATAATTTGATGTGTTTCTTGTTGGTTTGTGTTGATTACATGTGATTAGTTTGCCTTCCATCAAGAGTTAATGGCTGAAAAAGTTGTTGAAAATCGACCCTCAACGTCCTTTGACTTTGAAATTGTTGATAAGGATTATGATCAGCTTACAGCTATTGATGCATCTGCTAACCATATCAATCCATGGATTAAACCTGCGTCCATTAAACTTCGACATCGCCTTGGAAGGGGCCTGTTTGGTGATGTCTGGTTAGCGACTCGTCATCAAGTTACTGAAGATTATGAAAAGATTCATGAAGTGGCTGTTAAGATGTTACATCATATCAAGGAAGATAGCATCAAGGCTGTGTTAGATAAACTTAATGTTTTGTTTTCCAAATCTCAAGGATTACAAGGTGCTTGTTTGTTGCATGGTGTTTCAGTTATAAACGGAAAGGTAAATAAGGAGATTCTACCTTTTTTGTAATTAGAATTCCTCTGTCTCAAGACATCTGCAAAGCTGAATCTTTTTTTAGAACAACTCCTAATGTACTCATATAACCATCTATACTTGCACCTTGCAAGATTCGAACCCTCGACCTCTTATATAAACGGGAGACACATCAGGATGTCCCCTTGGGGACTTACAAGGTTGAACCTGCCACAGTCTATTGACAATGGTTGACTCTTAACAATAATTAATGATGCCAAAATTTTGTAATGATTACTAATGGGAAGATAAGTGAAGTTAGTTGATTTGTGTAATTGTGTAGCTATCTTTGTAAAAAGATTTCATTTTATTTCAGGTATGCATTATTATGAAGTTTTATGAGGGATCGATTGGTGACCAAATGGCTCGTCTTAAGGAAGGGAAGTTTTCTTCGAGTGATGTGTTGAGGTAATATTGCTATGTGATGAAATGAAATTATTTGATGGTTTGTTTTATTATTGATCAATATAATATTAACAGGTATGGGATTGATTTGGCTCGGGGAATTATGGAAATACATTCGAAAGAGATCTTAATACTTAATCTTAAGCCTTTTAATATCCTCATAAATGAAGACAACAAAGCAATTTTGGGTGATTTGGGAATCCCATATGTTCTTTTAGGGGTTCCATTGCCTAGTTCAGATATGACAAGAAGACTTGGCACACCAAATTATATGGCCCCTGAACAATGGCAACCTGAGGTCAGAGGTCCCTTGGCTTTTGAAACCGACTCATGGGGTTTTGGTTGCGCCATTGTGGAAATGTTGACTGGTCAACAGCCTTGGTGTGGTAAGTCTATTGAGGAGATATATGAGTCTGTTGTTACAAAGCAAGAAAAACCACACATTCCCAATGGCCTTCCGCCTGATGTAAAACATGTAATTATTGGTTGTTTTGAGTACGACTTCAGGAGTCGTCCTTTGATGTCAGATATATTACGTGTCTTTGAAAGGTATATATCTCATCTTTTAAATGCACCGCTTTCTTATTTTCATTATCTCAGCTGTTATATACAAAAAAATGCAGCTCAAAAAATGCCGTTTACCATGATGGGAACTGGACAAATATTGGTAGGAGCATGTTAGACAAATCAAATTGGAATGGGTATACGGAATGGTTTTTGTCAAAAGATCATCTTCAAGTGGGTGATATGGTTCGATCTAGAAAGCCACTAAATTCGTGCAAGCCTGAAAGCATGGTTGTTCCAGAAGGGACTATTGTGGGTTTAGACACTGACAGTGATCAAAATGGTTATGTTTTGGTAAGGGTACATGGCATACATGATCCAGTTAGGGTTCACGGGTCGACGTTGGAGCGGGTCACATACGGGCTGGCAGCAGGGGATTGGGTCCGTTTAAAGAAAGAAAATAAGAAACACTCTCCTGTTGGTGTTCTGCATTCCATTACCCGTGATGGAGATGTAGCTGTTGGAGTTATCGGATTTGAAACTCTTTGGAAAGGTGTTTATTCAGACCTCCAGATGGCAGAAACTTATTGTCCAGGCCAGTTCGTGAGGCTAAAATCTAATGTTTTTAGCCCAAGATTTCAATGGCTAGGAAAGCGAGGGTGTGAGTGGCCCACTGGACGGGTGTCTCAGGTGTTACCAAACAGTTGTCTTGTTGTTAAATTCCCGAGCAAACTACCTTTTGGTGACGAAAACAATTGTTTCTTGGCTGATCCAGCTGAAGTTGAACTGGTCTCGTTTAGTACAAGTCCTAATATGATGAAAAAGTATCAACATCTTGAGGACTTTCACTGGGCTGTGAGACCGTTACTGGTTTCTCTAGGTTTGTTTACTGCAATTAAGTTAGGGTCCTGTGTCCCAAAGAAAATCGGGAAATCAAGAAACAACTCTGAAACAATGGAAGCACAGCGGGGCGAGGATATTAGTAATGCAAAATGGCTTCCTCCAAATATGGCTAATATTATTTTCCGAGAAGGGGTTACTACCACTACCACTACTAGTTCCAGGTAATTCTTGAATTTTAAAGTTGATCGTAAATGTGTATCTAGTTAATATCGTGCCAGTTATGCTAATATGAAACATGGGATCTGGGTTTGTTTGGTTATGATTGTTTTTATTAGGTATTTGCAGTCTTGAATCCTTTTGTAAATAGCTGACTGCTTGGTTTTACATGTGATTTTAATGATGGTGAATATTTATCATCAACTTTTAATTGTCTATTGGGTGACACTAAAAGCCTTATTTTTACTAGTGATCTTGTTTAATGTTAACTTTCATAGTTTGTGAATATTCTACCTTTGTGATACAATATCTAGCAGCAGATTATAGCTCAAGATAATGCTTGATCCATGAATGTCATAATGGAGCAATCTTGCCATAAACTTGTTTTAATAAAGCGTGAGGCGCTGAGCTGAGAGCTTCACGTACATAAAGGTGTTTGATATAAAAAAGAATACTACTCAATTAGATATCAATTCTATTGTTCCGTTTTAGAAAATAAATTTAGGTTGATTGCAGTTATTTTTACTTCTTTTTTATGAGCAAATCAATAGGCTGGTTGCAGTCTCTTTGTGAAATCAATGTTGTTTGAATACCGGTCGATTTCGGAGATTTCTGTCAATTGAAGAAAGGTGTCGCATCAAGCGATGGGCCACCTCACAAGCGCTTTATGGAATGATATCTAACATGATACTTACCAAAGGGCATGATCCTAATAGTGTCAAGGTGTTGTTATGTTTCTTTTTAGTGGTGAAGGTTCAAGTCCGATTGTGAACAAATGGTTTAGATTTACCTAGTGTTCACCATTAAAAACAAAAACAATCATAATAAGTTTTATCAATGTTTGAGAGTTGTCTTGTGCATCAGGCATGCCGCGATTATTAAACTATGGTCATGAAACAAACCAACTAGTCAATATGGAAATCAACAAAATAAAGGAAATATTGTAACACCCACACATCCGGTAGTTGCAATTGAAAACATTCATACGTTGGACTATAATCCTACACATGATTATAGGAGAGGTTCCAAAGGCAGACCACTCCATAGACACGGGTGTCAAATGACCACAAATATTTTCTTATGTGTATTTTATAATCCGCAAGTCCAATGACCCTATATGTTTTCGGACGATGAGCACTACAAATAATTTTTGCGATGACAGGACCATAAGTTATTTAATTGGATTGTTAATCTTGAAGCTTCTTGAAAGGACCTGTGTCAGGGTTTGAAAAGAAGACCTACTGTATAAGGGTTATGACACAACCAATTCAGCTACAAATATGTTATGTTAATCTAGTAGTCAGTAAGTTGTTAAACGGATATGGATGATACCTTCATTCCAATAAAGTTGTTAGAAACATTTTTGTTTTAGAAACAATTTGAGTTAAACTGAAATCATATTCTAACGATTGTACGACCTAAATCAAACCACAAAAAACCCTATATTTATACTAAAAACTTTAAAATATTTCAGTCAACTATACGGAGGCCCCTGTATTCGGTTCTTGCTCTACAGTTCGCTTTCACCTTAAACCTTAAAATTGCATGTTGTCGTGGAATATCTTTCATTTTACTTGCTCACCCTCTAGAAGACAATCAGGAAATTTTCCTTCTAAACGTGAGACTTGAATTTAGGAGTTTGGGCCTAGTTGGGCCTCACCAACAATAGTTAGAGGATTTGAGCCTTTGAGGGCCCAACTAAATTCATTAAAAATGTCACACTTTAGGTCGATAACATTTTTGTTATAAATTGCTTATTTGAATGTTCATCTTTAAATAATATAAAATTGGGTTGACTCACTACATGTGCAGCTTAATAAAAATAGATGAGCAAGGTTATATCTTTCTATTTTGTGTGCAACTCATTTTCTTATTAAAGAGAAGATTACATGTTTCATAGAATATACTTATATAATCTATTAAAAATGATGGATTCAAGTGACACGTGTAGAATTGTAAACACCTAGACATGTCGCTTCTTAATTTTAAAATTATAGAGATTCATATTAACTAGGAATGTTCCTAAAGTGCGTCGCACGAGGAACTCCGTAACAAAGCAAATCTCAAAACTTGGGATCAAATACACATCGTAACGTCTGTCAATTTGATGAAAAAAACAAACCTAGCTGGCACAATCACTGCGCGACATGCATTAAAATGATTAGAAACAAGTAACAAAATAAAGATTAAAATAAAAAAAACATAAAAAACAAAAACAGAGAGGAGTGAAAAGAACCCGAGGGGGATCGAACCTGGATAGCCTCTCTTAAGTGATTGATCATCCGAGTTAAATGATAAATATTAATGTAAATTTGAGTTAATTGTTTGAAAAAAATATCAGATGTATTTTTTAGTCCATCTTTAATTATGACATACGTGTGTGTAAAATAAGTTCATTTATCTTCACAGGACCGTGATGATTTTTGTATACAAGATTCCCCATGTTTAATTTAGAGCATTAGTAATGCATATTACTATAGATAATTTAATGCATTTGCATCCTCTTATACTACTTTCACATTCCAATCTTTGTAGATCAGTAGATCACAGTACAACTTAATAAAGTTAAATGTATTTCGCAGCTTACGCGTGCGCACACACACCATTCGACATATATATTATTACACTAAAAGTTATATAAATAAAATAATAAATTGAGACAAAAATAAACTCTAATAAAAAAATCTTATGAAATCTTAATTTGCATAAAATCATAGAATAACCTTTAATTAAGATATAAGAACCAAAAGATATCTAATGAAAATATTTAAAATGTAAAAACCTATTTATGTATAAAAACTGATCCATTAGGTTTCTAAAACATGTATCTTGTTTTAATTAATGAAATGTAACTCTATATTTCTACGTCATTTGTTGGAGGAAATTCAAATGATGTCTCTATGCGTAAAGGTATATTCTTTACCTAATAGGTCAAGAGTTTAAGTTCTGTAAGATCATTTTTGATGGGTGAATGATAGTGATACAAAAGTGTTACATGCAGACGTTATGTAAGCAACGATGTGATAGTGATAAATGTGTGTAAATTATTAGCGATAATGATGGTGCTTAATTAAAAAGAGATGATGATGTACAGTACCATTTGTGACCACCATCACATTACATGACGCCCATTATCACATCCAGGGGGCAGTGCTTTGGGCGTGATAGGTTGATTCAACACATTCATCAAGCTCAATTACAAATATCATAAAGTTCTAGTATTTATGGTTAATAGTAGTATGTTGGAGTTCATCTTAAAAAAGCTATATGTAAAGAAATTAAATGTTTTTAGTTATTTTATATTTTCTCTCTCTAAACAATGATACATTTCTTTTATTTTTTAAATATAAACAAAATAACAATATATATACTATTTAATTTTATGCATAATACGTATATATTTTTAAAAAAATTATAGTATCATTCAGTTTTTAAGTTAGATTCTATCTGTCAAGTTGTTTACCTGAATAGGATAAAGATAAAATGTTAAAACTTTATTATTACGATAATCATGTTAACTTTTCAAAATTAATTATTATTATTTTTGTTAGAATAAAATTATTACACATATATAAAAAATGTTTTTTTTATGTATATTGTAAAATTATAAGCGTAAAAAATTTTACACTAATGTAAGTTATAGTTACATCTCGTAAATATATATAGATGTAAAATAAGAGATAAAACAAATAATAACAGTATGAAGAATGTTCAAGGAGCCGGTTTTCATGCGTATAAACCACTTCATGTCTTCATTCCTTCGCATGTCATCTCATACTTTTACGTTGGGTCATTCAACGTCATCTAACCTGCTTTCTCACCCCATATATAACGTTACATATTATCTGTCCTTATTTATTTCACATAATTTTTTGTTTTGTTTATCATTGTTTATTTTCAAAACCCCTCTGATATTATAATTAACTTGTTTTCCGTTATCCCCTATCTAGAAATGAACACCTACCCACCAGTCCACCACTATTACCACCATAAATCACTACCATGCAAGTCTATATTCACCATACATACCACAACCACTAGGAGGAGGAGGAATTTTGTCTCTCTCTCTCCTAGTCACTTACTCCCTGTATCTTTTTTCTCTTCTACATCAGTCCAAAGACGTCCGCGGGCTACTGTGATAAAGATGGTTTACGAGAATTTATAATAATACATAATACTGCAGATATTAAATAAAATATTCACATTTTTTTAACAACAAGTTAGATGTTAAAAGTTAGTAACAATTAATCAATATCAAGATTTGAACCCTTAATCTTTAAAAGAGACAAAGCTTCTCACATCCCTTTTAAATCATTAGGTCAAGATATCATTGGGAATAAAATATTCACATGCATATGTAAATTTGTATGAATTTCCAACTTCAAAGCTGACAGAAATCATGATAAATAAATCATTACATCACACATATATAGGCAATAATTATTACCTAATTATTGACACAAATCAAACGTACACACCCTCAATCCATAAGAAAAAAAAACACAATATAAAGCACAATGCATGTCACAAAATTAGAAAGCCTAAGCAAACCAACGTAAGCAAATTCAATATTTAAAGATAAAAAATCAGAACCCATTCGTTTAATAAATCCCATCTTCTTTTCGGGTTCGATAGGTTAAAAACAAACCCGAAAAAAGAAAATGACGAACGAGTTAAACGAAAGGAACACAAGCTTCTACCAAGTTGGATCTTTATTCGCACTTGAACCTGGTGGAAGGGTCTTGCCACAAGTATTGACCAACAAGCTAAGTGAGAGTGGAATATTAAGGTTGATTCCAAGGATATTAGCCTTGATGGCGGTGCAAAGACAAACCGCGACTTCCAAATCAACCAAACCTTCAAGCAACGCGCAACATTTGCTCGATTCCGGGGTCCCAACCACTACATTGACCAAACCTAGTATGTCAGCACAGACTCCAAGCTTTAGTGCGTCCCTAGGGCAGAACGGGTAAGCAGGCGGACCCTTGGGAGGAGGTGTTATTGTTGGTGTGCATTTTGGGGCACATGCATTTGAATATGTGACACTAAAGATGAGGAAGAAAATAAAGATAGCACCTGAGGTAGTTGCCATGGGTTAAACAAAGAATGTTGCTAAGGTCTCTTCAGGGGTAAGGTGACCAAATGAATGGAAGGGTGAGTCCTATTTAAAGGGAGAATGTGTGGTGGGTGCTAGAAATGTGACAAATTATTATATTATTATTATTATTATTTTATAATTTACCATATTAATGAATCCAGATAAATGTGTTTTAATTAACTAATATTGTATTTGAAGTATTTTTCTACGAATACCATTGTTTTGTGCATGATACAAAGTTTTAGTAAAAGAGAGATGTTGCATAATTATTTTATAAATATGGAAATAAAAGCAGAATATTTTGATGATAAAAATTGATAGTTTGCAATAAAAAGAGACATATGCGATGGTTAAAGACTTCGATAACTACTGATTAAGTATCTATGTTATATTATAATGCTTTTGAGCAAGATGTTATTGTATGTTATATTATTTTTAAGAGTTTAAGAGAGGTAAAATTGTCTTTTACTAATTTGGCTATCTTAATTATTTTTTACACACATGACAAATTTGTGATTACAATTGTTGGATTTTAAGCCAAATTTTCTTATGATTTTTAAATAAACATAACTTTTTTATTCGTTAATGTTTTTAAAAAAGTAACACTTTATCAACAAACATATTTCTCTCTCTATTAATTTGAGTATAATTTTGATATAATTTTTTTTACTTTAAACATTTCTAAATGTTGTGTTTTCTTTCGCATAGAGTCTGAACCACTCTAGTATTGTAACAATATTTTCGTTGGTTGGAAGGATAAGTAATAACATTAAATAAAAACAGATTGTAACTTTTGTAAAGGTTGTTTAAGTTGTTTTCACGTATAATTATATTTGGCATTTACTGCCAATTAGATGTTCGAAGAGTCGTTATTAAAATAGTTATTCATAAGTTATATTTACATAATATACTTTTATATCATCTTTTCATGTAATCTTTTGTAAATTTATATTAAAAGTGTTTGAAAACATGTATTTTGAAATTTGAATATAAAAAATCATTCAAGAGGTATCCATGCTAATAAAACAAAATGTCTAAAAGTCACATATCAATTTTTTATATTGTCCATCTAGTCTCCATCTAAGATTTTGACACGTGTCGTTACTAGGATTAAAGTTAACTATTTAATGATATATTAAATAATAGGTTTAGTAACCCGTGTATTACACGGGTTGAAATAAAAATATCAAATAAAATGAATATTTATTAATTATAAAATAATATTTTAAGATAATATATGATTAAATTCTTTCTTACTATAAATAGAATAAAAGTTATGTATTAGAACAAACGTTTAAAAATTGTCATTTTAATAACTTTTTATTATAACTCTCAATTTTAATTATTTTTTATTTTACAAAGTTTACTTTTTAAAAACACTATTTAAAAATAGTTGATTTTTAAAAAATTAATGTTTTAGAAAATTTTTTTATGTCATAAGAATTTACTTCTTTAGAAATAACTTTAATAAAAAGATCTCTTTTTTAATTACATTAAAAAACTATTTTAATTTAAAAAATTAAATAATATCATTAATAATTATTGTGATTATTTAATATGAGAGAGAAGCGAGAAAAATTTGGTGAGGAGAAATGTGACGCTGTCACGTGTTTCTTCTAGTTATCCTTTAATTGGAGTAGGGAGCTTAATGATTATTAATATATTTCAAATTATAAAACTATTTTTTGATAAATTAAAAAATGTTTCTTTTTATAAAAAAAACATAATTTTTTAAAAAAACAAAAAATTATGAAACAATGGTTTTTTTAATAAATAGGACTTTTGAAAATGACATCGTTTTAAAAAGTACCTTTTAAAAAAAATTGGAGTTTTTAAAAAATAATTTTTTCAAGCAAAACTTTTTTAAAGAAGAAAGTTTGAAAAAATATTGTTATTATTTTATTACTTAAAGTAGTTAATTATACATAATTTCAATCATATTTTATTATAAAAATTATTTTATAACTTTATTAATTTAATATTTTTGTTCAAACTGTGTACACGAGTTGGTAAAGTAGTATACACTATACGAGCTTATCTAGTTATTACCTGAGTTGTGTTTTTGAAGCATATTAAAATCCATCTAATTAGAGAAATACTAATTTTTACGTTTAATTATCATTCTAACAATACGATTAAGAATACATAATTTATTATTATCTTAGGAGCATGAATTTTGTATATATTAAAAATAAAAATATACCTACCTTTCCTCTATTAATTAGTATCCTCGATCTAAAGTTATTCTAGAAATATATACACTCATTTATATCCTTAAAGATACTCTAGTGGAGGATTGTTTCGATACAAAGCTCATGGTATCTAAAAATTACGAGAATAAATATGGAGCATTGATTAAGTAGATTAAGGGCTAATATTAATGCTATGTCACTAATATTTAATTAGCATAATAGTTAATTAAAAAAAGTGTAAATTTGTAATTTATTGCTAGAATCATTAAATGTTAACTTTTCTCAATACATTACTTTCAAAATTTTTTAAAATAAAATAAATTTTATAAACTTTATTATTATTTTTTAAATTATACCATAAAGTCTAGCATTTTTTCATCTTTAATATGTGTATAATATTGCTACATTTTTGAAAAAAAAATATTAACATCTTTTTAAAAAGTTTTCAAAAGTAACACCTAATAATATACATGGTGTTACTTTCGTAAAAAGTATCACTTACTGAAAATAACATTTTATAGTTTTAAATTGATACTTTATAACACCAAATAAATTACACTTATCATTTTTTCGTATTGTTTAAAAAAAAAACACATTTTGTCACTAAAAAATCATTTTTAAAGTCTAATGATTAATATTTTACGTCTCCTAATATAATGTGAATATGTTTTCTTGATTTTATATTGTATAAGTAGACTTATAAATATTGATTTAAGTTAGAGAGAGTTTAGAAATGATTTAATTAATATTAACATGAAATAAGAGGTTGTTAAAACAAATAATTTTGGAATGTCTACATTTAGTGGTTCTTATGGTTTTTGCAAGAAAAAATATTTGTATTAGATTCTACTCTTACTCTAATGATATTCTCTCGGTTTTTCCTATTCATAAATATATATTAAACTTAACTAAAATGTATTTTTAGTTAAAAAAATATATGCATAAAATACATGTTATCATGTGCTCTTCGGTCTTCTTCTATGTAAAGCACAAATGTTAGTGGTTTGGTTAAAATATCGTCTCCAACCATACATCAAATTTGATGTAAAGCATCAAATATCTAACCATTTTGGTGTCACATTAAATAATCACACTATATTTTTTGTGTTTCATTTTAATTAATCACCTGATTGTACTTTAAGTTTATACCTTTTTCATATTTTGGTTAATTCATATAAATGTTAATAACTTTGATATGCTAATTAGATTATATTTATTATTCAATTTAAAAAAAAATGCATAATAGATAAACTATATATATGTGCATAAACATAAAATAAATAACCAAAATATTGTTAACAAATATTATACATAACACGAAGTTGAAGTTACAACAAAGTTAGTTTAATAAGAGTTTAAATTTCTTGCTCCCCGTAAAAAAGTTAAAAGACGACAAGAGTTATTAGAGTAAGCGGAGTCGTCTTGTGGCTAAGAACCAGGGAAACTAGGTGGAGAGTGGTGATTGGCGGTGGAGTTAATAATGGGTGATTAAGAAACGATGAAACCCAGTGAATATTCACCTGGTCGGAAGAAAACCAAAGGAGAGGGGCAATGGTTTCTGAGGAATTGGACCCGGGAAAAACAAGAAACAACAATCCTGATTATGAAGAAAATAAAAGACCCGGGAAAGCTCATTCCCCGACTACCACTTTGTGTGGCCTTATGAACCTTTTGACATACTAAATGAGCTTTTTATTGGTGATATGATAATTAGGAAAGTTAGATAATAAATTAAAATCTTCTCGATGTGGTTTGTTAAGTGATCATTTTTTTTATGTTTTTAAAACTTTATAAATAAACAAAACTATACAAACGAAAACATTAAAATTGCGTGTCGCTAGTAAAACAAAGAAGGTAAAAAAAAATCAATTTAATAGGATATAAATGAAGCCTTTTTAAATAATAAAACTTACAATAATAATTTTTACAAGTGATCAAACCGAATGACCAGAGATGAACAACACCTAAAGGACCAATTGGCCGGGGTGCGCCAATCCCAAATGCCTAGACACTAAGTTGACCACCATTAGCTTACAACTATTGTAAGCAAAAAATATCACACACTCATTGACCATTAACTTTGCTTTTTGATATTTAGTAAATATCTAGGAAAAAATTCAAATAAAAATTCATTAAAATTAAAAAGTGTAATAAGTAATTTCAACTGTCAATCTCGTTAATCAATAATTGAGATTAAATTATAGATAAAAGTTTGTTAAAAGGGTATTTTAGTAATAGTTATTTTTGTTGACTTTTTGTAAGTTTCTCAGTTTTTTTAAGCGTTAATAACTTTTATGTATGACATTATTTTTTGTATAAAAGTTACACCATAAAAACCAGCGTTTTTTTATCTTTAAAGCGAGTACAATTATGTTATATAAATAGATAATAATTTTTTTTTAATAGTTTTAAGCTCATATCTTGTCATTGCGTCTTTAGTGCAACTTACTGTCTCTCATGAAAATTAGAGAAAGGTTTAAAATAAAAAGTATATTAAAAATAAAAAGTGTAATAAGTAATCTCAACCATCAATTTTATTAACCAATGGTTGAGATCAAATAATAAGAAAAAAGTTTATTAGATGAATATTTTAATAAAAGCCACTTTTGTTAACTTTTTTGCAAATTCCTCTAATTTTTTTAAACGCTCATAACTTTTACGTACAATATTATTTTTTTATAAAAATTAAACATAAAAACGAGCATTTTTTATCTTTAAAACAAGTACAATATTGTTATATATAAAGATAATATTTTTTAATATTTTTAAGCTCACATCTTGTTATTGTGTCTTTTTGTTAATTATTATGTTTTTCTAAATACTATTTTACTTTTTTTAAAATGATAAATTTTAAAAAATATTATAATGAAATAACATTGTTGTGCATGCATTAGCCGAATGTTTCGAAACTAAGCATGACCCTTTTTTTCAAGCTATCCAAATAAACCATGTATGCAACCTTTATTATTATATTATTTATTTATAGTAAACATATTATAATAAAACCAATGATTCTCAGCATAAGTGGTACAATTAAAAATAGGGAGGTATTATGTTTAAGTTTTAACTAAAGCAAAAATATTATGGGTTAAGCCACAGGTTTTTGTAGTTGTGAGTTTTCTCCTAAGGTGGTTGGTGGTGCGGTCCCGACTAGGGAGCGAATAAATAGATTCCATTAAGATAACACATATCTTTTGAAGTAGGGCTTTACATTTGTTGTTAAGCAAAAACTAATTATAACAAAATCCTAAATATTTGGAATCTTTAACACCATAAAATATTTACCGGCCTGTGGTCGGTTCTTAGAATTTTTGGAACATCTAATGATGCATTGCGATTGGGCAGGATGCTACGGGGATTGGTTCAAAGTTGGTGTTAAATGGCTTCAAACTTTCACCAGTCATTAAAATTATGTATTTGACAATCATATCCATAATAATGTATATGGTTACATTCGCCGCTATAAAACATGTGTCAATATATATTTATGCATGTTACAACTTTATTTTTGGTTTGAAACTATTTTGAAAAATGTTTACAGTTTGTAACATATGTGCTTCAATGCACACTTCATCGCGCGCGATAAAATAACTAGTTACTTTTGCTCATTAATTTAAGAAAACATAATTTCTTTTTCTAATTTAATAATGCTTCTTATATTTATGTATCTTTACTCTTGACATTGTCATGTATCATCTTCTCAGAAAATAATTCAGAATGATATAATATTACTTTGAACTTATTTGATGCCCGACCATTATCTCAGTATCTCACATATTATTATTAATATATTTGATTTTAGTTTTTTTGATTGAGATATAAACCATATCTGCTAAGCTACTGCTATTAGGAGTACTCGATCACGGGAGGTAATATGGGGGCCCTTGTGCAACTGGTTTATCGTGGATCCTTTGGATGTTTGCACTCCATTAATTGCAATATCACATGCATCGATCTCTATGGGGTCTATAATTTTCTTTCCTTTTTTTGATTAATGAATAATACACCTTTCTTTTCAATGTCTCATTCATCGTTGTAAATCCAATTTATTTTACTTTCTAATTTAATTTCTTAATAAAATATGTGTTATATATATATATAGAGTTTTATCAGAGTAAAAAAGAATAAATTCAAGAATATGTTAGTTAAAGTTTAGTGTAATAGTTTTTTTCATAGTTTAAGAAATATAGTTTGATTAGCTTTTCTTTAAAATTGTCTTCTATTATACTCTATACAATATAAACTAGAAAAATAAATATTTTGTTAATTGTATTACATATTATATATCGTAAGTTGTAATAATACAATAAGACATGTGATATTTGTGTAAAGAAATTAAGATAAGTTTAGAGAAATCTTAAGTTTCTAGTGGGTAGATTTCCCTAGAATCATGAGATCTCATGATGTACAACTCTTCAATTGAACAAAAAAAAAACCCTAAATATTCATTCATTCATCTTTTATCAAACACATTTCTCGATTGTGTTTTCTATATAATTTCACATGTCAAATGACTGATACACTATTCAATCTTTCGAAAACTGTATTCATGTTAAAGCATCAAAATCAGGCATAAAAAATATGGGCATTTACATATTTCCTCTTTTAAAGTTATTAATTACATATTTACCCAAATTAAAAAATCAATTATATATTTCCCCTTCCTAAAACATACATATTACATATTTACCCATTTTATTAAAATTATCTATTGAATGATTATATTACACGTATTTACACTAAATTATTTTTACACGTTTCACTTCCAATGACTATCAATTACATAGTTTCTCAAGTTCGAGTCTTCTATGAAATAGAAACAATAAAATTTCATCTCGTTTAAAACTTTATTTCAAAATAATAAAAACCGATAATCAAAGTTATATCTTCAAATACAAAACATGATTGTTAAAAGTTTTAAACAATTATAATAATAAAACATTAATATGTAAAAATCTAATAGTAAAAACAAGGTAAAATAGTTATTTAATATATAAAGTTTAGCGAAATGAATAAATATGTAATATAAATGTTTTAGGAAGGGAAAATATGTAATTAATTTTTTAACTTGGGGAAATATGTAATTTATGTAGTTAGGAAGAGGAAATATGTAAAAATCTCTAAAAAATACATATATACCAATGTTTAATTATGAATACATCAGCATTATATAGTTCACTGGTAGATAACAACTGATCGATATATTTACCCTATTAATATGTACGTATTAGTGGTAATTTTACATTTTGTGTTCTTTTGGTGGTAAATACAAATATATTGGACTAGCATTCCTTTTTAATGCATCTTTTAACCTGTTCTTTTTAATATTCTTGAATTTACAATCCAAAAATAATAAAAACTTTGGTTGGGAGATTAAAACAAAAGGACTATTGGTATGAAGTGTGGCTTGTTGAGGGTCTTATCGATGTGTGGTACAATGTAATTCTTATATCTAGAAGAAAAATAATATTCAGGAAAGTAAAAACAAATAGCTAGATGACAAGGTTATTTCTCAAACACAAATGTACATTCTGCTACAACGATTTGACATGATATCCCGACATGTACATTTGGCTTATTAAAAATTGTAACGTAAGCGTTATGTATTATTTACATATGCATTATTACTAATCATATCATATTTGTTGGTTATGATAAAAATAAAAATAAAATAATAATAAATTGCATCTACACAGTAAATTGTACCCTACAAAACTAGTGATTTTCACCGACGACTGTTGTAGGTGAAGATGGTTACCGACAAAAATTCAACGGTGATACTAGTTTGGAAATTAGGGTGTGAGTAATTTAATCGTTGACTGATTACTAACAGATATTACAAGCCCGCTACATGTGATGATGAAAACCAAAAAAGGGACGAAAAACAATGAAACCGGTGGGAGAAAGGGTTGAACACACAACCTCTTAGACTTCAAATAAGAGGCAAACCTCTAAGGCAATATGCAACGGTTTTGTGAGAGGGGCGTGAGCAGCCACGTCATCAATCATGCCCACGGAACTACGCATTGGGTGTCCTTCAACGGGGGCATAAGAGGGTCATCATAAGTGTGGAAACAAAATATTTTAAATGTCGGCAGATTATTGTCTAAAATCTAAACAAAGGCAGAGGGATATATGAGTTAGTACAATGTGTTAATTAAGTTGTTGAAAAAAATCAAAAAAAGAGTAATTAAACCATTCAATTTATGTAGAAGCGAATGAAAATATCAAACCTGTTTTCATGTCATAAGATGGTGGGGATGTTAGCGACAAGAAAGACAAGTAGACAACTTAAAAGCACTGTTGATGATATGGAAAATGAAAATGAGCCTACTTTGTGTGATCACTCACATATTTGTAAAATACTAAGACACAAACATTAGCAGTTATGTAACCATATTTTTGCATATTTGTAATACTTATACTGTGTTTTTAGTAAAGGATCTGAAATGGAACGTTTCTTCAAATTCGGATGGTGACGGTAAATTATTCAATATATATCTTGTTAAAGTACTTGTATTATGTAATGTTATTAGTTGTGGGCTTCCACTCGACCTTGTGCATTCGTTACAATAATCGGATAGATTTGTTAGTGTTTTATGATTGCAAACTACAAATATCTAAAGCACATAATAGAAATATTAGATTTACAGGCGCTATAAATATCTAAAGCACATTATAGAATTGTTAGATTTACGAATGTTATATCGCTGAAAATTCTATAAATGAGCTAATTAACTTCTCTTTTGTGAAACAATAGGATTGGATTGACTATGTATTTCATAAAAGTACCAATACTAATATTTATCAAATTTGTTTCTAAATTTTAAAACTCATTGATAGGCTCTTCAATAATTAAACATACGCACGATAGCTCCCACCACTTGTCACCAATCACCATCACATATCATCTACAAACCATTATTTTAAATATGCAATTCGGATTAAACACGACACACAAACCCACACACAAAGGTTTGTTTTGCCAATAGCCTACACTTTCAAAAACTACAAACTAAATCGAAAGATAAACACATTAATTTCACAAAAATTAAAGTGATTTCAAATAAAATAACCCACAAATCATATTTGATTTCAACCCAACACTTAATTTCAAAGCTCTCAACGTCCAAAGTTGAATCAAATTCTCAGTTTCAAACCCTAATAGGCCCAAATGAATCCAACACAAACATACATAAGATTTATAATAAACATATGCTAAAATTGCAACCCCAAAACGATTTTCGAATTTGCAAGGCACGGAGGTACACGAATCAATTTTAATACACATAATGCAAATTCATAGGCAACCAAAAGTAGTCAAAGATTCAATACATTTTCTATTTCCTAAGTTCTTTGGATCGTGACACGGTTGTTCAAGTGTTTATAAATCCGTCGAAGACCCTTGTCCCTTGAAAACCCTTCTAGCTGGAAAATCTGACGTCAAGACTATTCATTAGTAACATGTAAGTGATACATCTGTTAGTAACCACCCGGTGAGTGTTTTATCCATATCATGTTTTCTGACTATGTATCACTGACAAAACGAAGCATCCACCTCCCACTTTCACCAAGGGACTTTCGAAGGATATTTAATTCCGTCACTAATTAAAAGCCCTTTGTTAGTAGTAAGGCACACCATTAATATAGTTAAGAGTGTTAAACGTCAGAAGAATCACCAACCAACTTTTTAGCTTGCGCCAAAATAAGAGAAAATTTGTAATATTAAAGTAGCATCTACTCGGTAACATTAAAGTTTTATTTTGGTTTTGATTTGAGGTAAATAAGTAGGTAATCACTTAATTACTTAAAGTTAATGCTAATTAGCAATTATCATCATCTAACTTTTTCTATATACATGTTAATATTTATCAAATTTATCTTAATTTTATAAATATTATTCATAGGTTCTTCAATTATTTATCATGTGCATGATAACCTCCACCACTCGTCATCAATCACTATCACTTCTCATCAACAACCACCGTTTCAAATATGTAATTTGGATCAAACACATACAAACAAATACACACATAGACAATTTAATTTCACCAATGCCCCCACACATTTGGAAGTTACAAATTGAATGGAACACGAATATGTTGATTTCACCAAGAAAACACATTGATTTAAAGAAAAACAATTATTTCATCACGAACATAAGAACCAAATAAACATTGAATTTCGTTTTCAACCACGCACTCAAATTCAAAACTCTTAGCGTTCATACTTGGATCAAAATTTCAATTTCTAAACCCTATCATACATATTTAAATCAAAACTGACATAAATTAGAATTGGTAACAAACACATGTTGGAATCATAACCCTAATCGATCTTTAAATTGGAAGGCAATGACATAAACAAATCAATTTCAACACACAAACCTACAAACTCAAACACAACCTTGTAGTCACTCCATACATGTTCTATTTCGCAAGTTCTTCAAAGTTTAACAAGGTTGTTCGAGTGTCTATAAGTTGTCAAAGGAAACAAATACTGTAACGGTTGTTGGGGGAGGGCCAAGGGGGTGTATTAAGTTTTTATTTGTATTTTTATTTTTTTGAAGGGTGACAAGTATAAATTTTCTAGAATATATATTCATTTGGGTGAGGCTTAAATCCATAATCTTTTGATTGTCAGGACATACCTCTTACCATTAGGTCTAAACCTGAGTTTTTATTTTTATTTTTTTAATGGATACTAACAACAGTTTTAATGTTGATATATAATTATATAAAATGAGCGACGACCAACCGATTATATATAACCTTACCCGGATTAAAATACAAGTATGGACCATATGGTACATGTTTTTTATCTCGTGATTTACCTAAGAAATATAGGGGACAACAACAAGGCTACAAAGGGGCCAGGGCAGGGGAGTGGTGGCAAAACCCAGGCTGCTAGAAGCTTGATTGTGACTTTGTATTGTATTCTACAAATAGTTCATGCACTATTTGAAAAAAAAAACATATTAAATTTTAAAATATTCATAAGTTTGGCAATTAACACCACTGGTTTTCATATAATATGTTTTCAAGGTAAAATATGTTTATTTAGTACCAATATACATATTATATATTTTCCACATCTTTTAAAGGTATGGTTAAAATATATTAGGTAGCCTATCAAAACCAATCCCATCTCTTTGACCATAATACATAATATTAGTGTGATTTTACACTCCTATTCCAACCATTTTCTGATCAATTTCTCATGAAACAATAACCAGATATAAATGCGCATTGGCGTCTTTAAAATACGTTTGTATGAAAATCATGATAAAAACAAGCCAAATACGTCAATTTGGAGATTTTATACTGCATTTCTTGTTGTTGTCAAACAAGTCTTTTCAACTTACAACTTACTAGTAACTTCTAATATTTATACTAGGTTCTTATTCTGTACATTCATTTATATTTATATTTTTAAATAATTCCTTTATTTATACTATACTATGTTAAAAACCTTTGTATTACACTAGGTTCAATAACTAAAGTAATAAAAAAAATAATACAATGTTGAAGTTTAGTTAAACAACAAAACGGTAATATTAAAAAAGAAAATAAGTGGGAAAAAAATCTTAGGAGCTAGAATTATGACACATGACAACATAACTTATTTATTTATTAGCGATATAGATCTTAAGATGCTACATTAACAAACTAAAGTCTGTAGCTATGATTCTTAAAGTGCCATGTCCGTAAAGATAATAAGTTCGTAATTATTTTCTTATGTTTTTTATCCTAAGAACTTGTTACTAGAAAATCCACGAGTTCATGTCGATACCCTACTAATAACAAAATTAGATAAATCACAACTTCCTCTGGGCATGTGATCTTCAAGAGATTATGCCAAAAAAGAAGCGAAAGAAAATCCATATCTAAAACCTTTGATAGAGAATGATAAGACGATCATCACTTCATCACAATGTTTGTAAATTTTCAAGGATGGTTTAGAAAGTTGTGTCCTTTTAGATAATTTTAAGGGGTTGTTCCAATGGTAATGGTTTGCACTTAATTTGCACCGAAGCATTGTGACCATAAAGAGTGTAACCTTATGCGTCAAGACAATTGCTTTACTGAAGACAAATGGGTAGTCATGTTGATGGGGATGATGTTATAGTGCCCTTAGCATCAAAATTGTATAGACTACTCTAGTGATTCTTCGTCGATACATGGTTATGAACAACTTACAACCTCAACATTGTTACAATGAATCAGAAATCGAATTACAATATATTGGTAATAAAAACTGTTGTGAGCAACAACAACATGGTTTTGATGAACTAGAAATCGGATTACATGATACTGGAAATGAAAAACCAAATACATGAATCTCCTGCAATGAACTCAAAACTATTATATCTTAATAATATTTTATATGTTAAATCCCCTATAAATATTACCAATCCTGTGATTCGATTACTAATTTGTTGTCACTTAAGTGTTTCTTATAACATTTCATATATTAAATCCCCTACAATAAACTCGAAATGCTAGATTTTAAAACATTAAATTTAGGAAACGAGAGATTAGGTGATATCTTTTTTTCCCCCCTCATGAAGACATCATGGTAAATGTTGTCTTCTCCTCTTTAACTGGTGAATGTTCGATGCGCAACTTTTGTAGTATTAGAGGTACTTAAAAAAAGTAAATCAGTTCCATGTAAAAAAGATTATATCCCTTTTTAAATGAATATTGTGAAATAAAATCATAGGATTACTGAATTTTAATAATAAAGTTAACTTTTATTTATTGGTCAGGATTAATCCCAACTCAAAAAATATTTAAAGACACTACCAACTTTAAACTTATTTTACCATAACGATCTCATACTAACTAAGAGTTAACCCAGTTAGTTTTTTGAAGACATGCGACCAACTTTGAACTTATTTTCAACTCCGCCACCGCCCGGTCTTCATCGAGTTTGTTTTTTGGTGTCTAGTCTCTGTTGTCACTTGAAATCTACATCCAAAGAGTCAATTGGTTCAGATCATGAGTTGAAGATTGATGGGTTTTAGGGTACAATTGTTTTAGATTGACAGACCTGATGGTAAATTTCAACTTTTTGCTTAATATTTTGGTCATATAAGCAGTTCACCTCATCAAAAAAATTAACAGAGTTAACTGTCAATTAGTATGGTATTATTGGAGTAAAATAAGCTCAAACTTAAAAATGTCTGTAATTATTTTCTGAGTTGAAATTAATCTCGACTAATAAATGAAAGTTGAGATAATTAAGATCCAATAACCTTAAAATCATAGATTGAAGTTTGAAGTATCATAAATTTGAAAGGTGGGCTAAAAGAAGCCCAAAGAAAAGCATGGGCTTTGAACTTCCGAGGGAGTTATCAGGTATGTGTAGGAATCGAACCCACTCCAGGTGGTTGGGGATCAATGGGAAAAAAACTCCCTTTGTTGCTAACCTTCGTACAATTTAGAGTAAAATGGCTCAAATATGTGGAGGTCTGGGTTCAAACCTTGGTCACTTCATTCACACGAGACAGGAACAACCACTAAGCCAAGCCAGTAAGCCCTCATCTGTGTTTTAATTTCTGTTTTAACTCGATTAAAGTATGTAACATGTGGTTAAGAATAATTGGTTGAGTTACTATTTATTTGCTTAGCTTTCTAGAAAACACACATTACTACAAACCCAATTCAAACCAACCCAAAAGAATTGACTTAGAAAATTTTGAAATTAAATTGATTCATATTATTATTTGAAATTAGGATGTTACATTTTAGGATTCAATTATTATGTTATATATGTCCAAACACTTGAAAACTCATTTGATTTGTTTGATTCAATGACCATTCATTTTATCATGCACCCTCGATTCCTCCTTGATTTGAATATGTATTTGTATTTGTTCAAAGATAAGCAATCTTTTGAATCGTCCAATCTTTTCCCAATCCTTTCTTGGAATGAAGTCAATTATTTAGCAATAATTGTTTTTATTATGAAAATAAAGCTTGATGATTGAATGATTGATGAACCTTCACGCCTATCACATTACTTCTGTTTACCTAACTCCTAGTTGTTTGTAAAAGATATCCTCGTAGTTATGATGTGTCTTATAAATAAAAAATTAGAGCTTTAAACCCTATAGAGTGCATGTTGTGATGTATTTATCTCATAAATTCTAAAAATTGTAATTAAAAAAAAACCTAACTCATATTTCACGAACTTGAACAACATAGATTAAGATGCTTTTTGACAATCTTATGCTAAGCCATTAAAATTGTAACTGAATAAGACGTTAACTTTTAACCAATCGACATATTTTTAAAATTTATCCATTAAGAGCTTGTATAAATCATTAAGAGGTGTCTTTTTAAGCGAAATAAACACACTACATCTCTGACCGATTTAGAGATAGCCTCTTAATGCCTACCAAACAGCCGCTAAGATTCATAAGTTATTTTACAACTAATATATTTAAAATTTATAATATTTGTGTACCTTATTTCTCATTATTGTAAAAACCTAATAAATTTAAGAGGATGAGCATGATTGTCATTTTCTTTTGTTGTTCTACTTCATCGTGATCGCATCATTATTGAAGACTAAATAAATTCAATGTAATCGGAAAAAAAAACTCTTATAGAATAAATATAATGAGTGTAAAACTAGTCTCTCTACTGGAAAAGATGTCACTTGACGGACAAAGTCTGTCACAAATTAACAACCATTGAAATTCGTTGTAAAATTAGTGGTGATACGCATAAAAAGTAAACCTTGTTGTGAATCATTCAAATTTCTAAGAAGTGGCTAAAGATCTAGTCGAATTCGGGTTTATGCTTCTTCACATAAGAATTGTACTATCGATTTAGGTTAATGCTTTTCCATATGCTTGGATAGTACACAAACAATAAACCTTGTAGTATATCATACGAAAAGGAATGGGAACGAAATGATGACAAGTACATATATTAGCTTTAATATTACTTAAGAGTCTCGGAATTTATTGCTTGGTTTGAGAGATAAATAATCAAAATTTTGTGTTTATAGGTATAATACTTTAATTGCTTAAATTCTTCTATAGTGATAAGCATCTAAAATTCTTCCATAGTGATAAGTATTTTTTTTTTTTTTGAACAAAATAATAATAATTAGGGGTGCTTATGGTTCGGTTCCAAACCACGAAAAACTGTTCAAACTAGTCTTTGGTTTGGTTTCGCGGTTGGTTTTTTCTAAATTTTTGGATTGTCGGTTTCATAATTTTCAAACTGCTGTGAACGGTTTGATTTATGGTTTATAAAAAAGAATGTGATAAAAAATTTGGACGGGATTCTGTGTCTATATGATATATATATATATATATAAAATAAAACTATTAACGCTTTGGGTTGTTAAAAAAACTTCTACAGTTCTAGGTAATTTGAGTTTGGGCCTTTGTGATTTGAGTTTGGCTGACAAAATTGATATTTGATAACTAGAATTCTTGCATTCTCTATTTCACTAGAATTTTTTAGCCAAGTATAGGTTTTTAGAGTAGATTTATGGTTGCATTTTGGTAGGTTTTTGGATAGGTTTAGAGTTGGTAGGTTTCTGGATCCATTTAGGGCTGTATTTTGGTAGGTTTCTAGACTTGTTTAGTGCTGTATTTTGGCATGATTCTCGACTTGTTTAGGTTTGCATTTTAACAGGTTTTTGGTCTATTTTAGACGGTTCATGAAGATAGCATAAACTGGCCTAAAAAATCAAACCGCACAAAAAAAAGGAAAAAAAAAGCAAACCAGAACCAAACATTAGTAATGGTTTGGTTTGGTTTTCACCTTTGAACGGTTCTGTTTTGAATTTTGTATTGATAAAAAACCGTTACTAACGGTTTGGTTACAGTTTGATTTAATAACCATACAAATTGGACTGTGAATATCTCTAAAATAACTATCTACCTGCATTAGATGAGTAAAAAAAGTTTACAGTTAGTCGGTTAATAAATAAGAATGTTAAAGGTAGCTTATCTAGAAAAGTTTTTTGAATTTATTTTTAAAGTTTATAATTTATTAATAACTAAGGATTTAGGATGTTATTAAACATGTAAAGCATCATCTTTATAAGTAGTTATTTAACTAGGATAGAAATAAATGTAGTACACAAGTTGAATAAAAAAATATTAAATCATTATTATTGAAGATTTAACTATTAAAAATTTATTAATTAAAAAAATGTGTATAGAAATAAAATACAAAAAATAAACATATTTATTGTAAAAGTAAAATGTAAATAAAATAAAAAATTGCAATTGAATTCATAAATACTTTTTTTAAAAGATGAAATCAGGACAAAAAAAACAAAAAAAGAAGAAGATGCAAGCATCGTCGCAAGAAATTACAAAGGTAAATGACCGCCAACCAAGAGGCCGCGATAGTTGCTGAGAAACACAACCACCTTGTTCCATCTCTCTCTACATGCCATCGACATCATCACCGACACTTAACAACATAGAAGATGAGTAAGCTGGTAGGGAGGCGGAAATTAAAGAGGGCAAAACACGCCACCACCTTCACCGGAAAAAAACAGAGCCAAATAGTCGTCGGGTGACCTAAAGGACACCGACAACGACTTCGAGACACCACCATTATCCCTTGTCTCTCTACAAGATATCACCCGAATAACCTAAAAACATCAAAAACCTCAGTTAAAAGGAGCACCATAGAAAACCACACGCAAACATGCCACTACCCCGGCAGAGACGGCGGGGGTAAACGACGATGCTCGACAATAGGGCCGCTAGCATCGACAGTGTGGCAACACCACCGAACCCTTTCTTTTTACAACGCATCGTTGCATCGGAGGCGTCTTCAAAAACACCGACGACAACACTAAAAGGGAAAGCTCACAAACGAAAACACGCAAGAGAGTTGTACAACACGAAAACGAACCTATAAAACAATGTTCTTTTGGTTTGCAAATTAATAGATAGTATAACAAGAGAAGCAGGAGCCATACATAATTTATTTTAGTTAACTAGAAAGTACAACTTTACTCGAGAAATAAACTTAAAACATATAAAATCATTTAATTCAACACGACTCGGTGTTAACCCGCTCCTCACCGAACCTAAAACCCTAAACTCGACCTGATCAACTCGCCAACTCGGAACCGATTCGAGTCATATTCCAGTCTCCTGAACACTACAACACACAGGCTTTCTTCTCTTCTGTACACACCATCGTTTACGAGATCATGAGGTCGATCAGACGCCAATTTCGACCTCTCACCAACCCTTTCGAACGAACCATCACCAATGCTTCATCTTCTTCTGAAGCCTCTTTCAGAACCCCAAATCTTGAAAAAACTTTCTTCAAACCCCAAAACAGTGAAGAAAATCTTGTAAAAAGATTACTAAGAGAAAACAAACATGAAGAAGCTGTTATTAAATTGTGCGAACGATCCCGTTTAACAGAAGCAATTCAAGTTCTTGATCGTATTAAACGCCCCTCTTCGTTAGTCTACTCCAATCTTCTTCAGCTTTGCCTTCAACAGAAAGCCCTCGAAGGCACCAAAAGGGTACATGCGCATATAAAGAGATCTGATTCTTTACTGAGGGTATCTAGCTTTAATCGAATTGTTGATATTTACTGTAAATGTGGGAGTTTAGTGGATGCACGTATGGTGTTTGATGAAATGCGTGAGAAGGATTTGTGTTCTTGGAATATTATGGTGTCTGGGTACGCAAAAGCTGGACTGCTTAAAGATGCAAGAAAACTGTTTGATGAAATGCCTGAAAGAGATAATTTTTCATGGACTGCAATTATTTCAGGATATGTTCACCATGGGTTTCCTAATGATGCATTACAGTTGTGTAGATCAATGTCGAAAGACTATAATGTTAAGTGCAATAAGTTTACGGTGTGTAGCGCACTTGCAGCTTCGGCTGCAACTCAAAGTTTAGCTATTGGGAAGGAAATTCATGGTCATATTGTGCGAACGGGGATGGATTCTGATGCGGTTGTGTGGAGTGCTTTATCAGATATGTATGGGAAATGTGGGAGTTTAGATGAAGCTAAACATGTATTTGATAAGACATCAGATAAAGATGTTGTTACATGGACGGCAATGATCGACAGATGTTTCAAACATGGGAGGAAGGATGAAGGATTTCGCCTGTTCTCAGAGTTGTTAAAGTCTGGAAATAAACCTAATGAGTTTACATTTGCTGGGATATTAAATGTGTGTGCACTTGATAACCTGGAATCTTTAGGTAGACAAGTACACGGGTATATGGCACGCGTTGGGTTTAACGAATCATCGTTTGCAGCAAGTGCTCTAATTCATATGTATTGCAGGTGTGGGAACATAGAGATTGCAGAAAGAGTCTTTAAGTGGATACCAAATCCAGATTTAGCTTCATGGACTTCACTAATCAATGGGTATGCTCAAAACGGTCAACCTGAGGAATCTTTAAAGTTATTTAAATCGCTACTTGAGTCTGGAATTAAGCCTGATCATATAACATTTGTTGGGGTTCTTTCGGCTTGTACACATTCAGGGTTGGTTGATAAGGGGCTTGAATATTTTAATTCCATAAAAGAAAAACACGGGCTAGCTTATACTGTTGATCACTATGCTTGTGTGGTTGATCTTCTTAGCCGATCAGGCAGATTTACTGAAGCTGAAGACATGATTAAGAAAATGCCCATGAAACCAGACAAGTTTTTGTGGGCTTCTGTACTTGCTGGTTGTAAAATTCATGGAAATCTTGATTTGGCAAAACGAGCTGCTAAAGAATTGTTTAAGATAGAGCCTGAAAATGCAGCCACTTATGTCACTCTTTCCAACATTTATGCAGCTGCCGGTAAATGGGCTGACGTGGCAAAAATCCGGAACTTGATGGATGTTAATGAAGTGGTGAAGAAACCGGGACGAAGTTGGACGGAAATTAAGAGAAAAGTGTACACATTCTTGATGGGAGATACGTCAAACCCAAGGTTAAATGAAATCCATGAGTTATTAGAAGAATTGCAAAAAAAAATTAGGGAGGTAGGTTACGTCCCGAAGACAGATTATGTGCTTCATGATGTAGAAGATGAGCAAAAGGAGCAAAACTTGTCATATCACAGTGAGAAACTTGCTATTGCATTTGCAATTCTTGTTACTCCTCCAGGGACTTCGATAAAAGTATTTAAGAATTTGAGGACTTGTGTTGATTGTCATACATTTATTAAATACGTCTCTAAACTTGTTAATAGGAAAATTATTGTTAGAGATTCTAGTAGATTTCATTGTTTTGAAGATGGGAGTTGTTCATGCAATGACTATTGGTGAAATTACTCTATTAATTATTGGGAATCAAGGAGGCTGCATAGTGCCCTAAGAGAGCACTGATGATTTGTTTTATTCAGTTCTGGTATGCAACTATTGGATTCTGAGTGTGTAGATCTTGATGGCTGCACATTTAAAGTAAAAAAGGAAGAAAGCTGAAATAGTGCAGGGATGTTTCTTGAAATGTGGGTGCCGATTTTGCCCCTTTTGGTCATTCTGATTTCAGGTTTATCTAGTGTTTTTGCGGTGAAAACAGAGTACCCTTGTAAGTACTAGGGCTGTTGCTTATGAAACTGCTGCTTCTCTTGGTTTCCCTCAACAGGTTTGTAAATATTAATTAATTTATTAGTTATACAATTTTGTCACTTTTATAGATTAATGTTTGATATTGTAGGTTATCTGATCAATGGTTGGTTCTCTTGTCCAAGATTTGAATACTTGATATTGTTGAAACCTCATCAATAAACTCACCAGCGATCCTCTTGACGTCACATGGTAAGTAATAAGTTTTATTTGACTTATTCTATCCATCGGTATTAAGTTAAAGAACTATTGACTTAATACTGTTGTAACACTGTTAATCATACTGAATATCAGATTAGCTATGTATTTCTGAATGCTTAATAGTTTATTTCTTCTTCTCTAAGTAGTAATGTCTTGATCTACTGTACATGTTTTATTGTTGCGAACAAACCATGAATCTTACAGAAGTGCAAAGATACAGACCAGAAGATGAGGTTAAGCTATATAGGTTTAACCTCCAAAACTGTGGTTTTTACTGTTACATCAATGAAACAATTTTGCTAGGCAAAAAAGTATCCTTGAATGCTAACCATAAGTTTGACTTGGATTCACGGTCCGAATTTGAGACTAAACCATGGTCTGATTGTTACTTCCAATATTCATTAAATTTACCAGCTTGGTCATGTTCCTATTCCAGTATTGTGGCATTCTAGTTACAATATTACTCTTGAGTCTTGAGGCCCACCATCCATGAGCAGTTGAGCACATTCATCAAGATGTATGATTGGCTTGGCTAGTCAGCATCCTTGACCCCCTTAGAATAGGTCACCGAGTTAACCTCAAGATAGGGGTTGAACTTCACTTAAAACATACACACAGACAGTTCTATAGGTCACAGTCTCTTGTTGGCATTGATTATTCCTAGGGGTTCATAAACCGTTAAACTAAACCACCCAAACTGGAAAAAAAAACAGTCCGTTTGAGGTTTATACGCTCAAGATTCAAGGTTTTAAACTTGGAACTTATCGTGTAGACGAAATCAACCTGTTTGAGATTTATTATTTCATTTTTTTTCTTCTTCAGAATATGTAGATAAGCTTTTAAATAACATTTTATTAATCATCTTTATCGGTCGAATATGTAGATATGCTTTTGAGAATTTCTTAAGGGAACCAATTCAAACCGCCAAACAGAATATTTCTCTTGTTTGACGACCAACCAACCCAACTAGTTTAGTTTGTCCTTTTCCAAAACCATAGGTAGTGCTTCAACCAAGAATTCTCATCAAAATCGGCCGAATTAACCAAGTTGTAAGCATCTGTAATTGACACTTTTTGGAACATCATTTAGATTATTGCTATGAAATTTTATATCTGTGGAAGGTTATTATATAAAACGTCAAGAACATATAAAGTCTATAAAGTTACCAGGATGTGGTATATATCCTTAGGAGAAGGGATAATTATGTCTGCGCCATAATTATGCTCATAAAGTACATAATTACTTAAGTTATATAATACTTACGTAAGTTATGATTACTATGGCATGCAACAATAATTATTCAATTTATAAAGATAAGTATTCAAGTTATATGATATTTACTTAAGTTATAATTACGCAACCTATAAAAAATAATTACTCAAGTTATACGATAATTACGTAAGTTATATATATAACTACATACATTATGTGGAGGAGGATCATGTACAAAGTGAGATTTTTGTAAAAATTGTAGGAAGCAATCTTGGCCTTTGATGAAACTAATTCAATGGTTGAGATTTATACATGGCAGTTTCGTAATTAATTAAAATATAGTTATGGTTACAAGAGGCAAAAGAGAGAATAAACTATCTTTTATTGACTTTTTAAATTAAATAATAGTTTCACTCATTTTTAAAACCCCAATAATATTTATATACATTATTAGTTTTTTAAAAAATTATACCATAAAATTAAACATTTTTTCTTTTAAAGCGCGTATAATATTGTTATATTTTTTTAGAAAGAACCCAATTTTTTTTAAAGTTTATAACACTGTGCGAAAACAATGTTGATATCATATTAACACATAGTTTTTGAACTATACAAAAACGGTGTTGATATCATACTAACATGGTGTTGATATCGTTTTTAATGTGTTTTAACATTATATATTAGTTTGCATGGTGTTGTAAAATATACTGTGATATGTATTGTGAATATACTTGGTGTTTTTTATTCATACAATGTTAAAAATTATTAATGTGTTGTTATGTTCTTGGTTTAAAAATGAGTGTTGATATCGGTTGCCTAGAACCTAATTTATAAATGGACACAAATACCCTTCCCTTAAGGCTTAGGATCGGGTCTTTACGGGTTTCTCTAGGATACTCTTGCTTAACATGAATCCCAGGTTTAAAACCGCCATTTGCCTCTTTCATGTCCACGTGGATTTTAGGAGTCTGGGAAGCTCTTTTGTTGTTATTAACATTAGAATTGATGTTGAAATGTGCAAGAAAATTGGGTTCTTTTAAGGTGTGGTTTTCAGGCAGGAGTAGAAAGTGGTTCATATTCACCAACCTAAGCAGGCCCAAATTTGACACCTTCAGGTAAAGCTTGCTGGATTGTGTGAGATGCAATTTTCCAAGCAACAGGACCGAGAGTTGCAGCAAAACGGGCCAGGGTTCTAGCATACGATTGATCTACATGAAGGCCAACCTGATTCCCAAAGAAAACAACCTTAGCATCATATAATCAGTTATAATATGAGTTGCGGTTAATATCTAATTAGATTTTTGAGCGTTTGGCAAATTCTGATGACACGATGATTTAGTAAGATAAAATGACCGCAAAATACATTTCCTTTGCTGAAAAGAAGATAAGAGTTTCGGGAGACGGAATTAAAAGTGGCGTATATTAGGTTAAAGTTAGGCCTGTAAATGAACCGAACGAACACGAACATCAGCATGTTCGTGTTCGTTCATTTAACTTAAAACTTTTACCGAACACAAACACGAAAACGAACATGATTTTGTGTTCATGTTCGTTTATTAAGAAAATAAAAATGTTCGTGTTCGTTCATGTTTGTTCGTTAAGAAGCTAAATGAACACTTCACGAACATAAACGAACACAGATGAATAATAATAAACAAACAAAACTGAACACAAAAAAATATTAAATTTATCATTTTGGATTTTTTGGTGTATTAGTGGAAATTAAAACTCACTAAACTTATAAGTTTCTAGTAAAATTTTATACACTTATGTTTCAAATATTAACACATAATACCCTTTTATTAATATATTAATATATATAAATAAACAAACATAAATGAACAAACATAGATAAACATAAATAAACGGACATGTATGAACGAACATAAACGAACGAACGAACAAAGCATGTGTTCATGTTTGTTCGTTTAATTAAACGAACACAATTTTTTTGTTCATGTTCGTTCATTTTCTAAATAAACGAACATAAATGAACTTCCCGCCGAACAGTTAATGAACAGTTCATGAACGTTTGGTTCATCTACAGAGCTAGTTAAAGTGCTTACTTTATGTACACATGTCACCCCCCTAGTGCTTTCTATATTTTTTATAAAAACAACACTTTGTACAAGAACTACACCCTAACTTATGTTTATAAGTACGTAAAATGATAATCGCCCAATAGATGTATTTTAAAGAAATTTGATTTAAAAGAAAAAACATAGTAAGACTATACTTGAATTAAAGGAAAGAAAATGCCTGATTATATGATATTATTATTAATTTTTAAATAATGTCATATAAAAAATTATATACGTTTAAAAAAATGAAATTTGAAAAAAATCACCAGTCGTAAGTTATTTTCAATTTTACCCCTTATGTGTAAAAATTGTTTATTTTATATGTGATAATTTCATCGTTAGATCTAGATAGGTTTGTAAATGTTCAAGTTGGAAGATGAAACCTTTGAACTTGTTTTAGTTATTTTTTAATTTTATTCTAAATTAGAAAAATATAATTACTGATATTATAATTTTTTTCATGAAATATTTTTTAAGGTATAACTAAATATCATAAAATGTTAAATAAAAAAATAAAGTGCAAGTTTTATTTACCTATTAAATTTAAGAAGTCAAAAAACAATTCTAATATAAGTAAAGATGACAGTAATTACAAAAACATTTTTTTTGCTATAAGCATTGTGGATGTTCCATTTGAGTTACTTAATTTTAAAATAAACTTAAGCATTTAACTGGAATATACATTAAACTTGAAATCAACTGTACCAAAAAACATTATATATCAAACAACTTATTACAACTACGATAGTTTTACATTAAGCCTTCTCAACCAAACCGAATGAAGCACCATATCTATCAGATCATACGGTTTCGAAGGTCGATGAATAATAAAATGCCTTTGCACCTTCATCACCATCTTCTGCATCCTCAAATAATCCTCCATCCCAACACCTTCCAATATCCTCTTAATCTCCGGTATCTTCTCCACCGGAACATGAACCGAAAACTTACTCCAATCAAGAACGTCACTAAACGGCAACACATAATCATCCGAAACGATCACCGGAACACAACCCGCAGCGATCGCCTCAACGATCCTCGGGCTTGCTACTTCATATCCACTGGGACACAAGCAAAACTTTGATCTACTTAATAGTTCTGTGTAGTTTAGGATTTTTGGGAGGTATGTGAAGACTTTGAGTTCATTGTCTTTGTTTAGCCATGTTTCGAATAGGTATTTTCTTACGTGCCCGTGGTTTCCCCCTGCGAAGAAGGCGAGGATTGATCGGTTTTCGGGTGGTTCTCCGGTGAGGGGTGGCCCAAGGTGCTCGTAAGGGATGTTAAGTTCGGGTAGGGAGACGTCTCGCTCAGGGCGGAAGCCTTCGGAGCGATTGGCGTTGCAGAGGACTCGAATGAAGTGTTTATAGAGCTTCGGATTTGTTGCTGAAACATCAGGCGCCTGAAGAAAAAACATGTTTGTTGGAAATAGAGTGTAAATCTATGATGCTTACATGAAAGATATTGCGATAATGATAATAAAAAAAAGTTATCAATGTCATTAGTTTGTTAGACAACGGGATCAAGAGAATTGAAAAAAAAAACAATTAACAACAATTTTTGTGGGAAAAAACACACCATGATCACTCGGTTATCAGACAACTACATAAAGAAAAGCAAAAAATAGCAATTTTTTTTGAGAAAACACACGTTACTTTTTTTCTTTGTATTAAATAAAAATCACATTTTAAACTTTATACAATGACTCTTTTTTATACAAATATAACCTTATATAGTAAAAAAACAGCTCAAACACGGCTGAAATAACAACCTATTCATTGTCAAAACATTCAATATTATTCTAATATTTTACCTTGACTAACCTTTTGCACATGTGAACCAATTCCATCATTTTTTTTTCTTGATTCACCCATTACACCCTTGAACATCAAGATTACTTTTTAGAGTTAATTACATAAATAGTTCCTGTGGTTTATTCAAAGTAACAGGTTTGGATACTAAAGGTTTTTGTAACAGGTTGGGGTATTATGTTTTTAATTTTGTAACAAAAATAGGTATTAAGACTAACGGACGTTAAGTTTTCTGTTAAATTTAAATGAAATGACTAAAGTACCCTTAAATTTATTATTCCTACAATTATATATTCTCTTTTATCAGGGACCATTTGTGTAATTACTATAACACTAAAATACAAAACCTTTCCTCCATCAGCATCATCGACCCACCATCACCAGCATGTATCCCTGTCAGCCACCATCATCTCCAGCCACCATCACCACCATTTACCCACTTTCAATCACCAGCCCTCCTACCCACCAGCCACCACCCAACCCTCCTACCTAGGGGTGTAAACGAGCCAAGCCGGCTCGCAAGCTACTCGGGATCGGCTCGAAAAAAGCTCGAATCGAGCCGAGCTTAAACGAGCTCGAGCCCGAGCTCGAGCTCAGATTATTGCTCGTTTACTAAACGAGCTCGAGCCCGATCTTTATAAATCGAGCTCGAGCTGGCTCGCGAGCCTAAACGAGCTTTTTGTTTATATAGTTTTTTATTTACATATTAAATATATATAAATACATATTTACATAAATTATATTATTAAATATATTATTATGATAAAAAATAGTTAAATAATATATATTATATTATATATAAAAAGTATGATTATAAATAATTATAAAAAAATAAAAATTTAATAATTTAACAATAAACGAGCCGAGCCCGAGCCGAGCTCGAGCTTGAAAATTTTCTGACGAGCCGAGCTCGAGCCTTATAAATAAAACTATAAACGAGCCGAGCTCGAGCTCGAGCTTCCTAAAATCAAAACGAGCCGAGCTCGAGCCTAAGCGAGCTCGGGCTCGGCTCGGCTCGTTTACACCCCTACTCCTACCCATCAGCGTCCACCGAACACCCACGGACACCACCATTACCACCATCTACCCACAATGTGCGCAATGGCACAAGAAGCAGGTTGTCCCTCCTGCCTACTAGCCACCACCCAACACCCACAAGCACCCAAACCTAGATCTGAACCCTAATTGAATGGTCACAAGATTTGAACCCAAACTAAGATCTAAAACAACACTGAATCACCCAACACCCAGAAGCACCCAAACCTAGATCTGAACCCAAATTGAATGGTCGGTGGTGGTGGTAGTTGGCGGTGGTGATCAGGCGGCGGTGGTGGTGGTGGCTGCCGGTGGTCGTCAATGGTTGGTGTTGGTGGGGGTCGCCAGTGGTGGTGGGGGTTGGCGGGGGTGGTGAGGGTTAGGTTGGTGGCGGTGAGATGATGTGTCAGGCGGCAGTGATGGTGGTGGCGGCTGGTGGTCGTCGTTGGTCGGTGGTGGTGGGAGTCGCCAGTGGTGGTGGGGGTTAGCAGTGGTGGTGAGATGATGTTCAGGAGGTGGATGTTGGGTGGGGGCCAACATTGGTGGCTGCCTGCGTTGGGGGCAGCCGGCGTTGGTGGCGGCTGGTGGTCGTCGTTGGTCGGTGGTGGTGGGTGTCGCCGGTGGTGGTGGGGGTTAGCGGTGGTGGTGAGATGATGTTCAGGAGGTGGATGTTGGGTGGGGGCCGACGTTGGTGGCGGCCGGCGTTGGTGGCGGCCGGCGTTGGTGGCGGCCGGCGTTGGTGGCGGCCGGCGTTGGTGGCAGTCGGCATTGGTGGCGACTGGCGTTGGTGATGGCCATGGTGGTAGGTGGGTGTTTGCATCTGAGTGGGGTATTAGAATTTAGATTTTAGATATACACATAACAACACATATAATATTTAGTAAATTACAGAACTAGCCCTTCATTTAAGTTATATAATCAGTCCCTTAGATGTAAAATGACTAAAATGCCCTTGAACCTAACAGAAAAATTAACAGAAGTTAGTGTTAATATCCAAACTCATTACAAATTAAAACTACAAAACCCAAACTTGTTACTTTTTTTGCTTAGTACCCAAACTTGTTATTTTTCATAAACCACAGGGACTATTTATGTAATTAACTCTACTTTTTAACATGGTTAAATTGATGGTATTATTATCTGGTGATAGTTTGGATTACTAAAAAGTTAAATCAACTAAATTAACTAGAAAGATGAATTACATACCCAATCATGGCAGCTAACAAAGAAGTGATCAGCTCCACTACTTCTATTCCAATAAGGGTACTTGTTAGATAGAACTCCAATGTAATCAGTGACAACATCCTGTATGATTCTGCGATCATAATCAGCATGACTTCTGTAAAGATAGTGCCGAATGGAAACCACGCTGACGGGGAGAAAGAACACGAGGGCTTCGTCAGGGTTTTGTGTGAAAAATCGGTTTTTTCTACTCTCGATTTCATCCATGATTTGTCCTTCGCTCGAGTAGATGTTGTTCATCGGTCCCCCGTGAAAAATAGGCAGTTCTCCTTCCTTGTATGCCCATATTTTCAAACTCTTCTCCATCTCTATGTGGCTCCTGCAGTTATACATACTCATTAATTGTTTAGTATATTTATCATCATATATCTTGGTTGATTTTGTAGCTACACTAGAGTTGCACCTTATTCTACTTGATATTATCTCTTCTTAAAGAAGAAATTATAACATTTATTACACTTATAAGCATGTACGTGTGTAACATAAGTTGTAATCAAGATTAAGAATCTAGTCAATTGCTATGCCCCAGAAAGTGCTATGATTTAGTAGTAACTTGTCTCTATAAAGGATATATTTACACTAATAATAAAAACAAAACTAAGTGGAGTTTTGAAGCCATTTGTCACAAAAAAATTCTCCATGAAATGCAAAACATGCAATTTATAATTTTGCATATTTCTAAGTATACAAAAATGGCTTCAGTATATATAAATTTAAGTAAATTGTAAAATGCATATGCGAGTGGCTTAAGTGCTCTTAAGATAACTTAAATTTAAAATGCTTGCCAAATAATTAAGGCCTACCTTAGGCTTATTGGTTTTGCAAAATACATAGGTTTGTAGGTGGTCTTTGTCTTATATTCAAGGCAAAATAGATGAAGTGTCGACCTGTTTTCAACAATTGTCATCAAGTTTATATATTCCATAACATTCTTCAATATTATATTTCTACTTTTATAATCATATCAAATATATCACTTTTTTATTTTAATAAAACTTGTTAGCAATATGACAACATCTACCTTAGGAAATCCTAGCTACTATACATGAAAACTTAAAAGATTAACACATTCTATCTACCAAAAGCTCACCATACCAGCTGGTCCCTCCCCCATAAAATCATGACTTGAAAGAACATATATTAAAACACATGCATGGCTTCTTCACAAACATATCTTTGATTTCAGTCTCAAAAGGTAAAATTTTATAATTTGTTATGAAGTAACCTGGTCCCTCTCCATACCATGCGTAAAACAGAAGCTAAATCAAGCACCCAAACGCCCTTTATTTTATATTTTCTTGAAATGTTTATAACTTGTATATTATTATACATATATCTCAGCATGCACAAAAAAATTAATATTTATTATCTTGATGTACAGAACATCTTGATGAGAAACTACCATTCAAACAATTAGAATATCGAATTGTGTTTATGGCTAATCGATCATCTTGAAATCTAAATCGAACAAACAAACGTGGATCAGGCTAAACAATTTATGGTAGCATCTGCATGAAAGAAAAACTAGGGTTCAAGAACATAATTCTTAACTGATGAAAAGCATAAGGATTTCTGTAAACCGATCCTCTCGGTGTAAAACTCCGGTCTCTAAGGCGCCACGACATCCTATACCTCCTCATTTGACCGGCGGCAAGTATGGCGGCACGAGCCCTCGACAGCCGTTCCTCCACCGTCTCCTCTTTCTTGATCATCTTTGAACACACCCACAACCATAAACCATAACGTAAGTTCATAATCAACCGTCTTATGATCAAGAAATAAAAATACTTAATAATGATTTCTCCGGTATGTTAATATTATTAATTACTTACATTGGTGATCGACGGCAGCGGTGGTGGGGCCGGAGAAGGGGGGATTAAATAGGGTTTTAGAGAAGAGAACGTGAAGAAATTGAATTGGGTGTTGAGGTAAACGACGAAGAGAATGATGAAAATTGTAGTGTAAAAGAGTGGAGATTTGTAGGCGTTGATGCAGCCGTCTGTCGCCATTTGGTGGTGGTGGTGGTGGGTGAGGTGGTGGTGGTGGTGGTGGCGGTGGTGGCGGTGGTGGTGGTGCAGCTAGGGTTTTGTTATAGTAGTGATTGGTGGAACGAAAATATATGTACATTTTCAAGTATCTTCAAACGAGGGAGCTTCATTCCATCTGTTTCCACGTTAAAAGTCAAAATTAATTTATTCTTTTCAATTTCCTATCTTAATTTTAGTTTTTAGTTTTTTTTCTTACATAAATTTCATTATAAAAAAAGGTATTTTTATGTATTTTTTCTCTTTAAGACTATAAATTATATATTTTCTCAAGGTATAAATTAATTATAAATTTTTTCTTTCTAATACATATATATTACATATTTATTTATTTATTTAATTTAAATTAACTTATCAAATAAATATTTTATTTTGTTTTTAGGAAGAGATTTTATGTATTAATGTTTTGTTATTATAATCGTTTAAACTTTGAAAATTATGTTTTATAATACGATATATAACTTTGACTATCGGTTATTGTTGTTTTGAAATAGAATTTTAAACTTTTATATTTGAAGTTGTAATTTTATTGTTTTTATGTATATATACAAATAGAAGTTGAGGGAATATATGATTGATGTTCTTAATAAATATATATATATATATATATATATATACTAAGTAAAGATATGGATACTATAACTATTTAATAACTAATTTTTATAAAAATAAATAAATATGTAATATATATGTTTTAGAAATGAAAGGGAGAATGTAGAGGTGGCTAGATAGGATTAGGGTTTTGAATTTTCAACTAGTGTATTCTTAATAATCGTAAGCCCATATTTATAACAAATTGTATTCTTAGTGAACATGTTAATTAGACTTAAATTATCTTAATAAATAATTATCTAATAATTATATAACATATCTATTTACTAACTAATTAGATAATTATCAAACATTCTAATAACTTCTAGAATGTTCTTTTCATCTAATAATCTAAGGGGAAGGTGATCTTGGAAGTTTAGGTTCAATCCATAACATTAACGTATAATTATTAACTTAATTGGTGTTACTAGTTACTAACTACTAACCTATCATTTTAAAAAATTAATCCTTATTATCAATATATTTTTCTATTCATAATCCCATTACAAAAGATTAAATATTTTGTACTTACAGTAAATAATTATTTCACGAATGATATAAATTTATCCGTATGTCAATATTTTTGTTTATTTAATTTAACTCTTTAAATAGCTTTAATGTTCGTTGCTCGTGTTGTAGCTCTTTGAATAATATCTTAATGGGCTAGTTGCAAATTTATTAGATGTTGTTACTTGTGCATATTATTTGGAAGAATTGAAACCGTTGCTACCAGTTAAGAGCTCTAAAAAACCGTCATTACTCATATGTTTTGGCTCCTGCTCAACTCGAATTACAGCTAGTAATTTGAAAACTTCTGGTACTTTTTGAAACTATATTACAGAGCACTTTCATAACACAATGGACCATGAACCCAATCATACACATACCATCAATTAAACTTAAAGCTGGGAGATCTAAAATGAAATGTGTCAAATTGAAGTTTAGCGGCGCATACATCTTCAATCAACGGAAAAGTGGTCCAAAAGAAGTCGATATTTTGAAGGCATGTGGTGAAAATACCGCCTGAAAACTCACTTGTTTTTTGCTCATATGACAGTTTGGGATTATTCTAAATAACTTTTTAGAAATGAATAAAAGTGTCCAAAATGTTCACAAAACTAAAGGGTCGAAATGACCAAGACATCCGACTCCAATGAATATATTAAAAGGGCTTTAGATGCATGTTGTCATGTTAACCTCGATGTGAAGGATGTCAAGCTAGAGCTGCAAGAACCACAACGCTCGTCTAAAAGGAATAAAAATAAACAAGCACCATCGTCAACTTCAGAGAAAAAAAAATATAAAGGAATTAATAGGTAAGCTGGACAAAGTTAACTGTTACGTATAAAGAGATACAAAAATAAGAATTCCAGCAGAGAAAAAAGGCACCCCAAGATGCAAGCGAAATCGAAGATCTTTAAATTTTGATGATTGCCACTTAACAACTTTCTAGATCAGTAAATCTATTACTTTAATGTTTAATCATGTTTCATGTTTCATGTTTTCTTATATGTATTTAGCAAGTTTATTTTTGAAATTAGTAAATACTATTTAAATTATAAAATTAAAAAGATGATTGAGAGATTAAAGATGGGTATACATGTATAACACAGTTTGAAAGAAATACATTCATATGTAAGACTAAACGTAGTGATATCGTTAGTAGACTTCAAATTTGTTAAATTTGTTGAGTTTGACACAAATATAGCTTTAAAATCACTACATCTTATTTAAAAGAGACTTCGAACTGATTTTTTAACCAAACCCTTAACGAACGTTAAAAGAAGTGAGTGAATTTTTTTTTTAGTTTTGGTAATTTTAACTAAAAAATACTTTAAAACCACTATACTTGTTTTAAAATATATTTTAATAAATTGTTATGTTTGCTTAGATGGCATTTTAACTAATAAACTTTTGAAAATAGTCTAAAGAATGACAATGATATACACTAGGCGATACAAAAAAATAAAAGGATCTCTGTTTCACACACCACTGATGTGACAACACAACTGCAAACTGTAGTTTACCTTCTTGTAAACGGTCGTTTACCATGTTGTAAACGGTCGTTTACAGTGACACAAACGGTAGTTTACTGTTCCTTCTCATGCACATTTTCAGCTTTTCAGCTTTAAACGAATGCAATCCGTTCATTTATACCAGCATTATCTTCATTCACCTTCTTCATCTTCTTCACCGCATCCACCACATTCACCTTCATCAACATATTAACCTTCATCAACACATTCACCATCTCATTATTTTTCTTTTTAAAATAAAGGTTAGTTTGTTATTATTATAATAAAATTTTGTTTAATATATATTTTATTTTGTTACTGATTGTAATTATTTTAGGTAATGGCTTCAAGCTCACGTCAAGATACATCGTCGGTTCGTGCTTCGAATTATCCATGTCTTCAGTTTCGTCGAGGATCAAATGAATATAAAAGGCTTCAAAAACTTTTAGATAAAGAATTCGAGCCTTCACGTTCGATATCTTGGAGCTTGTTACGGGACGTGGGGGAATTTACTCGTGCTCGTAACATGATTAACGAGCCGTGGAGAAGATTTTTTGCCATTAGTGGCCCACAATATAAGGAGCTTTGTTTGGAGTTTTTCTCCACATTTAATTTCGACTCGAACAACCATAACTATAGGTATACTAATCTAGTTGGATTAAATATATTAATGTCATTGAACGTACAAGAAGAACGGGTATCACCTCCCTTTTCTTCAAATTGTTGGGTTAACTTCAACAAACAAGACATTTTGTATTGCTTTCGCGTTCATACGAAATGAGAAAAAAGATAATTTTAAATGGGCTTTAAATTGTTTGAGAAAAACACTGGATAGCTATATGTTACCATGTGTCATAGTCACAGATAGAGAGTTGGCTTTAATGCATGCATGCCAAGTAATTTTTCCAGAAGCAACCCGATTGCTTTGTAGATATCATATACAGGAGAACATCAAAAAGCACTGCAGACCATCTTTCAAGTCTCAGACTGAGTGGGATAAATTTATGTATTACTGGAGATTTCTGCTTCAATCTCCAACAGTTGAGGCTTACTATGAAAATCGAACGCGATTACAGACAAAGTTGATGAACAAGCATCGAAGTATTTTCCTGATCTATTCAATTTATTGTTTTATTTTATATATTGAAACTAGCATATTTGATTTAAATTTGCAGTTGTATTTAATTATTTGGATGTCAACTGGTTGCAAAATTACAAAGAGATGTTCGTGTCTGCGTGGATTGATCAACATCTAAATTTTAGAGAACGAACAACAAACAGAGTAGAAAGCCAACATGCTTTGTTAAAAAAACATTTGAATTCCGACAAGTCAAATTTAAATAAATTTATAGGAATTTTAAATAACATAGTACGTTTACAGGAAACACAAATAAAGGCAAGCTTCGAGGAAAGTCGGATTAAAATAAAACATCAACACAAAAATAATTTATTTGTTTTTTTGATATCTAATGTTTCTCATGAAGCTCTAGATATATTAGTTGGGGAGCTGAGGCGAGTCAATGAAATTCAAAACCAATCACAAAGTTGTGGCTGCCATATTCGTACTAGTTGCGGTTTACCATGTGCTTGTGAAATCGCACAACATTTAAATGCAGGCAAACCTATTCCACTACATTCGATAGATATATTTTGGAGGAGGCTTGACTTTTCACCTGCATCGTTAAACCAAGCTGAAGAAGATATTCAATGTGATGACGAACTTGAGAAGTTCAAAGAAGCTTACCAGAAACAAAAAAAAACCCCACGGTGAAAAGGAATTGGTTAGAAAGGATGAAAGGCATAAGGGATCCTATAAGCATAAATCTTAACGAGCCTACGGTGCAAAAAAATACTCGTGGAAGGCCAACACTCAAATCTCAAAAACAAAACAAACCAGACCCTTCACCTGCTGAACCTACCCGAGGTCATAGCTACACGACAGATGATTTTGTTAGTTATGATTTTATGGGGTTGAGCCCCCCGAGACATAGTTCATACGTAGATAACACAACTCAATCGTCTCTATATCAGCATCATTTACTAACACAGATCCCAAAAATTTTCCATCAATATATAACACATATAGAGAACGTAAACAGTGATGGTAAATGTGGGTTTCGTGCAGTTTCCTTTTTCTTGGGATTCGGTGAAGAATATTGGCTGAACATGAGGTATGAGCTTTTAAACGAGTTACATAACAATTCAAATTTATACAGAAATCTTTTCTCTAGCTCATATGATGAGACAGAACGTACTTTATCATGGCTACAACCGGGTCCGGCTCCTAATCAACGCTGGATGATAATGCCTTACACAGGAATATTGATCGCCAACAGATTTAATGTGATTCTTCAATGCTTATCTGCCACTGAAAGTGCGACTTATTTTCCGCTATGGACATGTCCGCATGAACTCATGTACCACAAATTCATTACTATTGCACATGTGTATGGTTGCCACTACGTCTCTGTGCGTTTAGAGGGTGAATATCCATTGCCTTTCATAACGCCGTCATGAAATTTTCACAAAAGTAATAATGCGGCTGCTTGGGAAAGAATGTACGAAGAGAGACTTCAAAGATATAATAAATATATACTTCAAAATAAAAATGTTACTCGTTTCAATATAGATTCGATTAGTATCATTTGTAAGTATTCATATTATAAAGTTAAAAAATGTGAACTATATAAGTTTTATTGTTATTTCTAAAGTTCAAAAATTATGAAAATTATATAAATTATATGAACTATATAAAGTTCAAATATTTTAAACTTACATATAATTTTTATCTTAAATTTATATAAAACTATATAATGTAATAGAAAAAGTTAATATAATTATAAATAGAAAAAGTTAATACATGTGCATAAAAACTTAACAATATATAAAATTTAATAATTAGTATAATATAACTATACATAGAAAAAATTAATATAATTATAAATAGAAAAAGTTAATACATGTACATTAACAATATATAAAATTATATAATTAGTATAATATAACTATAAATAGAAAAAATTAATATAATTATAAATCGAAAAAGTTAATACATGTACATAAAAACTTAACAATATATAAAATTATATAATTAGTCTAATATAACTACAATATATTAAAAAAGGCAAACTGCCGTTTATCGACAAGTAAACTGTCGTTTATTGGGGTTCAAACTGTAGTTTACCTAAATTAAAACTACCGTTTATTTCCATGCAAACGGCAGTTTACAGCTTGACAAACGACCTTTTATCTTGTCTGGTGTAAAATGTCAAATAGGTGGTGTGGGAAACAATAACCTCAAAATAAAAGACAGAAAATAGGTATACTAAATTAGAGATCGTTAATTTGGTGCTTGGTTTTCCGGAGTTCGTTCGTAGCTTTAGGCGTGAGTTAGTCAAACTGTTACTTCCCAAACATATAAATATTCGTTCATAGTTTTAGGAGATTTTTCCTACGAAATAGAAGTATTTTTTTTTTTTGGAAGGCACGAAATAAAAATATCTATATATAATACTAAAAGGGTAATTTGGGGGGACACTTGTCATAATTCTAGGCCCTCTAATTTTGTTTTTTCCGCCTCTCTCTCCTCTTAAATAATTACCTAAATTAAGAAATATTAAATAGTTTTAATTTTTTATAGATTACAAATAATTTTTTATTAAATTAGGAAAGATGTCCTTTTATTAATGTTATTTCCATATTCTTTGTCACTAAAATTTTTCTGCTTCACTTTTCTATTAAATAATTATATTAATTACTAATAATATTATTTTATTTATATTAAAAATAGTTTTTTAATAAATTTAAAAAAAGATCTTTTTAGTAATGTTATTTTTAGAGAAGTAAATTTTTATAACATAAGAACTTTTTTTAAAACATTAAACTTTTTTAAAAATATTAAATATTTTAAAAAATAATTAAAATTTGGAGCTATATAAGGAAATTTTAAAAAATATATAATTTTAAAACTATTTCTTTTGAAACAAAATGTTTTTAAAAAAAACAAAAATAGTTTAAAAACAAAAATTTAAAGAGTTGATATCATTATTTTATTAGTTATAGTCCTCACTAATACATAATTTTAATCATATTTTATTTTAAAATATCGTTTAATAATTAATATATTTTTTATTTTATTTAATATTTTATTTTTTCAACCCTTGTAATACACGGGTTTACTAAATCTAGTTAATTCATACTTCTCTACGTTCATGATAACAAAAACCAAACTTTTTAACTTTTTTATACACATCGTATCATACTCATACTTTCTTTATATTCAGTATCGAACTATTTATTTCTGTAGTTATTTTACTTTTAACTAGTTTCTTATTTAACTTGTTTGAATTGTTAATCCGAATTATTTTGTGTTTATACTTGTGTAATTATTATTTAACTCATTTGATTCTATTTATTTTTATATATTTTTTTATATTTGAGCCATGTGACCCATTTTATTTATGTCCTTCGTTTAGGAGAGAATTGATTGGGTTCTTGGGTTATATTATTTTGTTAGATCTTGTGTTGTGATTGATTCGTATATTTAATAAAACTACTTTTAGTAAACCCGTGTATTATACGGTTTGAAAAAATAAAATATTAAATAAAAAAAATTATTAATTATTAAACGATATTTTTTAAAATAAAATGTGATTAAAATTATGTATAAGTGAGAACTATAAGTAATAAAATAATGATATCAACTCTTTAAATTTTTATTTTTAAAATGTTTTTGTTAAAAAAAACATTTTGGTTTAAAAAAACAGTTTTAAAAATATATTTTTTTAAAGTTTTCTTATACAGCTCCAAATTTTAATTTTATAAAAAAATTTATTTTTTAAAAAGTAAATTTTAAAATATTTCATATTTTTAAAAAAGTTTATTTTTTAAAAAAAGTTCTTATGTTATAAGAATTTATTTCTCTAAAAATAATATTAATAAAAAGACATATTTTCTAATTTATTAAAAAATTATTTGTAATCTAAAAAAATTAAAATTATTTAATCTTTCTTAATTTAGGTAATTATTTAAAAACAGAGAGAGGCGGGAAAAATAAAATTAGGGGGCTTAGGAATGTGACAAATGTCACCCCAAGTTACCCTATTAATAATATATATATATTTACTAGGTTAGAGCCTATGTACTACATGGATGAAAAATTAAAACATGTCAAAACCATTATAATAACAACTAATTTGACTTTACTTTTTTACTAAAATATGTTAAAACAAACATATATATTTGTGTTTTTTTTATCTCTCTTATATTAAATAATAATTATTTTAAATAAGTAAATTAAACTATCAAACATTTAAAATATATATATTCTTATTACAATAACTTATTAATACATACTAAATTATATGATTTCAGACATATTTTATCTTTAAATATAGCGTAATAATTTTAATTTTATTATTTGTTATAATTTAAAATGAAAACTAATAAAAAAAGGCTTCTTATAGGAACATGTTTTTCAATATTTTATGCTAAATAATACAACTTTTAAACATGTTTCTAATTTTTCTTGTAACACTTTTGTGGAGAAGAAAAAAAAAAACTAGTTTTCCTGAGAATCAGAGAAAAAAATTAAGAAAACTCCTCATGAAAATTAGAGAAAAAAAATGAATAAATTATCATTTCCCACCCGGTGGTTTAGTCACGTTTGTCATTTTCATTCAAAAAAGATTTTTTTTTGCATTTGGCTCCCAAATGTTTTAAAAATTTGTCATTGTTATTAAAAAAAGTTTACTTCATTAATTTAAAATATTAAATCATCTATCATTAATTAAAATAAGGTAATTGTGTAATTTTGCATATAAAGACAAAATGCTAATTTATGTTAACGTACTGGTATTAAAATTTCATTCATGTGCTATTTGTTCATTCACGTAACCTAAATCAGATATTCATCTTCATACCTTTTATCATGGCTGAATCATAAGATTGTCGGTTTCATCAGTGGGTGGAGGAGAATGGACCTCATTTTTGGTAATAGTCAGGAACACATTGTGAAAAAGACCATCGCCTCTAGTCGTCATCTCACTTATATCTTGATTCAGTTACACTCGATTATGATTATATAATTGAGGAATTTTGTTTTGTACTTTAAAAGATAATTTGTCAGTATATATGTTTAACAATTTGAATTAACATAATTAACTTTTTTTGAATGAAATTAATAATTTTTTAAAACTCAGGGAGCAAGATGTAAAAAAAAATCATTTTTTGAATGAAAATTACAAATATAATCAAACTATATGAAGGAAAACGACAATTTACTATGAAAAAATAAAGAAAATTCTTCACTACTAAAAGAATCATCTATTCATCCACCATCCCTAAGAGGATATCATGATGTTAACGTGATCTACTTCCAAACCAAAATGTCATGAATTTAAATCTTGCTAACTATATGTGTGATGATTTTAAGAATAAATTAGCTTGTGTTGACTAGTGTGTTCACCGTGTAAAAAATTCTAATCATTCACCAATTAAATACCATTTATATTTTTAATTTTTTAACCAAATAATAATATACGTCAAAATACTTAAGTTATACTGTTTATAAATAAGATATTATTTGTCCACTCCTCACTTTTATAAAATTAAAATGTATTTATTAATTGAAATAAGCTTGAAATCCACGTGTTACCATCTTTTTAATAACCAAAATAACTATACTTCATAAAGGGTGAGGGTTAGTGTAGTGAATGGTGTTCTTGCTGTCTTCTGATAGAACAAAGACTTGTGAAATCATCAAAAACACTTCTAATGTTCAAAGACAATTCTAATAAGAAATTGTATTTATATTATTATTCAGGACAAGATAAGAAGCTTATACAACAGTTGTCTTTGCATATAACATATGTTGATCTTTAGTTTCATCTTGAAAAATCTGATATAAACCATCGACTCGCTGCTTTAAAAATCTGATCTTACCGGTTGTTCTTCTAAGGCTCTAAATAGTATGAAAGAAGTAGAAACTGATCGGTTCAAATGACCAATCTAAACCTTTCAAACTTGTAACTTTGACATTGCTTGAAGTACTTGATCCTTCTTGCATTCTTCAACTTGAACAACAGTTGGCATGTCGGATGTAACTACATGTTCTAGAGGATAACTTCTGTTGCTATGAAGCTTACGCGCTTCGTTACAAACTCCATTTATCACCACTGTTTTATGTATTCCACCACGTAAACATTCATAATCAGTGTCCCCGTAATCTCCCACGATAACTACAGTATTTGTCAAGTTCATACCCCATCTAACGTACAAGTACCTGAAAATACCATCTTTTAGTAGCAGTCCAAGTCAAAGTTCATAATCAGTTCTCACAAGCATGCATTATGCATACTATTAGATTGTAAATAGTGTAAGATCTGAAGTTTTGTCCAATATATACATATGTATACTGTTTCGGTAGATGTATCATTTATCAATTAGAAATCTTTTCAATCTCTGATTATGCATACCTTAGAGCCTGGGCTCGCGAAGCAACCAAGGGTATCACATTCAACTTTGTACCATTTTGACAATATACAGCCTGGCATCTAAGAGATTGTTTTCTCAAGAACTCGCGAAGATCCTTCACAGGTGGTATCTAACAAAATTAAAAGCAAACAGATTAACCAGATGTTTGGAGTTTGACTGTAGTATGTTTGACCTGTATTGACTCTGAGAAGCTGTTTCACAAAGAATACAAATTTGATAACTTACAGATTCTAAGTCTTTGATTGTGAATGTAAAACAATGTCTGGATTCAGAATCACATGCCACAACAAGTTCTTTATCTTTTTTTCTTCCTCCAAGAGAAGAGGCCCAATGAACTAAACTGTTCTTTAAATGATCTCCACCCCAACGATAATCGATATGTGAAGAATAATCAGAATCGACGACGAAAGGAAGACTTTTGGGACTTCCTTCACTACTGGAAGAAGGATAATATATATCACTACCACTGTTGCAAATCAAAGCATCAAATTCTGAAAAACTTATTTTACTAGATTCCATAAAGGAATGAATCTCAGATATTGATGAAGCTGTTGATAATATTAAGCCTAAATTTTCCCCCTTCTTATTCACTCTCACAATTTCAAAAATCATATTCATAATCTCAACAAAATCTTTAGTCAAACCACAATCAACAGCCACAACAAACACAGTTTTCTTCCCCCTCAACCCTGGGGACTCGATTGTATCTTGTGATCCAAATCTTGTTAAAGTTTCTGCCTTATTTCCTCCTGATTTCTCCTTAGAAGGCAATTTAGCCAAATTTTCGAGCTTTTTCCCGACACTAGATTTGCTTTTAAGTGGCTGAGAATTTGTGTCTGAATTTTGAGGATTGTCAACGTTTCCATGATCATTTATAACACCATCTAATGAAATCTTTAAGTCGTTTAGATCTCTTAGTGAGTCTTCAGGAGAATGTGACTCTGCATATTCGTATCCAACTGCACAACTTTCCCATTGTGGATGGCGTGGCCTGCAACAAGCTATTCGGGCTAGATATGTTTTGCAATGCTCAGGCCATGAGAAAAGATGAATATTTTTTAAACCGTTCTGTTTACATCTCAACCAAAGTTGCTTATCTGCTACCAGTTTCAAAAGTGCATCTGCTATGGATTGCTGATTGTGTGGGTCTACAAGTAACCCGTTATCAAGAGCCTGTTGAGTTTTATATAAATCATTAGAAACAAAGAAAATAGTTTATTAAACTTTAATCAAATAAATAATGATTCCTTCAAGCAAAGGTGATGATTTCAACCCATTTACGGATTAGCAGGATCTCTAATGGTTCAAAATAGTAAAATGAAAAGGAGTTACCAAAAAAAAAGAAACTTTTTAAAATGGGTCAAACTAGTTGAAAGTTGCTCAAAGTGTATTTTTAATGGATGCAACATACTAAAATGGTTTATTCAAAATTTAGATTGCTATTTTAATGATATATGACATACTAATATTTATAAAAGTTTTAAGTAATTGGACAAAAGGTGTTACAGGTCATCCGTTCCCAAATTATATGCTTTGACTCGTTACCCAACTTCTTTGACCCGCCAATTTATCACCTCTACTTTGAATCCAGAAAACATACCTTCTTAATATCAACTGGACCTCCGTTTTTAGTAGCGACCATAGGTAAACCATATGCTGCTGCCTATTCAGAATAAAGCTTCATGTTGGATCATGTTCTAAAGTTGAAAGTTTAATTTGATGCTCAAAAGTTAAATGGTTACTTTATATGATCATAAGTGTAACTGTGTAAGGCAGAAAAGAAATGAACCTCTATCAAAGTGAGACCAAACGGCTCAATGAATGCTGGATTGATGAACACCCCCTACACGTGTACGAAAAGAAATGTGTCAAGGCAAAAATCAAATATTACTACATATTAGCTGAATGTGTACATTTTTATTCACATTTTCACACACTTAAGATTGTCACAAAAATAGTAATACCTTGGTCCTGGCTGCTAAGCGATATATATCAGGAACTTCAGATTGCTTATGGTGTTTTGGATAAGAAACTTGACCATACATATCATATTTGTCAATCAACTTCAAAATCGAAAGTAAAACTGCTGAATTTGTGGCAGACATTTCATCAATGTTATCACGATTTCCCATTATCAATGTCTGTGGAGTACACAAAGGTAAACAAACTAGTATTACATGAACAAACAGGTAAGACAAAAGAAAAACATACAAGGTTTGCAAGATCCCTCAATGCACGGCACTCCCCAAAAGCTTTGACCAGAGTAGTCAAATTCTTTTTTGGGTCAGGTCTGGCAAGAGCCAAGATTATTGGCTTGTGTGGATTAGTGAAGAATCTTGTTATCTGCCAAATGAAAAACCGAAAGTCGTTGTGAGATCACATATATGTTGTTTTGAGATCTTAATTGCATTTAGACAGTTAACAAACCTCAGACCAAACAGGTGGGTTTGGAGTTGTTGGACCATCTTGATGTCGTTCTAAATCTTCATCGCCACCACCACTGTTTGGAACAATATGCTTAAACTCCATTCCAGGAGGTATTACCTAACACAATCATCATAGGTAACAAATGTATTTTTTTCATAATCAACACACAATATTTCCTAAAAATGTGAAAGTTAGAGAAAAATGTTCAAGGTCAACCCAACCTAACCAGCCCATTTTGCAATTAATATTATGCATGGAGATACTTACAATTCGACGGGGCATGAACCTGCCAAAACAGCTCACATTCCTTCTATTTCTGGCTCTTAGTTTTCTCTCAAGAACAGGATCAAACGCATCATACAAACCCCATTGCTCATCTATCTCTTGCTTAGTACTAGTAATAATTACTTCTGATGTATCAACTGTTATCTCCTCAGCTTCAATTCGCCTCATTATCCTATAAGTTGCGTTAATATCATCCTTCGATTGTCGCCCTTGTTTCAATATCTGTTCAAGTTTATCACGTCCAAGCGAATGGCCAGTAAACAGCATTGGGACATTTAAAGCACCGGATAAAAGAGCAGCTGCGTTTCCAGCATCTGCATAATGCCCATGAATCGAAGCGGGCCATACAGGCTTCCCATCACCAATTTGCTCACTTAAAACCTTGGACATTTGTAAAATGTAGCTTAATGCACCGTCAACAAACTCAGGTATGTGAGGCCAAAGGAGCTCTTTAGGGATATATTTGTCTTTTGGACCAAAAGGTATACGAATTATGTATGCACCACTGCTCTCACCACTTTGACAGTCATCATTGTTAAGTGGAGTTAACATTTCAGTTGGTTCACCATATGACCAGTCAACACCTGGTGCTGATACTTGTCTAGTCAGCAGATCTACTCGATAAACCCCTGGCATCGCACCTAATGCCCTTGCTAGTTCAACTACATACTTCACCTGAAATTCAAATATATTATTACAACATTATGATACTATCTGTAGTTACTGCTGATAAGATATCAATCAACATTTAATGCTGATAAGATATTCATCAGCATTGACTGAATGGATGAACAAATTCCAGAATATTAAGGTTACCTGTCCACCTGTATCAGAATCACGGCCTAGCTCCATATTTTCACCACGAATAAGACCGTGAAGACTGAATATATGTTGTTATTAAGCAACAAACACAACAAATTACAACTAAAAACTTATTATTTCCAGAAAATAGATGAGAAAAGACATGCCTGATTAATAAAATGTACAGTTTCTTTTCCTTTTGTTGACTAGCAAAGTTCTTCAACACATCAACCGAGTTAATTCTTTTCATTCCACCTTTAGTGCTAACGCCGCCCTTTGGTGACATCTCACTGACTGCATCCCCTTTCTCTCCTTCAGATAACTCTTCTGGCATGTCAGCAAGTAGCGGTTTAGGAACCCTTGGTAGTCCACTTTTTTGTTTCATTTTATGTTGAGATTCTTCTCCAATCTACACATTCAACATAAGAAGAACCTTTTAATTGCAAAGAACCCAAATAAAGGTAGTGATAATTAGCTTTGACTTTCCATGCCAGCAGTATATCTTGAAATATAAATATAGTATGAGCTATAAGGGAAACCTTTTTCTTCCTACGCGCCAAATTCCAAATCCTCCAACTCATATTCTCTAATCTTGTGTTCCTCTCTTCTGAATCCCGGATAGATGACGCCTGCAAATATTTTAAACGATTCACCAAACGCCAAATGTATAAAGTATATATCTTCAACTATATGAAATGAGATTTCCATTTTTGACTTGCTAGTCCATCAAAAGGTCCTTTTAACTTGTCATTCTAACAACAGTTAAGACATTTGCAGCCAGTTATGATGTACCTCATCCAAATAACCACTATTAAACCTTGTGAGGAAGTTAAAATCAATAAGTCAAGTATCGGGTACGCCCTACTATTATCTTATTTATTACTTCATTAAATATTCCCAACAGGTATAGCAAGGTACCAACCCCATTTCATGCATCATATTTTGTATCATGGTTACTTTAATTTGCACATCCAATATTTGTGCAAAATATTCATATATCTCTAAGATTTAAATGACGTAAAATCAATCATACTGATTTCATGAACATCATATATATTTCGATCGATGGTTAATTACGTGCAATATCGATTCCAAAACGTATCGTTATAACGAAATTAAAATGATTATTAGGGTTACATACCATAGCCCATGAACGACGAAGATCCGTCTCATCAAATTTGGTAATAACCTCTTCCACAAAGTATCGAGTGGGGCTAAATTTCCCTCTTTCCCTCAACATCAACGATGAATTCTTATCATCCAACCCTGGACCCACATCCAAAATGGCTTCAAGGTAACTGTTGATCCAATCGTTTCCCGCCATTTTCAATTTTCAATCACTACAACCTATCGATCGACGTAAATTACAATCAATTGACCTGTGGTTTCATCAATTTCGTTGTTGATGATGAATTTGTGATGAAAACGTGCCAATTGAAACAATGTTTAGATTTGATTTGCATGTTTGTGAACGAGTGACGAACGTTTAGCGTAGAATTGGGAGGGATGAGAGAGAGTGATTGTGAGTAATGGAGGATAGAGAGAGTGGGGGAGAGAGTTTCGCAGGGTGTACGGAAAACCACCCGTATGAATTGCTAACCGGGTCGGGTCTATGTTAATTTAATCGGGGTTGCTGATCATGATCGCCGGCAGTGGCTCATTGCCATCGTCCCTGTGATATAACTCGTATCCTAAGGTTGGTATAAAACTATAAGAAGCTACAAGTTTGGTTAATTGTTTATTATTATTTTTTAATATTGTTGGTTTTTCATTTCATTTGAGTGATTGATCGTTATTTTTCCTGTTAGATGTTTTTAATTGTCTCTTATATGATTGTATTTTAATCATTTTAAGTTTACTTTTTTATTTAGTTAAGTCATCATTTTCTTTATTTTTCCAACGGCAATTCTCATTTTGTTCCTTTGACCTCAAGCTCCTTTAATGGCTACATGCAATTGTGGTCAAATCAGTAGTTGTTCGAACTTAGTGGACCAATTACTATCCAGGTCGTCCTTTTTTGTGGTTATTCTAGTTGTGTAAGAAGTTGAAAGTTTCATTTATCATGTATGTTATAAGTTAATCATGTTTTCCATTTACAAGAGTCTAGATGTCAACAATTCCTAGGTTGGGTTGACTCGTCTATGAGCCCACTTAATGTTGACATTATACCAAGATTTTAAGATCAAAGAACAAGCATGAATGATATAAGTTACAACAGCAACAACAACAACCACCACCACCACCATGAAACATCATCATCACTTGAATCCTATATCTATGAAACATCGTCACCCGAAAATGAGATGCAGCTTGGTGGTGGCGTTTAGTTACTCAAGCGTCATCGACCCCCCGACGTTTCGGACGACATCGATGATTGATGATTGAAGGTGAGCAGCGGTTGTGGTGGAGCTTGGTTACTTGTGTAGTTGTGGTGTAGCTTGGTTATTTAGGTCGTTGGAGAAAAGCCATCTAGGGCTGTTGATGTTAGACGATATCATTACTTTTAGAGTGAGAAAATATAAAAGTGAGTGAGTTGGTTTTGTTTTAAATTTTTTTAATTCCAATAATTTGGGTCTCATTAATTCTCAAGCTAATTTTATTAACATATAAAAGTATTTTAGTTATTTCATAGAACTTAACTGACAAACTTAACTATATTAGTTATTTATATTCTTTTTATATCAAAAAGTATTAGGAAAAATTGTAATAAAAGAAACAGTGGAGTAAGAAAAAATAAGTCAAATTAAACCCTTGACTTTTAATCTACTTAAATTCATTTCCATCAATAGAAACCTTCAACACAACCCATATCGGCTATAGTCGATCTATCCCCTAACCGACCAATAGTTTGTTGGACCCACAAGATAAATAAATAGGGTTTTGACATGTGTTCAGCTAATTTTTAGTCATTTTTGCGGGATACTCAGTTAATTCGTAGCTGACTTCCCGTTGTTGAGTATATTGGAGGTTAGCTTAATCACAACTGACCTAGTTGGCTTCCACACGAGCTTAGCGGAGTTATTTGATCGGCTTCCTTCTATCTTTTAGGTGAGTCGTACACATTCTTAGTTAAGTTGTACACATTTTTAGCCGAGCCGTACACTATTTAGACGAGAGTTATAAAATTTTAGTCGAGTCGCACACATTTTTAGCTCAAAAGGTGCAAAGCCGAGACGGATACTATTTAGCAGAGTCATACAATATTAGCCGATTTGTATCCATTTTTAGCCGAATCATAACTATTTAGCCAAGATGTACAAAATTTTATTAGAGTCGTACATACTTTTAGTTTTGGCTTTGGCTTTGGCTATGCCAACTTTATTCTAGTCGAAAATTTTTTATTTGACTCATACATATTTTTAGCATCGACCGTGGCTCAGCTAAATTTATTCGAGTCGTACATATTTTTAGCATAGACTATGGCGCGGCCGACTTCATCGACACCAGACACAAGAAGTCGGCTAGGGGCTAGCTGAATTCCCCTCAAGACAGTTGGGGACTAGTGGGGACACGTATCGAAACTCTAACCATTTATCTTGTGGGTCCAAACCAATCTTTAGCTAGCTTTGATTTTAATCGAGATAGGTTACACGATAGATTTTTATGGGTGGAAAGTGAATATAAGCGAACTCAAAAGGTTTTTACTAGTCTGTTTAACTTGACAATGGTCCCATAGGATTAACCCAAGTTGCTATAAAAAAAAAGACTTGAAAAGAAAAGTTTCCAAGAACACCGAGGATCAAATCTAGTAGGTCCGTCCAAATTCCCTCGATATCAGACGATTCGTTCTTGTCTTCTACTTCAGTACTCCTGGACCTGATCGCTTTCAGGTAATTTTTAATCAAACTTTCATGCCAATGAACCACTACACAATGAACAAGATTATACAGTGTGTTTTTAAAAGTTACCTTTTTTAAAGTTGATGTGAATGCTCTTAGGAGAAAAACAAGATTAAACAAAAGTACCAAGTATAATCTTACTATTGATTTGCCAAAAGAACTATATACTTTGTTCGTTTTTGATTCAATATTTCTTCTTCTTCTTCTTCTTCTTCTTCTTCTTCTTCTTCATATCATATAATGATGTCATAAGAACCAAATTTTGTAAGTTGCAGACAGCCATGAGAGCTCCTTTAAGCAATTGTAAATCTCCTACTTACTTCTTCAAGTTCATCAAACCTGGTCTCATGTCCCAATTGGTCAGTTTTTCTCTCTTAAACTTGTTGACTAATACTGTGCAATCTTGTCAAGCATCTTTGAATTGTGTCCTTAACTTTTGTTCATTGGAGATGATATTTTTATAACTTGGAATTTTGATTAGTTTATTACTACAGCAAAGAAGCTAGAAATTTTATTTTGAGTGTTAAACTAATTTGCTTTTTGTTAACATATACTAGACCATTAGAGATAAAATATAACCCATATGGTCATATCGGCTCATATATAAGTGAACAGCCTAAACTTTGATGGTCAATTGATGGTAATCCATAGCCTTTTTTTGCTGTGATAATAGTTGTTCATGTAATCTAAATGCACCCATAAATTGCATATTTGCAGTCAATACCTATATCATTCAGAAAGTACATAAAATGCAGAAGAAACAACAAAACAGCCATATTGAAAAGAGGGTCTCGGAAATGGTATGTTAAGATCATCGACTGGGCGTTTGATGAAGGGTGGGATAAATTCGTGAGACAGAATGGGGTGAAAGATTTTGATATTATTGTTTTCAAGCATGAAGGGAATATGGTTTTTAATACCATGGTTTTCGACAATACTAAGTCTTGGTGCGAAAGGGAATATATAAATAATCAAGTTACAGAATCGTCCAAGAAATGTAAAATTGAGACCAATGGTAAGTGGATTTTGCCAAATTTAAAAATAAAATTGTTATCAATCAAATTAGGATTTGAGTTTGTAACAAGTGCTAATGAATCTATTCATGAATTTGTAGCACCGAAGAAGATGTCAAAAGAAAAGGATACAGTGTCTGATCATATATATCATCGTTACTTTAATGGCACTTTGAAGTCTGCTCATTGTAAATATAGATTGGTAACTAGAATTTAGTTGACAAGTTCTTTTTTTTTTTTTTTTTTTTTTTTTTGTTTGATCATGGCAAATGTGTGATTAATATTCTGGTTTAGAGCCTTCCAATCAATTTTACTAGGTCAAATGGATTAAGAAGCGGAGAGATGGTTCTTCGAAATGGTCAAAGTCAAATGTCCTGGACAGTTGACTTAACGGTTGATTTGAAAAAAGGAAGTCGAGGATGGCATGATTTTTATATTGCAAATGGTCTGAAAGAAGGAGACCGTTTTAAGCTTGAGCTCATCCAAACTGGGATCAAACCTATAGCAAACTTCTATAGTATGGTCTTATCATCATAACTCTTTATATTCCATATGCATAGTCATTTGACTTTTGAGGTCAAACATAATACTTCCACACTTCAGCAAAATTGATAATTCTTTTTGTTACAAATAAAAAGTAACCTCTATGTTTTGTGGTATTTGTTGAGAAATATACCGTATTATCAATTTTTCTTGACCCTTTAAAGAAATGATCATCAACTTTCTGGTAGAAAGTTAACCTGTTTGACCTCCAAAGTCAAGTAATATCGTCAGTTACTTTGAAGTATTTAAAAGGGTGTTTGGAATTGTGTTTTGAAGTTATTACTTGATTATTCCCTTTGTAATTTTCAAACAATCAAAGTAATTAGTTCCTAGTGTTTGGATATGGTGAAATAGATTTTGGTTATCTGCTTATCTTGGGATCGTTTTACTTGAAAGACCTTAAATAATTGTAATTAGCAAGACGCCTTAAGTCTTAAACATCTCATTATCTGATTATCACAACTTCAAACATAAAAAGTAATTCCAATTATCTTGCCAACATCATGTCTTGTACATCTTTTATGCATCAGATCTTAGCACCAAGCAGTCTGAATCTCATGGAATGATGAGAAGTCGTTACTTTGTTGGCACTTTGAAGGATTATGGAAACTCACGAAAACACATGGTAATTCAATGATTCTGATATCACCATGTTCTGTTGTTGATCTTCTTTTGGAAATAAATGATCTTTCTTTATGTAGTATATTCGAAGGAAATTTGCATTAGAAAACGGATTAAGAAGTGGAGAATTAGTCCTAAAAAGTGTTGAAACCGAAGGCTCGTGGACAGTGAACTTGAGAAACCATATGGGCAAGTATTACTATATTCAAAATGGATTGGAGGAATTTTGTACTGCAAATGGCTTAGAAAAAGGAGATAATTTTAGATTTGAGCTCATCCAGAATGGGAACAAGCAGATTGCCACTATTTCAAGTAAGAATTTGTTATTCTGATTGAATTAACTTATTTTGTATGATTTATTAAACATGATATTAAACAGGTGCATTCATTTTCATGTTAACCTCTATTTGTTTTACAATAGGAATGTAGATGCCTCTGATCAATCACTCGGGATATGATCGCTTGTTCTTCGATGGAGTTGACTTAATTTGGGGTCATACATGACAATAAACCATAATACATATGATACTCAGGCGTGAGGTGTTGAAGAAGAAGGATTGCAGATGGGTAATGAAGTTAAGTTGAATAATTGGCATATATTTTCTTTCTTTTGGAATTTTCTATTAGCTAAAAAAATCTGGAAAATGAGTCATTTTTGCTGGTTGGTTGAAATAATAGTTTTATATAAAACTATAAAATTAAGAATAACATCAGTTGCATCAAAACCATAATCAAAGTTTAAGTCCATATCATTTAAGTTCACATCTGGTTCAGCAACCACTCTTTAGCCTTTCCTCCTAACCAGTTGTTTTCTTCTTAATGGCTCTTCAACTTGTTCTTTAGTTAGTGGTTCCTCACCTTGTGAAGCAGTCCCCATTGGCTCATTAAAGTTAATATCAACACTCTTTATTGCCTTGTGTACTTTTTGATTAAGGTTAAGATCAGCAGTCCTAGTTGGCTCTTTAACATGTTGATCAACAGTCTCAAATTTAGGTTCGTTAAGGTTAAGATCAATAGTCTCGATTATCTTTTTAACATCCTGATAACCATTTAGACTATCAGAAACTTGTTCATTACTATAAGCATGACCATCTAGAGTATTTGGAACTTCATTATGACCCTTACCGTCTACAATACCATCATCTTGTTCATTATGGCTCTCACCGTCTACAATAGTAGCAACTTGTTCATTATGGTCCTCATCATCAATACAAAGAACCTAACAGCACTTGTTCTCTGATATGTGTTAACTAAAGTATACCATTCCAAACTCATGGACTTAGAGGTGGTTTTTGTAAAAGTCTACTTTCACTATTGAAAGTCATGGCTTTTCCAGTTGTTTCTTGCCATGTTCAATGTAAACATTTATAACCTTACAATTATTCATGTACTTTGCCAAAATGACGAACATCTTCATCACTCCCTAAGACCCTAAGGTTGCTAGACCAACATTAAATTCTTATCTGGTATCTGAAAATGATAATATAACTTAGAGGTTATATCAACCCTAGGTCTCGCACAATGAAGTTCATTTTTCAAACTGAAAAAGAATCAACTTCTAATAAACCAACATAAAAACCCTGTCATACGCATACCTTTCTACTTAGGAAATTTCATAACACACCATTATGATGGATTTTTCATAGATAATAAAGTGAGATGCCTAAGTGTTGCATAAATAAAAAGAGAACATCAGATCAAGGTGGTTAACAAAATTTAAAAGCTTTTTGACATTAACGCAAGTTTAAAAACAAGGTTTATTGTTTTAGAACACATATCATACACCTCTGCAAGTCCGGAATGTTCAGTCGATTCCATTATTCTCCAACTAATTGTAAAGTAGACACTTCAATGGAGATGAAGATAAACGATGTAGGGTTTGCGAGAGGTTTTTGAATGTGATCAAGGATGACGAGTAAGAAGATAAAGAGAGATTTGGGAGGGAAAAGATCAAAAGTTATAACCGACAAGGAGTAATGATGAAATATGTTTGCATCTTTAATCATGCCTCCTTGAATTAATTAAAATGCTCTCATGTAGATGCACTTGAGGAGATTAAACGTCTAAAGATAACGTCCATCCATCTCGAAGTCTATTTTGTTATAAGGGCAAACATGTAATAAACATACTTAATTACCTTTAAAAAAAATTAGTATTTTCTATAGCTTTTGTTTTTGTCAAACTTGTTGTTTCAAATTCCTAAAAAGTTATGATTAGGTATTATTAATCGGCCACGTCAGGATCAATTTTCTGAGTGAAAAGTAAAACCAAATCCACAACAGCAAATTCTTCATTACCACCAACTTTTCTTTCATATTTCTTGGCTATATATTTACCCAAGATTTCTTCTTCTTCCTTAAGGTATCATTGTTATCAAGTCAGAGGAACCAGTTTGTGTAAGCTTCAGACCACCATGAAAGCTCCTGCCCATTTCTTCAAGTTCATCCCACCTGCTTCCAACTCCCATCTGGTCACTCTCTTAAACTTGTACATTTGCATTAACAAAGTGAATACCTAAATTGTATAAATAACAGCATCTCGTCACTATATGTTTCAGTCAATACCTAAATCTTTCAGAAGTGTATAAAAACCACAAGGAAAAACAAAGTGGTGATATTGCAAAGAGGAGATCAGAAATGGGCGGTGAAGATGGCCGACGATTGGGTGTTTGCAGAAGGTTGGGATGATTTTATGACAGCAAATGGTGTTCAAGATTTGGATTTTGTGGTTTTCAAGCATCAAGGAAATATGGTTTTCAATATCATGGTTTTCGACCCTAGTTGGTGTGAAAAAGAATATTCAAACACTCGAGTTACAAAATTGCAAACACTATGATTCATGATCAAAATCAACATCCTTACTTTGTTGGCACTTTGAAGCAATATGCCACTTTAATAAGCATGGTAAATTAAAGAAGCCTATCAGTTATCATCCATTCATCTTGTTGTTTGTTATTTACTTTTCATAATTACATGTACTTTAAACAAGTCTATGAATTTTAATGTGCAAAAGTTAGTTTAATAAATTTTTCTTGTATTTTTTACAAGTGGATAGACTTTAATATACCAAAATTAGGTAGTTTTTTGTGATATCAGCCCATAATTGATCTGGCTTTGTGGTCTAGTATATTCCGAGGAAATTTGCATTAGCAAATGGATTAAGTACAGGTGAAATGATGTTAAAAGATGTGGGAAATGAAGGCTTGTGGATGGTTAAACTGAGAAACCACTTGGGCACATCCTTCTGCATTCAACGTGGACTGCGTGAGTTTTTTACCGCGATTGGCCTAGAGAAAGGAGATAGTTTTCGGTTTGAGCTTATTCACCATGGAAAGAAGCCGGTTGCAGTTGTTTCAAGTATGAGTATAGCCCAAAGCAAGAAAATGCAATTATTCATCCTATTTTCAACTGAATTATGCAGTTTTTTATCATTAGATAGTAACCAAATGTTGCATATATCAGGGTTACCGAACGATGGTCTTGTTGATTCCTATTTTAGATCCACTGTTACTGCAAACACCATCAAAAGAGCTTATATGGTAAGTCAGTGTGGATAACAGATAACAAGATGTTGTCGTTGTTATACTCATCCATATGATATTGTTGGTTGTACTACTATGTGTGTCAAAGGTTGTTATACCATTGTTTTTTCACAGAATGTTCCAATGCCTTTTGCGAGATCAAATAAGCTGGACATGAGGAACTGTGACATGAGTGTGATGGATGAAAAGCGAAGGCTTTGGCCAACAATACTCCGCTACCAAGGGGATCGTGTTTGTATAAAAGGATTGCGTGGTATGTTGGTTGCATATGGAGTAAAGGAAGGGGATGAGTTTTCACTTGAGCTAGTTGATAATGAAGATAAGCTTCTCATGAACTTCCACAGGTGATGGTAACGCGCCTATGGTGATAATGGTCCCGCCTCTCTTGCTAATGGGTTCCATTATCTGTTTATAAAGACTTATAATTTTTATCATGTTAAAGATTATAGTATATTTGATAGGTGTATTTGTTCTGATATGAACCTGCATTTGTTTTTTACTCGACAGGCATGGTAAAGAAGTAGCAACTAATGCTTTTGTGCGTTGAAGTTGACTTAATTGGTGGTCAACATGGCAGCCAAACCAGACTACAACATGTTAACATTCTAGCATAAGATGTTTAGTGATTATTGTATGTAATGGAATTAAATTGTTGCCCAAATGTTTTTGTGCTTTGCCTCAATTGTGATATCACTTTGGGCCACTTTACCAGGGTTATTGTCAAGGTTTAATTTCATATGTCTACTAGATTTTTATGTGTTTAATTCATAATTATTTGTTGAGGTTTGAGTATATTTTAGTTTGTGTGTCTATACATATATAGATGCACACATATCCATATACAAACAGACAATAGTCTTCTAAGGATGAGATGAAAAGAAACTTTATTTCTATTTCTTGGAAGGACGGATGCAACCTATGCTTAGGTGGGGTTGGGTCACCACTCACGTCTATGTAAGTAAAATTTCCAAAATAAATTTTTTATGGCACCCGTTGACTCTTTTTTGGTTAACTACTTGTCTATAATTCTTGTTAATTTGTTTAATGCAATGTATTTTGGCACTTCGCAAGGTCAATTGGTTAATGCTCTAAGGCTTTTATAGTATACTAGTTTTAGTAAACGCGTATAATACACGGGTTAAAAGTATGAAAACAACATAATTTATAAATTTATAAATATTTCGTATGATTAAGTTACGTATTACTATAACAATAAAAAATAAAAAGTTATATTTATAAATTATAAATATTTGAATACTTTTTTGAATAATATAATATACAATTGACCCATGTAAAATTAAAAATCAGTTGTTTTAAAATCACACTAACCTAAAATATTTAAATATATCAATAAATATTTTTTTAGTTTTTTTAAATTAAATCTTATTTGGCTATAAAAATATGTATAGTTCAAAACAATATGATCACACAATTAAGTTGGTAATATAAAAAATTAAATTCAAAACAAATGAATTATTACTATTTATTGAGATTCTTAAAATAAAAACTTGACTAAAATAGTATATTAATTTAGACGGGAAAATTTTTTTGAGGAGTAACATGAAAGTGACATGTGGCATCCTAGTTATTTTTTTATTATATACTATAGACTAGCTTTAGTAAACTCGTGTATTACACGAGTTGAAAAAATAAAATATTAAATAAAATAAAAAATTTATTAATTATTAAACGATATTTCAAAATAAAATATGATTAAAATTATGTATGAGTGAGTACTATAACTAATAAAATAATAATATCAATTTTTAAATTTTTATTTTTAAACTGTTTTTGTATTTTTTTAAAACATTTTGTTTCAAAAGAAACAGTTTTAAAAATTATATTTTTTAAAATTTACTTATATAGCTCCAAATTTTAATTATTTTTATTTTATAAATTTTTTTTTTTTAAAAATAAAATTTTAAAAAATGTGAAGTAAGAAAGAATGTGGAAATAACATTAATAAAAAGACATCTTTTCTAATTTATTAAAAATTATTTGTAATCTATATAAAATTAAAACTATTTAATATTTTAATTTAGGTAATTATTTAAAAGGAGAGAGAGACGAGAAAAACAAAATTAGGGGCCTAGAATTGTGACAAGTGTCACTTCAAGTTAGCCTTTTAGTATTATATATAGATAGTTAGTTTATAATTGTATAGAATTTAATATTTACATTCTGACAGTCAATGACTATGCTAATTGTTTAATCGTTTTACCATGGTCTAGAGGTGTTTGAAAGGTTTTTGAAGACATCTCGGTTCAAAAGTTTCCTAAGTAATTATGTTAGATGGTTATTGCCGTTAAAAAATCGTTCACTTGCTAATCATGATAGTAGGTTTTATTTTTCATTCTTCAATTCTTCTGTAATCACTAATCCCGTTCTTCACTAATCCCTAAATCGCATCAAATTGAGTTAAGCAACGGCATAAATAATTGTCGGCATTCACCATAACAAGTTTGATTTGTGTGGTATATTCTAAAGTTCTTCTGCCTTAAAAATCTTCATTATAAACAAATTTAGTTTCAAGGATTAAACCTCTTAAAATTATCCTTATTTATTTAGAGCAAAACTAATTTCAATTTGTTTAATGGGTTTGGTAAGCAATTATAAATTACTTTAATATTCATTTACATCATACATTTTTAAACATCAATTAGCAAAGTTTTCGTATCATACATTCTTAAACATCCGATAGCAAGTGAAGAGGAGAATCAAGGGACAAATAGATGATGGTTGTTACACAATTTGATTGTGGATCAATCATGTTAGCCTGAACAAGTTGAATACGAGCAAACCTGAGCAAGTTAACATGCATACATATTTTCTATCTTATATATTTTTTACGACAAATTCACACGCATATTAAATCTTATTTTTAAATCCCCATCTTTTGTATTAGACACAAAATTACCAAATAAGTAAACAATGGTATTTGATTATTTAAATATGTCCTAGAACTTTGGATTTTTTTTAGCTATCATTCAAAGAGACACATTATTTGAAAACAAATTGATTTTTTTTTAACGAAACTAAAGTTTTTAATGTATCATTTCTTCGAAAACAATTTGAAAGAATAATGTGTGAAACTTTTTAATGTATCATTTTTTGCAAACAATTTGATGGAACTAAGAGGCCGTTTGGTTCACAGAATGTTTTGCAAAAGAATTGGAATTGGAAATGGAATTAGAATTGGAATTGAAATTGGAGTGTTGTTGAAGTTGACAACGTGTTTGGTTGGTCAATTTTAAATGAAATTGGAAATTTAATTTTAAATATTTCATTGAATTGTTAAACATTTCATAGGTAAGTGGAAGAAATATGAATTCTAATAAATGAGTGAAAAATTTTTCAATTTCAATTTCATACGTTAACCAACCAAAAATAATTTTAAATAAAATTTTTTTTTAATTCTAATTTTAAAAAATTCTGTAAACCAAACGTCCCATAAAATTTTATTTAGAAAAATAATTTAACATTTTTCTGTTCTCTTTTTTTTTTTTTTTTTTTTTTTTTTTTTTTTTTTTTTTGTGTGTGTGAACTAAAGTTTTTAATGTATCAGTTTTTCTGTTCTTCATTCCAAAGGCAGGGTCTCTGATCTGTTTCTTCTTCCATGGCTGTTGTACGGAGATCCCCACCAAATTCACCAACACTCTTCTTCTTATTATTATTACACTTCTGCTTTCTATCTCTTTTCGTCTCTTCTTCAGTTGCAATCGCCACCGTGTACGTTGATCCTTCTTTTACTGCAATTTTATCTATGAGCCCTAATATTCTACTCATTAACCTTGTGGACATCTATATAGCTTACGGATTCTCCATATGCCCTAGCGTTTTTGATCCTTAGTCTGCCTACAACGATCTGCTTTAGAAGTTTCTAATCATTGTGTGATGCATCTCTAATTATGGTTTTGATATGTTGAATCGTTACGATGTGTGCTCCATTACTCGATTGTCAAGCTTGTTGAATTTCATCTGAATAGGATTTCGATTATGTATGGTTTACTGAGTGTATGATTGTATCCTCCTTAATCTAAGTGAAGGATCTATTTAGTATACAAGCTTTTTAATTATGCATGTTATTCTTTTGTAGTTTAAAGTTTCAATCTCAGTGATGTTTTGAGTGAATACACTTTGGATTAGAGTCATCTTCTTGTTGTTCTTGCTTGCACTATTTTTGCTATACTTTTATACCTTGAAGGTTAGCACTTCCATGGTTTTAGAGCTGAATCATCTTGTGGTTTCAGTTTTGTGTCTCAGTTTTTCATTGTATACGGAATGAAGTAACTGATCTAGTAAATATATGAAAGGAATTCATTAGAACTTTGGAGAATATTTCACAATGCTTATATGGCCAACATTTTGAAGAAACAAATTCTGATACATAAATCAGGATCTAACGGTGGGAGGTATGGAGTTGTTTGAGAAATTTTGTGATGATTTAATACCAATGCGTTCTATACAAGGACTAGTAAGAATTGTTTACACAAGTGAATTATAATGTTGGAAGCCACAAACAAATTTGCACTTTTGTTCTCTTATATTGTAGTGAATTTTTTGTTTATTTGTTTGATTTGTGTGTTGATTTACAGGAATGGAGGTGGTTATAATATTAATGGTCGTGTAAAACTTCCCGGTATGGAATTTATTTTAATGGAATTTTCTTGTTTGCTTTTCAAATAACGTCTTTTGTTGGTCTTAATTTCCAGTCATGGCCTTAGCTTATGTGTTCCCGCATTCTCATCTTGTTTTAAGTAACACTTTATTTAAAGAAAAGGATTTTATATATAAATGTTACATGAATATAACTTTTCAGGTTTCAGTGCAAAAGGTATTGGTCTTCCAGTTAAGGCTAACAACGCCAAAGTCATATTGAATGGTGGTCAGCAAGTTACCTTTCTAAAGCCTGATGGTTACTTCTCATTGTATCCTACCATCTTAACCTTTATTTCTTTCCATGGATAGTCTTTTTGTTTTTGTGTTGAATCAAAATACAGTTTGTTAATTCATTAATTCTTAGTTGCATATGTGTTATGTACATAGAATATGTATATAGGCATCGTTTTACCAAAAGCGCAGTTTATCTATTCTTTTTCTTTTAATCACTACTGAAGTTCCTTGATAATCCATTTATAGCCACAATGTGCCTGCTGGAACCCACCTTATTGAAGTTGATGTCATTGGTTATTTCTTTTCACCTGTAAATTTTTCATCCTTTTCTGTTTTATAACTGACCCTATTTACCACAATAATAATATTATTTTTCGATCATTTGATCCAGGTACGGGTAGATGTGAGTGCCAGAAACCCCGGTAAGGTTCAGGCTGCACTGACCGAAAACAGAAGAGGTCTAAATGAGCTTGTTTTGGAGCCTTTAAGAGAGGAACAATACTATGAGGTCAGCTGGACGCATTAGTAATTTTCAATAATGTATTAGTTTCTTCGTCCCATGAAAATATAACTAATTATATTAGCAACCTACAATGATGATGAAACAGGGTCATTTTTTGTAAAGATTCCCATGGACAAATAAGCAATTTTAGGTTTGAGCTTGATTTTCTTATGACGTATGACTCCTAATCTCACTGAATGGTGGTGAGAGTACTTGTTTTAACATGTAATTTAAAGATAAAAGATTTTGCATTTGGTAAATACTATTATTAACATCAATAAATATAAATAATTATTTGTTTGGGGAGTGTACGAACCTGTGTTGCATTTTGGTTAAGTTATATGATTGGATGAAATTGATTTCACAGCGTATTAATGGGTAAGGTTTGTTCTGTAATTGAGTTGATGCAGTATATGGGATGGGTCTGGTCTGGTCAGGACTTGATATAACAAAAACCCAAATACCCTAGATTAAACCTAAATTAAGGCAAACTAAAATGCATTACACACTCAAATCTTCAATTTATTAATTGGTTGATTTATTCTGCGATTTACTATGGCTCATCATTTGTGGTTGCAGATTAGAGAACCTTTTAACATAATGTCTCTTGTGAAAAGCCCAATGGGGCTGATGATTGGATTTATGGTTGTGGTGATGTTCTTGATGCCCAAATTAGTTGAAAACATGGGTAAGCATTCTCATTTCTTAATCTTAAAATTCCCACACTAAGTATTAAATTCAGAATATATTTTCCATGTTATCATCAAACTTATCGCGAATTTCCACAGATCCTGAAGAAATTAGAAAAGCACAAGAAGAGGTGAGGAACCAAGGTGTTCCTTCTCTTGCAAATTTGATGCCTGGAGGTGGAAGGAGCAATTAGGCGTCTACATGATTATTGGAATGGGACCTGCAAGCGAACCAAAACGTCAATATTCGGTTTGTAGCGTTATATGTTTTATGTAGGATTGTCTTAGGACTTCGAATCAGACACCTCGTATATCTTCGTTTAGGTTGATCATAGTACTGTTTTTGTACTTACATTCATAATAGTCAATTTTCAAACTGCCTATTCTTGTTTAAATGCTAAGCACACACGTCTCTTTGTTAAAGTCATGCCGTTTATGATTGTATGACGATAGATAAACATGGGACACGCATAATTAAAACAAAAAATATACACAAATATGTGAAAGTGTAAAACATATAAAATTCACAAAAGCATGTCATTATGTACAGGCTTGAATGTGTAGCCCAGGTATATGAACAAATACAATGGAGTATGGAGCAACTGTGATCGGGTCGGGAAGGTTTACTTTGACTGGATCTAGTGAAGGTATGATTCCTGTAGAATTTACAGTTAATTCTTTTCCATTTAGAAGTAATATGTGACTTTTTAGATTTCCATCTTTTGCTGTTAGGTGATACTCTTCTCTAGTGAACTCTTTGTTGCCAAATTTGGATAATTGTGTTTGTTTGATCTGTCGTTTCGATGCCACTGCTATTGTGACGTTTTCAATCGAAACACCAACCTCGACTTTCGTAACACCGTCAAGGTTGATCAATAAGATAGTAATCCCGTTCTGCCAAATTTACCCGATATTAGAATCACACATAAAAAGCTACAGAAAAGTATTAAACGAGTTATGATCTTGTTCTATAAGTATGGCCAATTTAATAGAGGATTGTAAGAATCGCATAAACAAACGTAATGGTTGTTTTGAGTGTGACATACAAGCATATATGATACACATCACGTGCAAGAGATCATGTGGTTCTAATGATTCTCTACTTTTGTACATTGAGCACGTATATATGAGATGTAGATGTTACTTTCTATTATTTGCGTCAAAACCTCACTTAGTTATTTGTTGGTATTGTTTGCACTGATAGGAAGTATATAGTTACCGAATGTCTGGAGCAATGTGAGTATGAACGGATCTTAGGTGTGCCATGAAAACGTGTCGATAGAACACGTCGTCCCATCAGCCGATGCCAAAGAAGCGCACTACATCCCACGGTTAATCATTTGACAATGTCAAATTCTTTAGTGAAAACAGTTGGATGTTTGCAAGAAATATCAACTTTTGATGTGTTAAATCGTCACAAATAAACTACCTGTAATAATCAGGATTTGGGACATATGTATCTGTGTTAAGAAGTCCATAGTTTCCTCCGATTAACGTTTGTCTACAATACGTTTTAGTATCGTACGAAGCTGCCATCCCCAGTTGATCCAAGTACCTGTACAAAGTTTACACATAACATACTGTGTATAAACATGTATTAATTGTATGTAGCATAAAAAATATTTTTATGGTGTCAATGTGAACTCTTCCTATAAACTCACAATATCTAACATTACACTGCTAACAGCCTGATCAGGCAACTGATTTTTAAAAGATTATGACGTAAAACCAGTGAAAAAAATATTCAAACCTAGGATTTGAGCTCGCGGAAACTCACCAAAAGCTAAAGACGAAAGAGTTAGTGACTTGATTACGACCGCTATTATAAGCACCTCCGGCTTCACCTACCCAAGCTACCGTTGAAGTTCCTGTTTTCTTCAAAATGTTTTGAAGTTCTCTAAACGGTTGTGATCCTCCATCCAGATATAATGGGTCAAGTATTTTTTTAGTTAAGTGATCGTCCACACCTATGATATAACCACATATCCCCAATAAAATTTGAATAATATACAACTTATTAGCAAGAAGCATGCATAGATTTTTATAATTAAATCTATCATTCAATACAAAACTAATTTTATGCGTAGTACTTCGAGAACAGTACTATGACAACGGTCATGTAAAAGCATGACCCGTCCTCTTTCTCGCTCACATATGCTTCTTATCAGTTATATGCTTAAAATTGACGTTGTACTAAGTTGTGTATATGATGTAGAGTTATAACTACTTTTTGTAATATTTTAGTACCTGGACCAAGATTATAGATGTGTTGGGTAACCGCTTGAAGTGAATTGTTTGATTTGCTTACAAACTCGGAGAACCAATTTGCATCAAAGAATCCTCCTGGTCCAAGAACTATTGGTTTCACTTCAAAAGTCTTGTAGATTTTTTGCACCAAGTTTTGGAGTGAAATCGTATCCAACGCGTACTGATTCGGCCCGATGCTTGCTCCGATTCCATGCCCACTCAGTTCGTTACCTAGTAGTAATCGTTAAGGAAATGTTTAACTCATGGCTACATAAAGAAGTCGGTTTTTGACCAAAATAACTTACCAAGTTCCCAACCATGAATCGTGAAATCCTTGTCGACAGTGTATTTCATCAGAGCTTCTGCGTTGCTCGAGTTCCATGGTCCTACAACAGAACCATCGGTGTTTACTTGTCTGTGACTTAACGCGTTTAAGCCGAATATAACCTTTGCTCTTTTAAGAATAAGAGAAAATAAAACAAAACCATGTTACAAAAAAACTTCACATCATAAAAACATATAAATAGAACTTAAACACTTGATCTAAAAAGTTGTTTTTACCTTGTTTCTTGAAAGAAAATATTGAGTTCATCCCATCTAGATAGTGGTAAGCAACCTTGAGTGTAGCCAAACAACCCATCATTGGTTTTGTTGAAGGGGGAACATGGTTCTTGATCCCCTTGCCTTTGGTACCTCACCCTGTTTTGAAGAGTGCCCCCTAATCTAAGTTTCAATGGAGAAAAGGCTGCAAAGATCAAATCATCCTTTGTCATTAAAAGTTATAATCAATAATCTTTATACCTTTGTATTGTTAGAACAATTTTACATATATAGTAATCAGATATGTGAATTCTTGGTTGGGTATAAGCTTTTAGACGTCTACGCATTAGATATTTTCAATCTAAACTGAACAACAATACATATGTGAATCTATACATGAATAACCATGTACACTTGATATAGTGGTCACTTAACACATTACTTAAGTCATTATTGGTGAAAAAGTACACACACGACTCTGAGTCATGTATTTCACGGTTAAATTAATAAACTTTTTTTGACATACCTTTTTATGTATAACTTATTTAAAACTAAATATTTTTATGATTTTCTCTTTTAAAAATACCCAAAGGGAACATTTTATATAAAGTTTGGTGAATTGGTGATCCAAAAAGGCTAAGAAATTAACTATCAAGTTAAGTTTCCTATTATTTTGAAGAAATGATTAAAAATTTTTTTGGTAAAATTCATATGTGGTGGATTAATATAAGCATTAGTAGAATGCATCGTATCTCCCATAGTTAAAATTTAATGTGGCATAACAAAATACATTTATAAAGATAAAATTAACTAGTTAAAATATACCTAAATCTGATACGTTAATTTTTTAATATGCCTTTCATGTATGTAAATGCGATTCATGTGATAAATTATAAACAAATTTCATCTCTGTTTTACTCACCTTTGATTGCGTTAAACAAGATTGGAATGTTAAGGTCCTGTCAAAAAGATTTAAAACAAACAAAAATGTAAGTGTTCAAGTTTTCGTTAGTAAAATATATGAAATTGATTATTGAAAGCATCTTTGCGGGAATTATATTTACAGTTACTACTTAAGTTTCTTTCGTATAGATTATTTCGTAAAGTAAAATTCATTTTATAAACAGAGAACTCGTAAGCCTAGATATAATCACAAGAGGGGGTGACCTGTTCAACGGGCTTGACCGCTTCAATATAAAATCTAAAGAGTGTTTATTTTTCCTCTAATTCTTTTTTCTATCTCTAACTATATCATTATAAACCCCACAACTCCAATTTTTTTAATATTTAATTAGATTCTCTTATTTTTTGCTTTTGATTTTACCATATTTTTTGAAGCCTTATATATACACAGCTTATTCGGTTCTCAATATATTTGTGTTTATATTCACGCGCACGGGCACGCACACATACATGGGGAGGTTCAAATAAGAAAAGTTTTTTAGTAAGAAGCGTAAGAAGGATTATTAGCTACATTAAAGCTCTAACGAACTCTAATTGAACTAATTCTTGCGACTTTAGAGTTAGCTCGTCGTATAGTCAATATCTATTATTGGTGATAAACCATTCTCTCCAACTATAAATCTAATTTCAATCATTTGATGAAAATAATATAAATTTAAAGACAATACACATTAAATATGTGTATACAGAACAAATTCAAAAACACAATACAATATCTAGAAATGACAATACAGTTTAAAAAAAAGACAGTACAATAAAATAAAAAAAAAAATAGTACCGGCAAAATTTAGTTTTTAAGATAATCTAAAGCTCTTTCAATCTACTAAATTACAAATTATTTATATTATGTGACGTTTTCAAAGTCAACTCTCATGTCAATACGGAAGTCGATTGGTTAAATAATTTGGATTGATTTCCTGTTGTGGATATATCACTTTAGTCTAGACTCTAGAATCCAGATAACTTCATGAAATATTGTAGTTTATTGATATATACATCTATTTATAGTTATATTCGGTCAAAAAAACTGATAAATTTAATGATGATCGATATGAAAAAAGCATGATTATTGCAACTAATCTTTCCTTCTTTTTGTTTTCGAACACAGCAATTCACACTTATCTATTGTTATTCATAAATTTTACAGAATTCTAAAATACTTTATATTAAGATTTGAACTTTGATCTTTTTAAATTGCAACTAATCTAATCCTTGCTTAAAGTTTCAAAATAACTAAAAACAAACATTTAGCGAATATTTCTTAGATGTTCTTTCATAGTGGCCGGCTGGGTAAGAAAAATCCTATTGCATCACTATGCATTTCATTGCATAGCGATGGATGTTCCGCCCGACCAGCCTGCTTTTCATCACTACAAAAACAACTGTCGAAATACATAATTGAATTCATTTATCAATATAACTTTAACAGTAGTTTTAGTTCAAACTCACGACCTTTTAGTTACCCATCCCTATTATAAAAGCGATATAACTACCACGCTCAAACAACTCATATGAAGCATGTCTTATCTAAAAAATTCTAGTTCCATCATTGTTTATATATATATTCTTTATATATACTATCAAAACAAATTAAAATAACTAACCAAATTGAGGATAGAAGAAGCACCCCAGCTGCAAGTTCCATAATCACACTTCTGAGGAGGCCACCAATCCAAAGTAGCACAAATGTAGTCTTCATCAATTAAACCAATAGAAGATGTTCCATTCACATACACCATTGCTTCTGTAAAACCAACCTTTTCTAATAATAATCTTTTTAAGCCATGGATCATCACCATCACCACCATCAAACATAACCCTGCTGTACCTACCAGTACACCGATCTCGACCACCACGAGTCTTTTTGATCGCGAACCGCCACTTGTACAGTTGCTAGCCATCGGCTACTTTAAAAGTTTATAAAGAAAAAAAAAGGGGGGGGGGGGGGGGGGGGGGGGTGCCCAAGGTTTATATATACAATCAATTTATTTTGTATCAATGGAATGAAGTTTGAATAATATTTGTTCACAATACAAATCTTATATAATCATGAGTTTAAACAATGGTTATATATAGTCTCATAATGGTTGACCTTGACCGGCCATTGGCTGGAGTGCATGCTTTTGTATACATTCTCTGTATTATTTAAAAAATGTGTGTGTGTATGTATTAAAATATAGTATGTATATGTATGCTTATATTTATTCTAGAAAGTTGAAGACGTGAAAAGAAATTAGTGCGATTGTGTATGTGGTTTAGTGGTGGGTTACCTTATCCTTTTGTGGGGAATATTTCTATATGCGCTTTTATGCTCATATGGTTATATTGTTATTAAATTATTTGTAATGATGGATAACAAGTTAAAGCAAATTTCTACTATAAAAAAAAGTTAATAATAATAACTTAGTTATATATATAGTTTTTTGTTTAGTAAGATTTGGTTTAAAAAGTTTTGAGAAAGTAATTGAAATGAGCACAATGGAAGTTCTTGGATGAGTTAAAACCGACGTCTTTAAAATTGCATCGACCGAAACGGAACATATGATCAATCTGACTGTGTGTGGTGGAACTGTTTTTCTTTAAACGAAGGTCAAATCTTCTTAGGGGCCTGAAATTTTTTGAACAAAAATTATACTATATATACATGTATATATTATAAAAAAGCTATAAGCCATTTATTATATACTAATTATTAACTTGTTTTGTGAATTGAGGTTGTATTTTATGCTTAGGGTGCTTTTTTTAAAAAGAATTGGTTTTTTATTTTTGATCAAAAGCTTTTTCATATTTTGTAATATAACCTCATAAAATTTAATTTTTTTACTTTTAACTCGAAACTTTTCATCTTTTGTAATCTGACAATTTTTTTACTTTCAACTTTGGTCATTTATATTTTTTCATATTTTAAAACTTTTCGTTTTATGTTTCGTTCCAAATTTTGCAAGTTAACACGGCGCAACATGCATGTGTAGTCCAACAGTTTTACGTTTCGTTCTAAATTTTGTGAGCAGTCACGGGCAACATGCGTGTGTGGTTTAACGTTTTTACGTCTATTTTTTTCCATTTGATAGGTTTGTCACAACACGTGGTTCCTAGATGGAATTAGTTGTACTTTTCTATATTTTATTTTCAATTTAATTTCTTCGCGTTGATACACCGCAACTTTAGTGTTGGTGGTCGCTAGCAGTGATATGACATTGACTCTATTTTTCAGGGTTTTACACCCCCGTCGCAACGCAGAGAGCTTAGTTCTAGTATAGTATTAATTATTAAGTGGTTTGTGTATAGAGGTATTGTATCTCAAGCTTATCAAATGGTTTGTGCGTAAGGATGTTGTATCATATCCTTAGTGAGTTGTACTCACCTTTTTTGTTTTTTAATCAATCTTTAACTTTTTAATAACCCAATACTTTTACATCTTTAATAAATTAGCCCTAATATTTTTTTACTTTCAACTTTGGTCTCCTATGTTTTTTATATTTTATAAATTTTTTGTTTTACGTTTCGGTCTAAATTTTGTGAGTTAACACGCCACGACGTGCGCGTGTGGTTCAACGATTTTTACGCTTATTTTTCCCATTTAACGACCCATAGCAACGTGCTGGTCCCAGATCGCTTACTTATTGTTTATATGCTTTAAGATTTGCATGTGCGGTTCAACGTTTTACCTCTACTTTTCATAGGGTTTTATTTTTTTCCGTGTTTATACGATTCTCCTGCGTGGTTCAACGTTTTTACATCTACTGTTTATTCAGTTTTTTTTTTGTTTTTTATATCCTTTTTTAATATGAGCTTTTCGGTGTTGGTGGTAACTAACAGTAGTGTGTCATTAGTGCTACTTGGTACGATTTTACACCCTCTACAACGCGGGAGCTTAATAATAGTTAACAAAATCATTAATAAACCCAGTAACAATTTAATTATTCTAGCAAACCTTAAAGCTCGTTAACAATTCTAATTACTTTAATCTACTATCATTTACCCAATTTAATTAGTCTGGCATATTAAAACTTAAAGCTTATTAAAAATCCTATAAGCTTTTACATACTATGTATTAATTTTGTATTATAAAGACCCGTTTTTTCTACTCACCCAAAGTCTAAAATTTTTCAAAGATTATCGGGAACGGCCTGGTCACCGGCCAATTACCATGTCTGGTAAACATGTTTTTCAATTAAATACAGCCACTAATTAATATTTAATGCATTGTGGAAAAAAACGAATTTTGAAATGAAATAAGACTTTAAAGTCAACTTAGCTGAGCGTGATCATCACGAGTTCTCATAATTAACCAGCGGACTAATGGGTTTACCAATAACTGGTAAGCAACTTGTAGTTGGGTTTTATATTAATCATTAAATAATTTTACTTTTCTACTATGTACAATGGATGAATAGGTTTTAGATCGATGGATACGCCACTTTTAACATAATATCACAAACGAAAATAAATATTAAGAGATTTAATTGTATAAACATTCATCATTCATTTGTTGTACTAACATTAAGAAAAAAAAAAAGAAAGGTGTGTGAGCATTTTACCCTAACGCACACCTTCTTCCTTTATACCGCCCCACGGCTCCCCCTTCAAGAGGATTTTTCCTGCAAAATATTTTGGTAGGAACTATGTCGGAAGTTAGTTTTCTCTATGCATTTCCAACAAAAGTTTGCGTAGGAACTTTTTTTCCTAGCAATGTCTGTCTCTCTACTTGTATTTTTTTATGCACAACTTGAATACTGAGCTGTTGGATTAATTGTTTGATCAAGTTTGATATGCATGAAGAAACAAAATTTAGGTTAATTATTAGAAAGTTTAGTTTATGTTAATTATGTATTTGTAAAGAGTGTAGGAATATTGCAAAGTGTAACCCGATGCATCAAGTGTTAGATATTTTAATGTAATTGATTGATTAGATTACTAATGTGATCATAATATTTATTAAACAAGTCGAAAGGTGCGGAGTGCACACTTGGTGAGATTATTGTGATCTTTGATATTAGAAATTAGAATCTTATAGTCTCTTAGGGGCAAAGGCTCTAGAAAATGGGGTTCTAAGGGGCCAACGCCCCCTTGGTAGGGGTCTGCGGGTAGTGCCTTGGTAGCGGAGTTTAAAGAGCAGCAGCCTCTGGCATTGTCTAAGGGGCAGAGCCCCTAGCTAGAGTGAAGCTGCAATGTCAGCTTGAAAATATATTTTTTTTCGACTAAAATTTGATTTTTTTCAAAATTTCATATGTAAGATTCATATGTAAAAATGAACTAATTTTAAGATGAAAGTGCATTAGGCAATTTTACCTCATCCCTACACACTTTAAATTCTAGTGTATTTTGGTCACAATTCTTCTTCTGTTTATCATAAGGTTCACAAAAATCACACACACACACACACACAAAATGCATACTTGATCTTGATTCAAATTTGAGTTTTATCAGATTGATTTATTCGGATGATCCACCGAATAGTTTCGATTTGACGTGTTTACACGACTATTAGATTATCGCGGTTGGTAAACTCGAATCCCTACATTAGGAACACATTGTTTAGAACCTGTAAATTAGAATAGAGTCAGCAAAGATGCAATGATTTACTTATGGCTTGATTAATATATTCAAGTTTTATCACTTGTTTCTTTCACACAATATATGTTCTTGATTGTTGATTGAAAAATGATTTACTGGGACTGATATGAGTGACTTATGTCGGCCACAATTTTCTCGGGCCATCGACGATGTGTTATCAAAGAAACCTAGCCATAATATACGACTTTAAAACACCTAGTTGCTACCTATAGTTATTGAGCCATTGTTTGTTGCACAATGACACAACACTACTTCTTTTGAGCACTAATGATTAGTTGTCAGCCTGTTTTATATTAAAGCCCTAACCTCAAGTTTCTTCTTGTATGTGGTTCATGATGGATCACAGTTTGGCTTTAGTTTATGGGACCCTAGTTGTTGCCTGCACATGAGGTCTGAAACGTTAATTTACTTATGGCTTAGTACCACCATCAACATGTTCTATTAAATTTTTTTTTTATTCAGTACCACCATCCTTATGTGTTAATTGAGATTTGGGAGTTGCTCGAGAAAATTATTAGAATTGATTAGTTAGTAAACAAGTTTCTAAAGATATTTTATTGGAATAAATTATAAAATGAAAAGTAATGTTGATCATTTCAAATATAAAGTGGAAAAAGAAGAGGGCGATGTTTCTATCGCTTTATCCGGTGGGTTTTAAGCCCACTAAGGGTCAGTTTGTTCAAATAAGAACAAAATAAAATAAAAAGAGAACAATGAATATGACAAGAGTGTTGTTTACATCACTTGCTATATGCAATTACTTAATTTTCAACATTATTTCACAGAAATCACAATCAATAACGAAAATTAAAAGTCAATTTAGCCTTTATTGAAATTTTTATTATATTTTTTCACAAATTATTTCACTATCACAACCATCTCATTTATCTTGCTTCCAAAAATAATAAACTATATCATCTCCAGTTAGTAGAAATAAACAAATAAATATTGATCGATACATACTTTTAGATGAAAATTAATCTTATCATTTCCGGTTGGTAGAGATAAACAAATAAATATTAATCGACACATACTTTTAGATGAAAATTATTCTTCTAATTTTATAGATATAAATTGTCTGATAAGTTTTTTTTTTGTAATCAGTTTAGAATTAGTAATAAGAATAATAAGTGTAAACTTTAAACTCATTAAAAAAGAAAATTTCTTATCCCATATTGATTAGTAAAGAAAAACTCTACCTCAATGGGGAAAAATATTAGTGAAGGAAATATATAACTCGTAATAATTGCGTAATTATAGAGTCATAATATCCATACATATAAATCCTTAGTATTTGTGTGTTAAGAAAAATTATTCTATGATTGTTAAAATTTATTTGAGTCCAAACGATATGAGTATGAGTTGATTATTATGAGAACAGCCTATCTTGCCCAAGAAAAACGTTCCAATTGGAATAAGTCCAAATTCAATCATCGACGTTTGGAATTAATCAAAAAGAGTGTGACATAATAATTTGTGATTTGTAGAAATTATATGAATTTCATACACGCTAAGAATTGTTCAAATTTATTATTTACCTTCTTTGTTTTTTCTTTTGATATATACAAATGCAAAACTTCTGAAATTAAAAGGTTTTCTTATCAATATGTTATGTATATTTTTTAACTAGCAATTCCTATATTTGTTAATTAAGATAAATATACTTGATTTGCTCATTGTTTTATCTAAACCTCTAATGTTTTGGTAGTGGATAAACCACTTGACCATGTTGTCTTCTTTCATGTTATCTTCTTAAGTACTAACAATCTTTATACCTATCAAAAGAATAATAAACGGGGACATGTGTCACTTTACGATACATCCTCATCCTTTTTTCCCTCATATCTCTCCAATTACATTATAATATTAATAGTAATGATATTAACCAATAATGAAATTTAAAAATATATAATTGTAGATAATTAAATAACAGTGATTGTAAAAGTAATTATTTTATGTTTAAACTAATTATAATTTTATGATAGTTATATAAATCATATTTAACCAATATAATAAATGAGTTGTTAACCTAATAATATGTTATAGATAATTGAATCAGCATGCCGATAGGATAAATACCATTTGAGTAAACAGCTAAACAAGACGTTTACCAATGATCCTTAGCTTAAGTGATTGATGTGATAACCTCAAAACTTCATTAAAATAGATGAGATCTTGGGTACAAATCTCATTTATGAAAAATAAATAAATAAATAAATAAGTTTCAAGTTGGGCAAGAAGGTATCCTCTCATCTATGATGAGTTTTCTACTGATGATGGTTTTAGATTATGTACTTGAAGAATGAAGTTGATCGGATGAACCAGCGACCCATCAGTAATGCACATAGCCGTTAAAAGAAAAGAAGAAGCTAAACAAGACGTTTCTTATATAAGATAAAGTTTCCTTTATCGTCTCCACACCAAAATAAGATGGACTTTCCTTTACCATCTGCAAACTAGTTAAAATTCATTTTTAAATTAATCTAAAAGGTAATATTACATAAATTAGTTTTATTAAACTTATATATTATACAGGTTGAATATATAAAATATTAAATAAAATATAAATTTATTAATTATAAGAAGATATTCTAAAATGTAATATGATTGAATTACGAATGAGTAAGGACTTTAAGGGGCTCTTTGGTTGCCTCTTAATGACCATTAAAATGCTACCAAATAGCTCCTAAGTAATAAAACAATGATATTAACTTTTTATATTTTTATTTCAGAAAAAATTTCAAAAAATTAAAAAAAAAATTCAAATATAAACCGTTTTAAAAAAATTTCTTATCATAAATCCCAATTTTAATTGTTTTTAGTTTATAGAAATTGTACTTTTTAAAAACACTAATTTTAAAGTAATTTATATTTAAAAAAGTTTGATGTTTTGAAAAATTTCTTAAGTTATAAAAATTTGTTTACCTAAAAATAATATTAATAAAAAGATCTTTTTTTAATTTATTACAAAAAAATATTTTTAATCTAAAAAAGAAATTAAAAAAATTATTAGTAATTAGCATAATTATTAATAGGAGAGAGGCAAGAAATTTTGATGTGGAGAAATATGATGATAACATATGTCACGCTTAGTTACTATTTTATTAGATTATAAGGAATTGCTTGTAATAATCGTTGTACATATTTAATTACTAGGTTACAATCCCGTTTAATACGCGTGTTAAATAAATTTACTGTTATATTGTTAATAATGTAAAAAGTTATGTCTTAAATATTGTGTATTATGCGGATTGAATAAACTCATGTATTACACATTTGAAAATTTAAAATTAATATATTTGAAATTTTAATTATGGATAGTTATTAATTAAGTAATAGCTATTATTGCATTTATAATTAAGAGGAGAGATAAGCGGGAAAACTAATAATTAGATGACCAAAAATGATGACAAGTGTTCGAATTTATTTTTATTTATTAATATAAAGATTTTGTTCTTCTACTAATTTAAACGTATTAATATCAAATATTATTAATCTATTACGTATCTTCTTACAGAAATGATAAGCTCTTATCATAGTCTATTTAAGAGAGCTCAAGAGGCTTGTTTATAGCCTCAAGTAATGTTTTTAAAATCAATTTGAGTTTGACTCGTATGTAGTTTTTTAAGTTTGAGATCGGCTTGTTTATTATTTATTAGTTGTTTAATTATTTGTAATTATATACATATATTTATCATAATTTATAAATTTTTTATCACTACCCTCTATATATGTGTGAGTATATATAAATAAAGGTATGGATCAAATGAAAACCGTAGCATGGTTTTACATATACGTCACATATAGGTTACATATACATAATCATTTTTCATTCGAAATAATGTTACGTATACGTAAATTTCTTCATTCTCGTATGTATGCTCAACATATATGTACCAAATACTTAAATAGCATTTTAATAATTAAAATAACAAAAAAAATTGAATTATGTTATTGATTTACGTGATTTTCTTTGGTTTTCACATAACTATTGGTTTTCTCAGGAACCCTCCTATATATATATATATATATATATATATATATATATATATATATAGAGAGAGAGAGAGAGAGAGAAGGGATCCTAAGAAAACCACAAAGTTATGAGAAAACTAGACAAAACCAATGAAAACGGTCACATAATTTATAATTTTTTTATCACTACCCTCTATATATATGTGTGAGTATATATAAATAAAGGTATGGATTAAATGAAAACCATAACATGGTTTTACATATACGTCACACATAGGTTACGTATACGTAACCATTTTTCATACGACATAGTGTTACGTATATGTAAGTTTCTTCATTCTCGTATGTATGCTCAACATATATGTACCAAACACTTAAATAGCATTTTAATAATTAAAATAACAAAAAAAATTGAATTATGTTATTATTTTTCGTGGTTTTCTTTTTCACATAACTATTGATTTTCTCAGGAACCCTCCATATATATATATATATATATATATATATATATAATAGGCTCGTTTAGTCTCGATAACCTGGTGAACCTCAATATGTAAAGCTTAAGCCCAGACTCAAGATCGTTTATTAAATGAGCTGTTATAGGCTCTAGTGTAACGTTTCGTATTTTCCATTTATTTTTTTATGTAATGTTATTCCTTATTCAATCCTTGTAATCTCAAGACTTGATCATAGTGGAAATATTTTTTTATATCATTATTGTTGATTAAATATTTGTGCAACGCTTAAACGCAAAACCGTGTAACTTATCGAGACTTATATTTTTGGAAAATTATTTATAAGTTTTATTCTTATGGTTCATATGTTAAAATACTTATGATTAATCAAGAGTTATGGTGCAAATTAATAAGTAAAATAAGTTAAGGGGTTGAAATTAAAATTTTGAATTTACTCTATACTCATCTTCCTAACTACTTTCTTTAATGTCCAACCATAATTTTCATTTATAAATACTAGCCCAAATCCCTCCCTAATCACTTTCATCACTTTAAACTCTCTCATAATCTCTCTCATTCCACCCATCAACTTCATCTTTTGCAAGAAATCTTCAAGAGCAACTTGTGAGTTTTAATTATTTATTTTTTTACTTTCTTTTCTTACTTTCATCTACCATTTTTTTTTACCACTTGGAACAACCTCTTGGACTTAACCACTTAGTCACCAAGGTGAACAAGTAAGGTAAACCCCCCATTTTTGAGGTCCAAGTTGGAAATATTCTACTTTTCTTGTCTTGTCTTTAAGCGTTTTATATACTAAACCAAGTCACCAACAACTTTAATGTTGGAAGGCTTGTGTTAAAGTTATATTTCAGAAATTTTAAGACTTTTATACCCCATTCTTTCATCTTTATAACACACTAAGTGATCTACAAATCAAGAAGTGGATGAAACCAAACCGAGCCTCCAACCAATGTTGAAAGGCTTGTGTTATGGTCTAAAATGGTGATGTTGAACCTTGGTTCTACAACTAATCTATCCACCATACCCCACTTGAACACTTAGTCAAACTAGTTAGTTTACTTTAGTATTTTCATTTATGTACTCATGACCATCCGAATCACCTTTATGTGGAGATTTTGTGCAATGGTGACAATCTTGAGGTTTGTGGATATCCCCACCTCTAATACATGACTTATATGAATATAACACTTGAGGTTTGTGAATTACCCTACCTCTAATGCATGACTTATATTGATATTTACATAATACTTAATCAAAACCAAATCATAGCATCAATCAAACCATGGTTGAATGTTATGTGTTAAGGTAGACATTATACTAATCTTATGATTCCTTATTTTGGACTTCCAATGAGTGACTAATACTCATAAAGAACACATACTACATGGTGTCCAAATAAGTGTCTAAGTAGTATATACTTTCATGTACTTCTCATATTTATAACTTTTGTATACTTTCTAATTTTAAAATCTCAAACTTTGAATCCTAAGCTTACACCCTTTTGTTTACCTTTTAGGGTGACTTTGGTGACTCAAACCTTTAAATTCATTCATCTATTCTTGTGGATTCTAATCGCCAAACCGTGAGTCATACTTCACCTTTTTTGTTTTAGCACTATTTGGGTTGCAACATGTATCAATTATCAAATACACTCAATCATACGTTCAATCAATCTCATTCTAAAACTCAATTCATACAAACATGCCTACTTGTTATACTATTTGTGAATACATGCTAGAATACATTATCTTGCAAGCAATCTAAACCTCCCTTAACATGTATAGCGCTATAGGACTAGCACATCCGCCCTATTATGATGGGTCTATGTTAAGTTATTCAATCTTTACGGTCTTGGTCATTTTTATGCTAAGATTACGCTTGTGGACACTTTGGTTTGATTATTGGCTTGGCATGCTAGCAATGTCAAACTTTGGTATACTTGACTCATGTTGAATTGAGATTTTTTTTTTACTATTATGCTATGTATTCAAACTTGTATGCTCACCAACATATTCATATGTTGACCAATATTTTATACATGTTGCAGGAAATGCTTGAAACTTTACCAAGAAATTCAATTAGGTGGACTTAGAAACACACCAAATCTATCATCTTGTTATGTTTGTTTTAGATTTGTATTTCTTAAAATTATTGTATGTTTATTTGAAACTTTGTAATGTTATGTTGATCAATGAAAATGAAATTTAATCTTAATTTATTATCACTTTAGTTCTATGAAGTCTTTGAACAATCTATCACTTCTCGCGCCCCGATGTTTCCGCCATCGGTTGGGGTGTGACATCTAGCTCAGTCTTGAGATTGAGCGTAGCTCGATTCGAGCCTTTAAAAAGTCGGTCTTGACTAGCTTAAACATTGCTCAGCTTGCTTGCACCACTATAATTGCTTATTCAACAGTGATCATTCATGTAACCCTTTAATGTCTAATTAAGTTATTAATTTGTATGACATTTTATGCTTCCTATCCAGTCGCTTATTTTATACCAATCAACTTTGATAGTGTGCAAATTCCTATTTTTATTTTATAGATATGTCAAATTATAACTTTGTCAACCAATTTGCTAATGCCTTATCCTCAAGCAATGTTGCAAGCATATTTTAATAAAGCCATATAAAATAACGGTGATGCGTTTTTAAATGGATATTAATTTGATGACAAACGAATTATATGATGTAATAAACATCCGATTGAATTGATTTTTTAATTATACAGTATTATTAATTTAAAGAACTGTTTTTTTAATTGGTAAACGCTAAACTAGTTTAAGTGTATAGGGTTTCTCAAACACCAGAAACCGGTTAGCAACTTAGGCTTGATCTTTATCAAGTCGAGTCGGGACAAATGGATACGGGCCAATAGTAGGTTATTTTAAGCATATGTTTGTTATTGTTTCTAGTACGTAATGGGTTAGTTATGATACATGTTTTGCATAAAACAAGGAGCCTTAGATTTAGCATAGTATTTTAGTTTGGTTTTTTTTCTTTTCTATTTAAGGGTCTTTAATTTATTTTATGAAAAGAATAAAAGTTAAGTAGTAAATAACTTGTGTTAGTGTGTGTTTTGTGTGTGTGTTTGGAGCGCATACCAACACAACTGAACCAGTTAATCAAAAAACTAATAGTTGATTGTGTTTTTAATGAAATCAGGTAAAACCAAACATGTTTAAGAAAATGTGCCCTTCTAACTAATACATGATATTGACGAAAACTAAAAGTCTAAAACTATATGTTGTATTGTTACAAACCAAACAAAAAAACTTATTCAAAAAAACTAGTTTGGGAGATCTCATATAATATATAAAACCCTACATTTATAGTCCATACAACTAATGTGTGATAAATTTCATACATTGCTAATGGTTTCAGTTTGTAATATTTATTAAAAGTAAACCAAATAAAATAGACGCTCAAGATTAGGCTGTTCTAGTTTCAGGAGCTTCTGAAAAATGAAAATATTATATGCCCACAAAAAGTACACAAGAGTTTACAAAAACAAAATATCAAATATTTAAAAAATAAAACCAAAAAAGCAAGCTTTTTCCAGCCTCATTTGCTAAAAAAGAGCTAGACAACCTGTGACAATGAATCTTGCACCTACACTTCCTTTCTAACAAGATTTTACAAGATCAAGCATACCCATCTTGATCTGTAACAAACTATGCAACTTCATATAAAAAATGTTGTATACTCCTTTGAGATTTATGCCCTCATATGGAAATCAATATAGGAGCCTTGAGCTTCGGTGACTTTTGTAGCCAATCGATGCCCAAACGCAATAAAAATAATGAATAATGCAGAAATGATCTTCAGTTCTTACAATTCCAACAGCGAAAGAAACAATTTAAATGCCACAATCAGCAAAGAAACCTGCAAATTATAACAAAAGGATTATTACAGACAATATGATCTTTATTTTTTACATGCGAAGAAAATTAGACAAAGTATAATGTGGCGGTCCAGATCATACAAATCAGTCCTACATGGCATGCCATGAATGAGATTATTTAGTTAACTAACCTAATAATTGTTTAATACATCAGCAGAAGTAATAAAAGTTGACCAATAGGTTAACTTTTTTGATTGATGAATTACCAACAGGAGCATATGATGTATTAAAACAAAGAAACTTGGGGAGGCGTTTGGCATTGCATTTTAAAATGATTAGTGATATAGAATAATCAAAAACAGATAATCCATTGTAACAAATACTGTTGGAGGATATAGGTTTCGATATGCTTTTCTTGTTTAAAGTTGTGCAAGCCATAATTTGCTTGAATGTTTGGCAAGTTATCATTATTTAAGGATTTATACCCAACCAAAATCAGTTTTCATGCAACTATTAAAACTGGTAATCCTAATATGTTCAAACACTAGCAACTGATTATTGTGACTTGAAAACATCATAAACAGATGATCACTCTCAAAAAGCAATACCAAATACCCCCTTAAAGTCACCAATATAAAATAGGGAAAACTTTGTAGAATATATATTTCTGAAACTGAAATAAATTCAACAAGAAAATTAAAATCAGTTCTAATAATTTTACCAATAATGTTTTTGAGATGTTCAAAGAAATTCAGGCTATTCAGCAATGCTCCATGAGAGAATGTAGTTTTGAAACCCGCCGCCTAAACAGTGGTTCTAACCGAAACAATGGAACACCACTGTGCCTTCGTTTTGTATCGAACATCTCATTCCATGCCTGAACTATTTCATCAATTTTGAAACTGAGACCTGCAAGTCATAGAATTTATACACAAATATAAATTACTCATTTAGCTTTATATAACTTACAGTTTTTACTAATCTATGTGTCTTAAATTTACCTTCCAAAGCAGTTCCATTGGAGCAGTGATTCTTTATAATCACAGTTATATCAGTTGATGATGCACCAGCAAGTTCAAACTTTTCAATTGCAACTTCCAAACATTCTTCCCAAGATGGCAAACTTAACTTAAATTCCATAACGGATCGCTCATAAAGTATTGTACCCCAGAAAATATATATCTGAGATCTAATATTAACAGCTTCTTCTGCAGTTTCATCACTAGATACATCTTTAATAATCCCTTCCAACCCAGCATTAATCAATTCAGCTCTATGTTTATCAGATAAACTTAATCCGTTTAATCTCTGTTCTTCCAATTCTTCCCAAATCTGCATTCCCTTCTCCATATTATCCTCAGCCTTGTTATATAGCTCCAAAATTTGTATAGAAGGGCCTTCCAGATCAGCTTTGCTCCTAATCACATAGTGCCACGTCAGCTTGGCCTGTTCAAACTGCTGCAGCCCGAGTGCCAGGTGGGCTTCATAGAAATCGGGTTTAATCTTTAGTGACTCTTCGTATCTTTTTCCCGCTTTAACATATTCCTTTTGGGCCCATTCATATGCAACTTTCACCTTTTTTTCAACAGACTCATGGCATTCATCTTCTGCAATGCTTACCAATTTTCTTGCTTTGTTCATGTGTACATTTCCCCAATTGAATAAAGCTAAAGCAGACATCTCTTTAAACTTTTCACCAGCAATATCAAAAAGAGTTTGGGAGTTTTCGTTTATGACACCATCTTCCATTGCTTCGGAATACAATTCCATTCCAATCTCATGAAGATCCAAATACGGATTTGTATCCAATCCCACATGGTTCTTGAACAGCCTTGCAAATTGCACAATCCATTCCTCCTTTCCCTCGGGATTTTCCATATCAACATTCTCTGAAACACTAGACTTTAAGGTATCAGTATCAGGAAGTTGTTGGCTATTCATCCCCTCATAAAGCGGTTCTTTATCGCGACTAACTTCCACCAGATAAAGTCTAAAAAACCCTTGAGGATCACTTGCATTTTCAGCTAATCTCAGCTCATTAGTAGTTAAAATAGTGACTAAATCCCCTTCTCCATCTTTATACTTTATAAGAACACCGTTTAACCCTGGGAATCGGTCCCTAATCATCTCCCTAACTAATCCAATGCTGCAATTAACAGGTAATTCAGCCCACCTTATATCATCTCCAAGAATCATCTTCACTGTTTTAGTAACCAATTTTTCTTCTTTAATGCTTGTTTTATCCACCACAACCACCTTCTCATCATCTTTCTTCTTCTTTTTCACCTTTTCTTTCAATACTTTCGCGTTATCCTCAACGCATTCAACAACACCAACATCTTCATCTTTCAACTCCTTCCCCTCAATTGCTTTCTTCACATTACTCTCAATCTCCAGCGCGGCCAAATTATTCGGCTCCATCGTCAACACACTCCTAACATCTCTCAAAGCCGAATCAAACTTATTCAAAACATAATAACACTTTGCTCGATTCACCAACGCCTTACTGTATTTGGGAGCAACTTCAAGAGCTAAATTACACTCTTCAATGGCTCTTGGGTACTCCTTAAGCCCCAATTGCATATAGCAAATCGCCATTTTGCTACGCATATACGCAACATCTATATGATTTTTGGGTAATAATTTCACAGCTTTTTCATACTTTAACATTGCACCTTCACTATCATGCTTCTGAAACAGCTTATTACCTTCTTCCTTCAGTTCTTGAGACATTTGAATGAACACAGCAGTATCTTCATCAACAAGCTTTGAAGCTCTATCAGATGATGCTGATTTGCTCTGTTTGATCACCTTTTCAACCCCAGATTGTGATTTCTTCTTACCAGTAGGTTTCCCCATTTCAAATTTAAACGATTATCACCTAAACACGATAACCCTAATCTTAATTAACTCAATTTCGATAACTAAACACAACAAAATCAATAACAAACTATAATCACAGGATGAAAGAAGAGGAAAACTAAGAATTATTAACCTGGGGTTGCTTCTCTTTCGATCTTTGACTGTTACCGCGAAACCCTAATTGAAACAGGGGATTTTGGCGGAAATTTTTGTTTATTATGATTATGGGGCTTCTTGCTGTAATTGGAATTTTAAATTGAAAGCATCCATTAATGGAGGATGATGCCAACGATGAAATGATTGATTCAAACGTCATTACACACACAAGTTCGAGCTGTGAAGGACCCACTGTTGTTCATGGAGCGTAGAACAAGCACCAACCGCCGACCACAAATTGATATATTATTAAACCATTAAATAACCACCTCAAGGCTTAAGGTGTTCTAGCCACCGGCGGCTTGAGTTCTCTCGTGGACACTCGGGTTTGATGGTCTATGGTAGAGATGTACATATAAACAGGTTTAGAAAAAAACCGAACGGATTTGATAAAAAATTGGTTTGAGCGAAACCAAACCGACTCGAACCGGTGGTTTGCATACCGTTTTGGTGGCCCGGTATTTAAAACCGGTTTGTAAAGCGGTTTTAATTAAAAAAAAAGGTTAAATCGGAATAAAAACCATTTTTAACCGGTTTTCAAACCGGTCCAAACCGAAACGGACAGTTTGATAATTTTTAGTGAAAAACCGGTTTAAAGAAAAACGGTTTGCACACTTGAAGAAAAAACCGGTCCGGTTTGTACACCTCTAGTCTATAGGCAAATATTATGGGTGGCTAGGTTACAGTGATAATCAGCATGCCTAGACTAGGATACGAGTGTTAAACGATACGGAGTAACCTTGTGACTGGTAGTGACTGTTGTGGATTTTCTGGTGGGGTTTATAGGCTAGTTAATGAAACTGGTAATATTTAGTTTTTAATTAAATTTTTATCTATACTGTATAATAAAAGAAGGTTTTTAGGGACACGTGGCAACTTCTGATGAAGTCTAAACTATTGTTTCCCGCCTCTCTCTTCTATTAAATGAAAATATTTTTAATTAAGTAAATCAAATAATTAGATACCCAAAATATAAATCTTCTTATTCTAATAAATTATTAAAACATGCTAAATTAGTAGATTTCAGTTATATCTTATCTTAAAATATAATTTTATAATTCTTGGTTTTTATTATTTGTTATTTATAATTTCTTAAATCTTCATTATTTGTTATTTTATTTATGACTAATGACATGTAGTATACAATATATTATTAAAGCCTAATGATTTTAATATGCTGACTTTTTTATACCCATGTAATACATGGGTTTCTAACCTAGTATTAATATATTACAATCTAATAAATTAAAGGTTTCGTGATTAAACAAAAAAAAAAAAAAAAAAGTTGGCTCTAATTGTCTTTGGTTCTCTTTTGTAGTTTTGGGCGGTTTGACCTTGTATGTCGTTCCATTCCACACCCATAACATGTATGTTTGGCTTCATATGTGGTTGATATATATCATGATTATATACATTGATAACATCATGTTTGTCTGCCTACATTGGTCGAGATTTCGTTTCTTATCGTGTTTGTTTGCCTACATGCTCTAGATGTCTTTTTGTTACATATATTTAAAGAGCATAGGTCATGAAATATTATGAAATGCATTTTTTAATTTTGATGGCAACAAAAATATAAACATGTAATAACAAAATTAAATGTAGTTAATATGCTTTTTTATTATCTGTTCTTAAAATAATGAATAAAATGGTTTAAAGATTAAACAAGTAAAGAAATACAAAATTTATTGCATATTAAAATGATGAACGATACACGCACCAACCATGAATAGACCATAGAGGTTCAGATAGTTCCAACAAGTCTGGTCCACTAAAGAATTTTCTACAAAAGACGTGTGATTGATAAATGATTTGAATGTAGTCCATGTCCAAATTCATTAAATTTATGTAAGTAGTCATTTTGCGGGCTTGGCTTTGTGTGTAAGTCTAACATTCATATTCTTATACTATTACATTTTTGCTTGGGGTGAATTGTTTTTGATTCATGTTGATCCATTTAGCCATGTGTCCGTCGTTGATTAATTTTAAATATGAGGTACTTTAGATATCAAAAATGGTTGTTAACCGGCCTAGCCCTGTGTTAGGAGCTCATTGCCTTCACCACCCCCCACCCCCCACCCCAAACCTAAGTTTGATCTTGAGGTTGTGTTTTATTCCGATTTTTTGAAACTTTCGTTTGTTTTCTTTTTCTAGTTTTTAAGTTTTCTTCTTTCTAGATTCCTTTTTTTTCTAGTTTCATTACTCAAATGTTTTGTTAACACTCTCTTGATTTGATGGTGTGTTTTATTCTGATTTTTTGAAATTTTCTTTTGTTTTCTTTTTCTAGTTTTTAAGTTTTCTTCTTTCTAGATTCCTTTTTTTTCTAGTTTCATTACTCTAATGTTTTGTTAACACTCTTTTGATTTAAGGATGTGTTTTATTCTGATTTTTTGAAACTTTCTTTTGTTTTTTTTCTAGTTTTTAAGTTTTCTTCTTTCTAGATTTCTTTTTTTCTAGTTTTATTATTCTAATGTTTTGTTAACACTCTCTTGATCTGAGGGTGTGTTTTATTTTGATTTTTTGAAACTTTCTTTTGTTTTTTTTTTTTTAGTTTTTAAGTTTTCTTCTTTCTAGATTCCTTTTTTTCTAGTTTCATTACTCTAATGTTTTGTTAACACTCTCTTGATTTGAGGGTGTGTTTTGTTTTGATTTTTTGAAACTTTCTTTTGTTTTCTTTTTCTAGTTTTTAAGTTTTCTTCTTTCTACATTTCTTTTTTTCTAGTTTCATTACTCTAATGTTTTGTTAACACTCTCTTGATTTGATTTTGTTGTATTTTATAGTTTATTAATGTTTTTAAAAGCACACTGCCTTCCCCTCTCAACCCGAATTTGCTTTTGTTATTTTTATGTACAAAAAGGACATAACTGTGTGCAAAAGAGTTTAGCTTTTGAGATGTTATAAAAAGAGTTCTTGTGTTTGTATGTGAGACAAAAACATCCATATACTCATTTACCATTGTTAATGTATGCGTGTGGTACGTAATTTCAAGTAAAACCCCAAACATGTGAAGATTGAAACAAGAACCCACTATAAAATATAAATTGAATTTGATGTTTAAGATTAGGTTTTTTGTAATAATTGTATTTGGACCTTCTTTGGAACGTCCTATGATTACCTCTTGCATCTTGTGTTTTGGATGCAAACTATTGCTTTTGAATATCCTTAAGAAGTATTTCACTTCATGTATTGTTATCTTGAAATTTTGAGAAAAAATTTGGGATTTTTTTAATTTAGTTTGATATTATAGTAAAAAGTTATAAAATATGGGTGTTACATTTAGGCTACTTAGAGCTAGGGCTGTTTGGTAATTAATGGTCATTAAAAAGCTACCGCTTAATGTTTTATAACATTTTAATAGTTAATAGATAACCTTAATGTTAAATGGTTAAAAGGTATCATTAAGATTTAACCTTTTAACCATTCAGCATTAGGGTTGTATCTTAACTATTAAAAAATTATGAACTATTAAGAGGTAATCTTTTAATAACCATTGGGGGCGTTTGGTTGGAATGAATGGAATGAAATAGAATTGAGAAACTAGTATAATTTTCAAGCAAAATTACGTTTAAATAGGTAATAAAATGTAAAACCCAAGGGAATGTTTTACCTCAAATTTCTTTGGTTGTGGGATTTCAAATTCCCTCTCTAGGTGGAAGGATTTTGAAATCCCACAACCAAGGGAATTTGAGGTAAAACATTCCCTTGGGTTTACTTTTAATTGCTAACTCAAACATAATTTTACTTGAAAATTATACTAGTTTCTCAATTCTATTCCATTCCATTTCATTCCTTCCAACCAAACGCCCCCTAAAAGACTACCATACAATCCCTTAATCTTCATTCCTATAGTTCAATTATCACTTTATCTTTAAATATTGTTGACATTTTAGAAAATCTATCTCTAAGGGGAAATACTTTTTGGTAAAATGATGTAATTTTTTAATATAGATGGTATATTTAGATCCTGTAGGGTGTATGCATAATAATTCTAACAATAAAATAGGTATACATTAAAAGAGTGTGTGTTTATTGGTAAAAAATTATTTTTAACCCCCTATAGCTCGTTTACTATTTGTAATTCTATTCGATTAAATAACTTTTATTTATTATTTTTCTCTTTCTTCTACATAAAAGATGAACAAAATGTATTAGATAGTAAGTCCTTAAATAAAGATACAAAACAAGAAGTGAACCTCTAAATTTAATACCAGTTATGATGTATGAGATTAGAGTGTTAATTATGAGGCATTACTACAGGGGATGGGTTTAAATAAAAAGCTTATTAAATATAAAAAATATAAAAAAAATCTAAATCATTAATATATTTTTAATCAATGGTTAAAATCCAATTATAAGAAAAAGATTTGTTAGATGGGTATGTTAGTATTGACCACTTATGTTGACTTTTTTTTTTCTTCACTTTTTTTAAATGTTTGTAACTTTTATCTATGCTATTTATTTTATAATAATTACACCACGTAAACGAGTGTTTTTTATCTTTAAAACTAATACAATAGTATTATATAAAAGATAAATAAAAAATTACGTTGTTTAGCTTATATGATTTATGCATATCATTGTGTCTTTATTATAGTTTATTGTATCTTTCGATTTGTTATTGTTTTTTTTTTTTAACATTGTTGTGTTTTTCTAAAATAACGAATTCTAGAAAACATAATAATGAAAAAACATTAATGTGTACTTGTAAACTCGTAGCATGTAAACACAATGATAAAAAAATGTTTAACTCCCATTTGTTTGTATTCTACTAACTAGGAGTTGTCCATCTAGCCAGTTGGATCATTTGGTATTAGTTTTGGTGTTTCTTGCATATCCCTCCACTCCATTTACTTAGATTAGATAATACGTTGTTGCCATTCAGAAAAAAAAAATAAAAATATATAAAAATAAAAAGATAATACGTTGTTGTTTCACTTTTTCATGTTTGGTCCATTTTTCTACGTCTTGTCATTCTCTCATTTCATATTCTCCTTTAACTTCTTGAAAATAATTAAAAAAAACATTGCGTTAAGTAAATTAAAATTTTTAAATAACCACACATCTGAGAGATTTACATTAGATTCGTTATTTTAATCAAATTTCTATAATTACCAAGAAACTTTAAGGCTTTACAAAATTAAAGTAAAACAATACAAAAATAAAAAAATATTTAATTGAAAACGTAGATAAGAAACATAATGTAAGATGCCTTAGAATATAAATAAAAAATTTAAAGATTATAATATTTTTAAGCTAAATAATAAGAACATAGATAAAAATTTATAAATAGTCAATTAAAAGAAAAATATAATAAAAGAAAAATAAATAACTTTTAAAAAAAGCAAAACATATATAAAATATTCTATTGCATGAACAAAAATAAATTTAAAATGTACAAAAATACATTATAATTTTTTTTGAACGGCACATAAAATACATTATTTGAACAAGCTTATTTATTTATTTATTTTAGTTTGCAATATATTAGGTATGAACATTTAATTTAGCCAACAAATTATCTTTATTTATAGAAAGCCCATTATTATCCTACCCAACACAACCAATGCCAGTTAGGTATTAGGTGTTTTTAGCGTGTAAAGGTCCAAAAGTCCCAACTGTTTTAACTCCTCTACTTTCCATATTCCATCGTCAAGGTCAATATCTTTAAATCGCATCCTCATTCCTGTTACATGAACCATTAATTTATAATAAAACAATAATAAATAAAATAAATAATAACCCAAAATACATATTACCTTACACGAAACGCACATACCCCCGAAACGGCGAATGAGACGGTTAACGGTAGAAGATAACGGAAAGTCACGGCACTTAACGGAACATAACACGAATTCTGATGCACGCAACGGAACGGAACAGAACACGACGCAACAACGAATCTGATGCTGCGAAAACGAACGGATCAATCAAAGGATTCAACACAAACAACACCAAATACGAATCAAAGTTATGATCTGATGCTTGTTTTAAGTTAGCTTATGAATTTGTTAAGATTTGAAGTTGAATTGATGTGTTTTAATTTGATGAAAGTGAATGTTTAATCCAAAAGTCCTTCAGTTTTGCGATCACAATGGCTGCAAGCATATACTATCATCTATGTACAAAGGAGATCCGTTTTCGTTTCGTTTGGTTTCGATAATTGAATAAGCTTCTTCATCTTTGTGTCAAAATTGAAGGATTGAATTCATGTCGTCGAGTTACAAAAACCGCAATCTTCGCCGGAATCACAGCACCAGCGGAGGTAGATCTGTAATGAAAAAGGTGAGAGGTGATAATACCAAACCTGTACCGAACAACCAGAGGATTTTCATGGAGAAAATCATAAGTCATCGGCCTTGGACATAACGGACAATCGGCTCGGCCTCGGTTCAAACGCCGATCTCCGGCGTTGTTGATGCGACGACGGACGGATCAACGCCGCTAAGGCTCTCTTAACAAGATCTCCACCTTCAACGGTACCGATTCGCACGAGTGAGTTCGTCATCGCAGATCTACGAGCATTCAACCTGTTCGGTGAGTACGTTATCGCCTGATTGTTGCTGAAATTCTTATGCAAATTACACCGGAACGATCCTCGATGAGTCGTCGGAGAACACATACACGTCTTCTTCGGCAAATTCTTCAACGGATTTCCAGCGTTCTGCTTCCGTACAACCTGATCTCGAGTATTCACCGCCATCGACCGGTTCGGAGATCCCGATCTGCTCGCTAACGAAAACTTCACCGACGACGACGTCACCGGCGCCAAACCGTGAAGATTCACACGCGTCGGAGACGACGAACGGCTGTAAACATGACTCGACGACGGAGACGAATAGAAGCTCGAACTCGTTGACGACGCAAACGGCGACGAGACCTCAGCAGCAAACGCCGATGAATAGTTTCCGATTCGACCGTACGGCGAACTTGATCGGCTAAACGCCGATGTCAACGGCAGCACCGGAGCATTTGATTTTCTAGAAGATGATCCCATTTTTTCCGACGAGTACGTATTTTGGTGTTTGTGTGTGAGAGAGAGAGTATGGAGAAACGATGAGAGAGGAAGGAGGGTGATTTTACTGAAGGGCCCTTGGCTCTTCAGTTGGGCAAACCTAGCTCTGGTTCGATGGTTAATTTATAGGAGGAGGATTGTGGTGGTATGGATTGTAATTAAGGGGAACTTTAGAGGTTAATATGCGGAGATTGTGTTGGTTTCTGTTGGTTAGGTTAACCACAAGAGATGGGGACAGCTAACCATGGTTAAGCTAGGGTTTTTATTATGTTAGCTTGGAGAATGATCGGACGGTTGTGAATCGACAGGCGGCAACCCAACGCCGGATCAAAATTTGTGGGTCGGATGACAATTTCGAAGCGAATTTGAATTTAAAATTTTGAAATACTCTTTGCCACCGATTTCCGAATAATTTTATAAATTTTTTTTATTTTTATACTTTTAGTATAATTATTTGCTTTATATAAATAATTTAAAGTCTTTTAAGGAGAGAATTTTGAAATATTCAATTTAATTTAATTAAAAGTATTTATTTAGGATGGTAAATTTGAAAAATAGTGGCATCATGGCATGAGGCACTCGATTGACCATGGACATACTCATTGAATCCATATGGGGTTGACCAGCTGGTGCAATTGGGGTGTCCCATGTGGAAGGAGTGATGGTGAATAATAATGACCATGATGCAATAATGCTGTGCAGGTTTAAATGTATCACATTTTCATGACAATAGTGTGACAAAGGTTTGGCTAGTGAACTTGAACATAAGCAAGCAAGCATAAATTACAAGTTTGAGATATGAATGTTACAGCAAATAGGCTTCTAAAGATTAAGAGTCCAGTTTTAGTTCTCGATTTTTTAGAAAAATGTATGCGTATGACGGTATCCCAAGGGGAGAACCGATAGACGATTGTTCTCTATCCATGAAGGCCATGGACAACAAGTTCTATTGACCAAATAATTGTATCTAAGTTAAGGTCGAGCGATGTTAAAAAGGAACATTTTTTTAACATCAAAGGGTGACAAGGACCTTTTTCGAACCGCAAAGGGTGATAAAGAAGTAAAGGTTGGTTAGTAATATATTTAAATGTAAAGTGTAATTGGGTGTTGATCTTACATGATTTATATATCTTATCTAAGCATGTTAACGAGATCTAGTTCATGTTTTATGATGTTTTACAGTAATGCAACACAATATTTTCACACCTTTAAGATATCAAAAATATGTGTTTATAGTTTACTCATTCCTCAAAAGTATCTAATTTTACTTTTTACATACGTGATATATGTATAGTGGGTGTTTGAGATTGCTTATTTTGAAGCAACTTTTGACTTATTAATTTTTAAAAAGTTAACAAGTCAAAAAAAATGTTTGGCAAAATCAAAATAATTTTTCGAACTGACTTTTCATAAATGGTAAAAATAAGGTTTTGAAAAGTAAGATTCCTATTAACTTCACTCATTTTAAAAGTATAACTATTTTGATCATTTTACGACATTTAGTTTATAAGTTAATCCAAACACTTTTTTAAAAACTCTTTTTGAAAAGTTATAAATTAATAAGTTATTTTTGTTAAAAGTGTTTTTGAACTAAAATAAGCAATTCCAAACAGACCCGTAATTTGTCTTTAATTGTTGGGTCTTAAACAAGATATTCATTCACAATTTGTAGTAGCGCACTCTCATATTGTTCCATAAAGGTTAAATTAAGCAAAAAGTTATAGCCACGGCATCAATCAAGTAGATATTTTAGCAATGCATGAAGCAAGCCGAAAATGTATTTGATTGAAAAACACGAGATAAAAAGAGTGGTAGAATTTCAAACACTTCTTGGCATATGTTTTTTCACTCATGTCTCACAAAGAGTGGTAATGTTATTGTTCAACACATCATTAATCTTACACGTTTTGTTCATTGAGACGTTTCCTACATGGACATTTAAGAAATAGTTACCGGGTTGTGCTAACCATATGGATTCCGCTATACAGTGATATAGCCATCGAAAGAACAAGTGGTTGCACTCTCTTTTGTATATGTCTTCGTAATATTTTAACAAGCTAACATTTTAAACGCGTTAAAAGAAAATTAGTTACTCTTTTTTCCCAAATCAAATGTTTATCCCACTGGGTTTTACTTGGTTCGATATTAAAAAAGCATAAGACTTAATATGATGGGCATCTAACATAGGTGTTATGGATAATTACAAAATACATGTCTGTAGCACTTAGATAAATTGAATTATGTTCTATATCACCTAAATACAAACTAGAAAAGTCTGAATTATATTAAATAAATATTTTGTGGGAGCTTTATAATATTACTTCTACAAGTATATATCTACTTTAAGAGATGAATAAGATATATATTTAATTTTATTTTCTACTTTTTTTATCCTCTCCCTACCATCTCATAATAGTTTTTTAATAGCAACGTAATTTTATAAAACACCTAACTAGCAAGTCATTAAAAGGGGAAAAATTAGCAATTGCATAAATAACAAAGGTTTTTTTTACCCACCGTACGCCCTTAACGTTTGATCGACTTTAGATAACACTATCTCATAGCAGTATAATACCCTCAGTGCATCATATTTCAAACACCCACAAACATCTCATTTCAATTTCCACAAATCTTCCTAAAAGACCACTTTCTCTTCAATGATAAGTCTCCTTTCAAACTTCTTTAATATTTTACTATCAACACCTCTTTTTCATATTTATTTTTTCCATCAAGTTGTTTTTCTATAATAAATAATTTTGTAGTACTTAAATATATAATATTATATACAATATATAATATTTATACATTGTTAGGTTCATTTGATAATTCGTAATGATTTTCAACATCTTACTATACCTCCAATAGAGATGTCCTCTTTTAGACATAACGTGCCCATTCATTTTTATGGCGTTGGAGATGCTTCAATAACTGACACGGATGTTTCATTAATATTATGCGCAACAAGTTTTTTTACCTGTCGCGCGTTGCCACTGTATCGTACGTAACGTGATGTATAGATTACAATAAATTTGACTCATTTTCGAATTAAATTTACATCAATACGTAGAGTGACTCGAAATTGTATCGTTGAATAAAACATATTATACTTGACCCGACTTTTTTCCAAACAAATTAATGTCGAAACATTTATATTTGACTTGTATCCGAATTAAATTTACGTCAAAACATAGAGTAAACGAAAAAAGTATTATATTTGATTTGACGCGTTTCCATACAAAACTTACATCGAAACGTTTATATTTGACTCAACTAATATCTGAACAAAATTTACATCAAAACGTAGATGTTTGTTGAAGCGTCGACAGTTCTAAAACATATATAAAGTTAAGCACGCAAACATTTAACCCGAGCCATTTCTGGTTACGTCCAAATGTGAACGGACTCGAATTTTATATTATATAGGGGTAAACCCGAAACTTTAGAAACTTAAGGGGATCAAAATAATATTTTTTAAAGTTTTAGAAAAATTTTACGGGTGAAAAGTGTCAATAGGAAAACTTGAGGGGGGGTTTTTTGGCATGTGGCATTGGCTGCCAACCTATGTATAAGTATAATGGTTACTAATAATATAATAGTTTATATGTATTTTTTAGCTTAAAATATAATTTTTAATAGAGATGGATAACGTCGGGGAGACGGAGGTAGCTTTGACATTTTATCATGAAGCTAGCTATTAAAATGGTTGGACCATTGCCAAAGGGACTTCGTTAAACGAATGGTTTTCATTACGTAGCTTGTCCATTTGCTTGGACTCCATATTTAGGGCTATTGGTTCAACGAATATGACAATTAAAATATTTATGATTTTCAATAATGGTGGATGATATATGCTATAAAGCAAGATTGAATGTAATTATTGTATAAGCGACTATTGTGGATGTAACATCTATAGGCAAATCTCATGTCAATCGTGTACAGTAGAGATTTCTAGAATGTTCTGTCTTTAATATCATCGTGTTTTGGGTTTATTGGTTGTGGATGAGAGGAGAACTCCACTCTTAGACTTGCTCAGGTGGTGACAATCTAGGGATGAGTGATCTCCATAAAAAGTTTTCACCCAAGTAACAAAAAAAAATCCGCGAGCTCATTGTGAACAAATAAAAAACTAAATGTTACAATGAAAGAGTAAGTTTTATTCAAAAGAGAAGGTGAAGTTACAAAATATGTTAGACAAAATGTGTAACTGATGGGGTTTAAGAGTAGAGTTAGAGTTATTGTGAGGCCTAGAGCAGTTTACAACACAAATGTATATAACAATTATTATCAGATTTTTAGTAACCAAAACTACAAATACAAAAGGTGTAAATATAAGTGATAATGATGATGATGAAAAACAGCTAGATAGTCAAATCTTATAACACAAATTCATTGTAAATTACAAATCAAGTTTGAAAATCAAACATAAATAATCATTGTCAAGAGAAGATGAGTCGTTATCATCAGCCCATTGTGATGATAAGAAAAGTTGTTAGTGCAGTCCAATGTTTTTAGAACCGGATCGAACGTCGAACCGGACGTCTTACTGGTTCGGTGGTCAGACCGGTCGGACCGGATTTAAGAACCGGATGACGTCATAATTATATATATAGTATATTATATATATGGTTATATATATAATTAAATATAAGTAATTTATATACGTATTTTATAGTTATATATAAAACTTAACTATATTTTTATATCTAACATACTAATTTATGATTCAACACCCCGTTTTTACCCATTAAAATCAAAAAAATAAAAAAAAATAAAAAAAATTACAAAATCCTGTCCGAACCGGTCCGGTTTCCCGGTCCGACTAGCGGTTCGGGATGAACCGGCCGGTTCGTGATGAACCGGCCGGTTCGACCGGCCAGAAACGAATCGATGTGAACCGGACCGGCCACCCAGCCGATCCCCGGTCGGACCGGCCGGTCCGATCCGGTCACAAAAACACTGGTGCAGTCACAAAACTCTTCTGTGACCAGTTAAATTGTGTTTGCATATTTAATTAGATTGAAAAACGAGAAAAATAAAAGAAAAAAACATGTCAAGTTATTTATTATACTATATGGTTTAAGAAAAAAAATATTTGTGCTACCTAAATTAATTAAATATATGCGCGCGTAGGTGTTATACTTAACCTATAAGGTTAAAATAATGTTGTTGGCATATGTCATCAACCACTACTCAAATTTTCATCTTATACCTTTCAAATTACAACTTACGCTTTTAAATTTCTAATGTTTCAATTTGACTTTTGTATTATGTATAATGCATGTATGACTTTGACCTACTAATTTTTTATTAAGTTAATATTTCTTTCAATAATTTTTGTTTGTTAACTAGTCTTTTACCAGTCGTGCGTTGCGACGGTGTCGTATACGCGTAATAGAGTATAGATTACAATCAACCTCACTCGTTTTCGAACTAAGTTTACGTCGAAATGTATACCAACTCAAAACGTACATTAAAATAAGCATGCGTGTGATGCGGTATGTAGCAAAGAGGCTCCGATCCTACAAAATGTGGTATAGTAATTTTTTTTTTTTCAGATCAATACATGTTAGTTCTTTTGTTTCACAAAGCCCACTAACTAATAGGGTTTAAATTAATTATTTTATTCAAACGTTGTAAATTGAAAGTGTGCAAGTGAAATAAATTAATATAGAATACATGAATAAAAGCAAAACGTGGGCCAATTAATCGATGCCACATATTATGACCAAGCAATAGTTTGTTTTCACTGTTCATCACAGTGGTTTTTGTATAGTATTTAATTTTAAAATTAATAATTTGTGTTTGTGTTTACTTTTTTTACCGTCCTAATATAAATTTTGTTAAAAACGAAAATATAGGGTATCTTATTAATTGATATCGTATATTATATAGACTGACGGTAACGTGCTAATATCGTGAAACCGAGACCGATACCGATCGAAGAATATCGGTATTGTTATATAACTATTCTTTATATATGATTCGATCTTCACAACCAAGTTGCTGTATTTATACGTTTAATTTATGTATTTAACCACGTTAATATCACCGCCACTATGTGTCGAACAAAGTTCACCCCATCGTACAAACTTAATTTCTAGTTTTAAAAGTATCTACTAAACATGACGTTCACATAGTTATCTACCACTCATTCTCACATTGCTGCTTATCTCCTTAATAGTTAACTAGTTGTAATCTCATGTGCATTCATCGTGGAACTTCATAATAGGACCAAATTTCAAAACACAGATATAAAAACATATAGTAATGACTATTATGACACAAACAAAAAAAATGTTTAAAAAGATGTAGATGTTGCTTAGGGTAATATATTGCATATGGATTGACGGAAAAGCAAAATGTTTTGTGAGAGTCCATGCCTTTCAATTTTTACCGATAAATGCCAAGTCTTTATAAAATACTAACTAAAATGAACCAGATCGGATTTCGTATATTGATTTAATATCAATTTGTACCCTACCTAACCTGAACCAGATCGGAAAATATGAAATTGGATGATAGATATCCGAATTTTGAAATTTTCACACACCTAAAAAAAATCCTTGAGTTTCCCACTATTTGTAGTTCTCATTTTTATACATCTTTCCATGGAATAAATAACTAAATCATTTATCGGCAAAATGTATACACATTACAGAAGTTTAAATCACTGAAACCAAATCAATGTCTTTGTTCTAAAGAGCTCGTTTTCATCATCTGGCCTTTCGTGTTATCCAAATTTGTCATCCTGGCTGACTTGAGGTCCACGCATAAAATTGGGTAGGAATGTAATGCTTAACCCAAAAGGAAAAGTTTATTACGATAATGATTTGTTATGAAGATATTTTGGCATAATGTTCAAAATACTCCAAAACTAGATTCTACAATATTGTAATTACAAGTATTTGCTGATAAGTAATCACACAATGTGTCTAACGTACGTGAGATATGAACTAATAATTGTTTAGTTAATTGCATATATATGTTCAGTGGTGCATTCAGAATCTTGAAAGGGCTAACCTTGTAGATTTTTTTTTGCAGATGGATGAACTTTTAGTGTATCAGGTTCGTTGTTCAAAAGACTTTCTCTTTACCTTACCCTTTGCGTATTCATCTTTTCGAAAGCCCAGACCCATTCTTCTGGATCTGCATTAGTCCTATTCCGGGTGCAAAGCCTCTTCAATAAAGACCTCTTTCTTTTTCTTTCTCCCCCATTTATCATTTTGTTGATTGAAAGAGAATAAGCGCTATCCATTGAGTAAAGTAAAGGGAGGGTTTGCTACAGTGATTCGGGTGGTTGGTGGCCCCTTCGAGAGTTGCGGGGTTGATTCTATAATGCAAGAATTAGGTTTGTTTAAAGAGGGATATCAATGAATATATTATTACTAGCTTTAGTAAACCCGTGTATTACACGGGTTGAATAAAAAAATATTAGATAGAATAAAAATTTATTAATTATAAATCAATATTTTAAAATAAGATATGATTGAAATATTTCTTATAGTAAATAAAATAAAATTTTTATTTCAAAACAAACGTTTTAAAAAATGCCATACTTAAAACTTTTTTCTTATAACTCTCAATAATTATTTTTTGTTTATAAAAAAATTATTTTTTAAAACACCAAATAATATTTTGTATTTTTTAAAAAGTTTGATGTTCTAAAAGTTTTCTAATTTTATGAATAATAATTTTCTTAGAAATAACATTAGTAAAAATATCTTTTACTTAATTTATTAAAAATTATTTTAATCTAAAAAAATAAATCATATTATTAATATTTAATGTGATTATTAAATAGGAGAAAGAAACGAGAAAAATTTATTGATGAGGAATATGTTGTTGACATTTGTCCCTCATAGATAACTTTTTATTAAAGTAGGGAGATTATTATCAAATACATAGAATGGATTTATATTTTGTCTATATTCAACAAAAAGTTTGCGCTAACTTCATTAGTCGCTAAGGTGCCGTCCAAAAGAAAAAATAGTCGCTAAGAAGACATCTTCATTTTTTTAAATGAAGGCATATGTTATAACTATATAAAAAACTACGACTAACAGACTAGCTAGTTAAGAAAAGAAAACATTGCATGAATAAAAATGGATTTAAAATCACATTGTTCATTTCAGCTTAAGTTTTTGATTTCTGCTACTATACCACAAAAAAAAAAAAAAAAAAAAAAATGCATGACCACATCAAATAAAGATTGAGTCTGAAGCTAAGTTTTCAACAAAAATAAAAAAAAATAAAAATAATAAAAAACTTGTAATCATCTGCATAAAAGAAATGAGATAATGTTATTTCTCCACTATTAATTATTGGCTTTAAAATAAACAATATTCTCTATATAATTTGTTCCTTCAAATAATCTCCTGCACTTCTTCTAAAGAAATGAGACCAAATAATCTCCTGCTCTTCTTCTAAAGTCACTTGCTCATTTTAGCCTCTAAGAAACCTTTTGACTGTTTAAAAGATTTTTAAATCTACCACTTCTATTTGTAATCGGGTTATCTTTTATCATATAGTTCAACAATCATAATGAACTCTTTCCACCGGACTCATATCATTACATCCTCGTCACCCTCCAGTGTCTGGACTAAAAGTTCACTGCGATGATTACAGTAGTAATTCACTTATATAGATGTAATAAACACTTTCTTTGTTGCGATTTATAAATTATAAAATTGTATACAGTGCAATAATGATTCTATGTGATTTTATCAACATAACTATCTCGTTACCAAGAAATTAATATGAAATAGATTTTTAAGTCAACTAAGTATGTTTAAACATTGTTTTAGGGTCTTAATATAAAGACACCCACCCAGACAAATCGACACCCCCCTATACGCCGCGTATGGGTCCATACGCGACATATAAGGTTGAATACACAGAAAACGAGGAAGATTCAGGGGGGCCGTCAGAGAGCTATACACCCCATATAGCCCTATACGACCCCACTATACGACACATATAGGGCTATATGACGCGTATAGCGAATTTCGACACTGACTACGAGGAAAAATTCAGGGGGCTGTCAGATGGCTATACGACACATATAGCCCCATACGACACATATAGCCCTATACGACCCCCCCCCCCCATACGACGCGTATGGAGCTATACGACACGTATAGAAATTTTGGGATGTTGATTTAAAATATTGAGGTGTCTATTTAACCGAACCCTTGTTTTATTAGTTAACCATATGCCACCTATAGGCAGCTTGTACTGTTGTACACTTTCATTGTTTTCAATTCTAAAGTCAATAAATCAAAGATGCTTCATTTTGAAGACTGCAAAGTCATAGTAACATATAACTATTACCTTACAAGTGAGAGAATATATTAAAAAAAAGAGCATGTCAATGTCATGGTATTATTTAACGTAACATAATAATTAATCTACAATGTCAATTTGAAATTTAGATATTATATTAATATTTTAAAAATGCAAATTAAGGTGATATTTATAGGCCAAACATCAAACACTAATATTTCTATTTGATTAGGGTTTATTTTTTTAATGTCAAAAACCTACACTGCTCTTTAATTATACCACTTAAACAGCTCACTATCATATGAGCATGAGTTTACTTAAAAAAAGATCTTTTACCACTAAGCTACAACTAAGGTGCTATTTGATTAATTCATTACTTAAGGAACATATGTTAAGATTTTCTTAATATACTTCTTTTTAATATTAATTGTGCCCTCGTTTCAATCTATACATTGCTTTCAGAATAAAAAAAATCTTTCCTAATTAAACCAAGGACAAATTTGGAAAAATAAAAAGCTTTTGGTTATTAGGAACAACTTTTAAATAAATAAAATCAAGCCCAGCGTCTTAGTTAACATCTCTTAAATAAAGAATACTAAATAAATGGCTATTAAAATAAAAGATAAAAAATAGTAGAATACATAAAGTAAAATATCACGAAACATCATTTCAGGATAACATTTTTAGCTCCAAGAATTATTATTAAATTTCTAATAGAAAAATGAAAAGAGTTGTTTAAGTGGTTGGGGACTTGGGTGGCAACCTTTCCATATATGAAGGAACAAATTATATAGAGAATATTGTTCATTTTAAACAAGTGATATATTAGAGAGGTCATTGTAGCGTGTAATTGTGTTTATATAATATAATTTAGTCGACACAAACAATCAAATGATATAGACAGATACATAATACATCATACATACATGCATGTATATTCTCACATGCAACATACATACTATTATGCCACACCCATATGCTTACTATTCTACATATATATGTAGCCACGAGGGACACCATATTTGAAAGTCTAAGGTAAACTTTCAAATTAAGGCTTTTTCAAAGGAGATGCAAGAATAAACTATAAAACTTTATACTAGTCAGAGTTATTCATTTTAACATAGAATTAAAAAATATGTAGATATTGTAGTGTAGCTTTATACTAATTACTATCTTTAGGAGGAAGGGGCACAAAAAACTTACACAAAAGTATCATCGCCAACGTCAAATAAAATATGTTATCTCATTTGTATGTAAAACAATTCTAAAAGGTTGCAATATTATTTTTTACCCCAAACTACCCTAGCTCCATCAAACGGCAATGTAAACACCTCTTTACTTGCTTTCTTCATTGGGTTCACAAACCCAAAATGGAAGACGTTGCCTCAACCCACCCGAGGGACTTGCGGTGGTGTTCCCGCAATGCTCTCTACTACCCGAAGCTTGAACCCCTAGAACACCTTGACTACACTTATAAAGTAGACCGATTTTGGAGTAATATTACATATACCACTTTTAGAAAGTGATATGTACTTTTGACCATGAAAGTTAAAGCAACAACATGTATGTCAGCAATATTGAACTTGATACTTTGATATTTCGAGAATAACACCCTTGGTGATTATTTCTCATAATACCAAATTACCAATGACCTTTTTCTCAGAGAATTTCTCATTATACCACCACATGATATTTTTTGGATAGCTAGTTAAACAAATTATGGGCCAAAATGAAACCCTAAGTTTTTGAGGGCCTAAATAGAAAAGCCTTTTTAATTTCTAATGTTGGGCCACGACATGCAATTGGGTAGGACATTGAGTTTAATTTTTTTTATTGGTTCGAGTCCATATGTATGGTTTTAGTCTTTTAGACAACAGACAATACTCCTAGCTTTAGTCCTATAAGTTCTAACTATCTAAACCCATTAACCTAAATTGAAACCAAATTTATACGCTCTTAAAAAAAAATACAATAAATGTTATTGTTAAAGTTTATAAAAACTTAAAATCCATATAATTAGCATAGTTAAGTATTTTACATATCAAGTTGGTATCTGATATGATTTTAAGATCATGCTTTGGCCAGGCGATTGGCATACGAACTAGTAAATTTTAAGCACATAAAACCATAAACGAGTATACGTGATTTCTATGAATTCTATTGGTAATGAGTAATAGGAGCCTAACGAGTATACGTGACTAGTATTACCAAAACCCGTGTCATTTTCAAGTTTCAACGTAACTACATTCATTTCCATCATAATTTTAATGAGTCGATATCGAGTGACTCACAAACATAAGATTTAGATTCACACCCTAGCTTTATCCATTGTAGTAATCTAACTTCACCGTCTATAGTAATCAAGTCCATAAACCTTAAATGTATATAAAAATCACAAGTATTATTGTTAATGTATAAGTCTATATATATACATTCTACTAAAGACGGTTAATTACACAAACGACAACCTTCTATTCCAAACAAACATTAGCGACGATAATTCTCTACCGTTATATTTACAAAGCTCCGTTGCTAAAAAATCGTTTACAATCTTCTTCACACATCTTTCTCCCATCCTCGTCCGCTTCTACCGATAGCGTTATTCGTATAAACACGATATCTCCTCTCCCTCCCGTAAATCACCCACAAAATGAGCGAAAACATCACCGCTAGCGACACCATCAACAGCCCGACATAGATCCAGTTGAGGTAGCGACAAAGCCCCGGGCAATGGTCGCGAGAGATGTCGGTAAAAGTCTGGCGGACAAACGTGCAATCTTGAAGATCCACCAAAAACGGCCTGTACAAGCACAACGAGTAGCCTAACTCGATCCCAGAGGACATTTGGCTAAACGAATCCGGCGTTAGGCGGCCCGTTGTGGTGCACACCCCGTTTGATGACACTTGACAAACGTATTTACTATAGACGTGTGAGGCGTTACTCAATGGCACTTCATCGGGTTCGCATGCTCGGTTAGTGAAGTCGGGGTTGAACGGGTTGCATAGGGGTGGCATCATCGGGCCCGATTGGTTGAAGTATAGCGGGGCGTTGGTCGGTGGGAAGTTGCCGTTTGTGACGTTTGTTATGACTTGATTGATCACATTTACGAGCTGGACCGTGACTTCTTTGGACCGCATTGAGGTCTCGTGAGCCGTGGCGTTGTCTACACATGGAAGGATGTCGTCTAGCGTCGTGTGAGCCGTTGGGTTTTCGACCCACTGGTTCATCGCCTCGCAGCTGTCTGCGGTCACGCTGTTGTAGAAACGTTAGTTTTGGACTTGTGGTGACAAGAAGTAACATGATTAGTGACAAATAAAAATGAATTGCTTACTTGTGGAGACAGAGGAACACGCTGCATAATATAAAGGTTGTGGTCACAAATACCCATCCAAATAACACCAATCTGCAATTTTGTAAGTAAAATTGTAAGTAATATTAAACATGCCATTGGTTTTATAACAATAATAATAACACTAATAAATTTCACTCACGTATAAACCATGCATTGCATGCCAAGAATGGAAAACACTGCAAAATAGGCATTTTAAAAACATTATTCGAGGTTAAAAAAAAGTTTAAATCTATCCATTTAGCTATTACAATTTACAAATAATTACATCCAATATTCCAATTATAATATGTCACGTTCATCAAGATTACTACAATGATGCAAATTATGGCAAATTTTGCGTCAATGTTGATGCGTGCGGTAGCAAGTCTAATCGACGAAAAAGTGGTTAATTTTTTTGTAAAAATGGTCCATGATTTAAAAAAAAAAGATTTTGTAACAGTAAAGTTGACCAAAGTTGACCAAAATATAGTGATAACTATATTTAATAAACATGTGTATTACACAGGTTGAATAAAAAATCATAAATAGAATAAAAATTTATTAATTACAATACGATATTTTAATAAAAGATATGACTGAAATCTTTCATATTATAAATAGAATAAAAATTTCGTTTAAAAAAACGTTTTAAAAAAATATCATTAAAAATTTTCTTATTCTAAATCTCAATTTTATTTATTTTTTGTTTATAATAACTTTATTTTTTAAAAACATAAATTTTAAAATTTTTGTATTTTTAAAAAAATTTGGATGCATTAGAAAATTTTCTTATTTTATAAAAAAACTTTTCTTTATAAATAACATTAATAAAAGATATCTTTTTTAATTTAATAGTTTTCTTAATATAAAAAAATTAAATAATAATATTATTATTAATATGATTATTTAATAGTAAATAGAAACGAGAAATATTTGGTATAATATTAATAAAAAGATATATTTCTTAATATATTAAAATTTTATTTTAATCTAAAAAAGTATTAATTAATATTATTAGTTATTAATGTGATTATTTAATATGAGAGATAATCAGAAAAATTTTGATGAAATAAAATATGATGTTGTCACATGTAACTTCTAGTTATTATTTTATTAGAGTAGTAAAATTTTAATAAAATATTTAGTAAAAATGTAAAATGTTATTTACATAACATTTACGTGTGGGTTGCTTATGATTAAAATTTTAGAACTTTTAATGGTTTTTGGGACCTAAAAAGGTAAGTTGCATTTAACGAAAACAAACGAAAACGAACTCATCCTTTACAACTAGCAAATCAAAGAAACTTACTGAATCCAAGAAACGTCAAAAACAGCATCACAGCAGCTATAACAATCAACACTATTCTCCTACAATAACACCACAAACGTATTAAAGCATCTTATCAACAAAAAAAAAATTATGATCACTACTAATTATTTTTGGTCGAAAATAGCATTTGTGACCATTCGAAACAGTCGCAAATCACAATTGTTTTGGTCACTAATTTTGCAAGCTTTGATGAAAAACCGTCGCAAACCTTCCAACCGTTACCCAGTTTTCTAATAGTCCATTTTAAGCTCGGGTAGAGGTATTAAAAACTTACACCGTTTGAAGAATCTCATGAATGTCTTGTTTATTCTCTTTGGTTCTCTGAGACAATTCAATAGCCGAAACATTAAGCTTGGTTTGTATCTCATCAATGTCAGCCTGCACATCAACAGGCAAAAACACTTGTGCAACCGCTATTTTCTTCGCGGCAGCAAGATCATCCGACACATTTCCAAGCGTTTTCGCAGTTTTCTCCGCTTGATTAACGATATACCTCAACGCTTTCGTTGTACTTATGTGAAATTTCCCCTGACCCGTGTACAAAACAATGCATCCAACACTGAAAAATGTATAAATTCCAATAAAAACCGAAATGATCGAATATGATTTGTTTAGTGATTGGAAAATAAAGATTTATGATGGTGATAACGTACACTGCCGTGATGGTGAAGAGAATCAGAAGAACGAGAGATAGAGTGTAAGCGGTTTTCGAGTAGCCATAAGGTTGGTTTCGACGACAGCAACAGTAGCAGAAGCATGTTAGAGATAAGAATAGACCAAAGAACACGAACCAAGCTGCAGCCACAACGAAGAATGGTGCAGCCGTGAACGCCACAGACTGCAACCATGAAAACATAAGTGATACATGCATGCACACATGAGATTAGAGGGTTTTGATGAACATGTTTTAATTAAAAAAATAATAATATTACCATTTGATTTGATGTATATCATGTGATTTAGTTTTATATTCAAATAAACAAGAATCAAGAAACTTACAGCCCAATAATGGCGCTCTTTAATGTTCCAACCTCCTCTGTATTTCTTGAATTTGTTAAGAGGATCTTTTCTTGTTGTTCTTTCTTGAGCCAAAATCAGTGATGCATTCCCATTCTTTTGTTCATCCCCAAGTAGCCTCTTGCTCCCTTGTAAATCCTCCAAATCATAATTTTCCCTTTCAATTTTCCCTACAAAATCAGAAAAAGAATTAATCTTTATCCCTAAAATTTCTGCAAGAAAAGCACATTTTCTTGATGAATGAAAGACAAAATCAAAAAAAGAAACAATCTTTGCCACCCCCTCCAAAAACCCTAAAGCAAAAAGACATTTTCTTGGTGAATTTAATCTAATATTAAAAAAAGGAAACAATCTTTATTACCATCTCTAAAACCCTAAAAATTTCTACAACAATTCAACAAACACACATTTTATTCGTGAAATCTAAGTCAATTTCAAGAAAAGAAACAACCTTGATCACCTCCTCCAAAAATCCTAAAAATATATGAACAAAAACACATATTCTTGATGAATTCAAACCACAATAAAGAAAAGGAAACAATCCTTATCAACTCCTTTAAAAACCCTTAAAAATTTCTCAAACAATAACACATTTTCTTGATGAATGAAAGCCAAAATCAAGAAAACATGAAGAACCTGAAGAGGGTGTTGAATGGGAGATGTTGAAATGGGATTCTGCATTTGATAGACAGAAACAAAAAGCAAGAAATAGAAGAAAAGAAACTGGGAATGGGAATGAAGCCCTTTTAAGCATTATGATTTTAAAAGCTCTGTTTTTCGGGTTTGAAGATTGTGTGATTTCAAGAACAGACATGAGCCATAGAAAATAATTTTGGGGGCCGAAATATGCTGCGGGAGTCGGGAGATGATTTTTTGTAGGGATTTGACATGTAATGAAGGTTTTGATTCACATACACATTGGGTGTGTGAACGAGAGAGAAACAGAGTCAATGTAACAAACAGTGTCACATTAAAACTGTTCAAAATGTATGAAAGGTGTGAGAAAGTGTTTGTGACAAACTAAACCCCCACCCTAGACACACACACACACTAAGAGGCTGGTTTGTTAACAGGATGGTAATAGGAGAGTCGTAACAGGTATAGGTAATTTCAATCTCATATCTGGTTAGAAAATTATATCTCATATCTGGTATAAAACTCATCGAGTATGTATCGTGTGGTCACCCATCATACATCATCAGGTATCTCCATTAGTTTCATAAATAATACGTGTTGTATACTCATTAGGTATCTCTTTGACATTTCTTTCAAATCTCTTTGTCACCATGCCTCTTCAACCAAATCTATTTGCCGCTGTCTCGCTAACTCTCTTCCCCAAAAAGTCTGATTGTCAAGTTATACGTGTAGGAGATCTGGATAATGACCGAGTGAAAGAGAAATTAGAATTAAGGAATTTGGGGTTGATATAATATATCAAAATAACTAAAATTACAATTATAATACAATTGAAGTAATAAAATAAATAAAAATTATGTCAGGCATGTAATCGGATAAAAAGTTATGTTTAGTTGGGTCAGATAAACAAATATATTATGTAATCTTATATTCGTCCTAAAACCACGAAATTAAAAAAGAAAATTTGCAGTACATTTATTTAATAAAAAAATCACAGTGCTTTTATTCAATAATTATTTTTTTGCCAATAATAACTTGTTTAGAATGAATTTTTATCTTAAGTGCCATACCTAGAAATTTTTTACATAGGATCCAGCAGGTTTTAAGGGTCAGTCTCTATCGCTAATTATTAAATCTTTTTTATACTGTCCGATTTGGGTTGAGAGGGACCACACAACAAGAAGACATAAAAATCAAATTAAAACAAATAACATTCAAAACTATGGCTGTAAATGAGACAAGTAAATCGTGAGTTACTCCGGACCGGTTCGCCAAAATCTCGAATCAAGCCGCGCTTAAACAAACTTGAGTTCAAGCTTATACTAATTATCATTTAATAAATGAGTTTGAGTCAGAGCTTCACAAATCGAGCCCTCTCAAATGAATTTTTTTTTATTTTAATTTTTACTTGATATATGAACTATATATTTATATAGATAATTATTATTATATAAAAAAAATGTGATAAAAATAATTAAATTATAAACAAGGGGATCTTAACCGGAGCTCGAGTTTGAAAAAATCCAAACTAAAAAATCTCAAGTATTAAAAGTAAAGCTTACACGAGACGAGCTTGAGCCTTACAATTAACATTCTACACGAGCCGAGCTCGAGCACAAGATTAAGCTCTCTTATGTAAAAGCAATCAGGCTCGGCATGACTTGTCTACAATCCTATTTAAAAGTCATGGTAACATTCAAATAAATATATATTGAAACAAATAGTCAACTAATAAATCAATCAATCTAATATAGCAATATACTAATAAATAATCTAATAATTAATCTATCAAATAATGAGCTAATAAGATAAATGATTTATTTATTCAAACTAACTGTTTTATATTTGTCACTTATTTTATAGGGTCGTTTCATAATAATGGTTGGTTTCAAAATTGGGTCGTATAATTCTTTTTAGGATTAAGCTTTTAATCTTATATTTATTAGGACTTTTTAAATTTAAGGGGTCTCTTAATTTTTCTCTGTAGTATCCCGATACATGTTGGGCTATGAATCCGAGATGTTTCAAATCTTAGGATATTTCTAACATGTTTGTGAATTTTTCTTGATTTCAGTTCATAATAATCCCGCAAACAATAAAAATATTACCGTTAGTAGAAAGAAGTAAATAAATGAGTATCCGGAGAAGGACACGATGAGCACACGTTACCTGTGTCTACACATACAGAAAGCGTGGTAAAACCGTAAATTGGTTGAAGAGTTGCTAACTTGCTAACTAAAAATAAAATAAATTTTTTTTCTCTTGTCATGGCCCAAACTAATTAGCCCAATTCATTTTAAATAGAAATGAAAGGAGCCCAACCCAAACTCCTTTATTAAGCCCACTTTAATTTCAGACACAAGTCTTTGACAGATCCAGATCAAGGTGTTTTATGAAGGGCGGACTAGAACCGGTTCAAGGTGACCTGGATCCGAACAGGTTAACGGGAACGAACCGGTCAAAACCATCTAAAAACTGCTTAAACTGAAAAAAAGTCGGTCAAAAACCAATTAACAACCCGAACCGAACAAGTTTCAAACCAGTTTTGACTTGAAACGGGTACCTATAGGAATCGGAACGAGTGCTAGAAAACCGATTTGTTGCATCTCTAGTCCTGAGGATGTATGCTTCGTACTGCTTCTGGAAAAAATGTGTATTATATTTGCCTCTGGCATGTATTTAAAGAAATTTGTAAGTTGTAAAAAAAGAAAAGAATATGTATTATATTAGCAACGAATGTACTTCTTGATTCATGATGTTGATCACCTGGCAATTATTTTTCTCAGATTGTGTTCGAACTAATTTCTTTACACTAATTTGTTAATAATATTTTAATCATTTGTTATTGGTTGCTTGATTTTACTTCGACCTTAAATTTTTGTTTGTGTTGACATATGGAGTTCAATAACATTGGTTTAGCCGTCAAGAAAGATGCCATCATCATGCTTTATACACCATTCATAAGAAAAATGTCTAAATAATATTCTTAAGTTGACATTTTTTTATTTATTGATGATTGACTTGGGCAACGCTCTTGCAAAACTCTTTTAAATAGATTCACGAGTTAATTACAAATATGCTTTAGCAAAATAACAGATTTGGTATTAAGGTAGCGTTTGGTACGCAGTAATGAGGGACGGAATGGAATGAACCATTAAGGGTGAATGAATACAGACATGTTTGGTTGGTAAAGGTAATGGAATGAACCATTACATAGTTGATTCCATTCACTCAAATTCATTCCATCCATCCCACCTTCTTTTTTTTCATTCCTTCCCTTCTTTCATCATTAGTCACCAACGCCACCCACGCACTCACTGCCATCGACCGCCACCGCCGCCAACGCCAACCACCGACCACCACCATCGCCGGCCAACATCGTCGTCGGAAACCACCACCATCGGCCGGCCACCGCAACCGCCGGAAACCACCACCGGCCACCATCGCCGCCTGAAACCACCATCGGCCACCACCATCGCCGGCCATCACCGACGCCGGAAACCACCATCGTCGCCGGCCACCGCCGCCGCCGGAAACCACCGCCTGCCACCACCATCGCCGGCCACTACCGCCGCCGGAAACCACCACCGGCCACCACCATCGCTGGCCATCACCGCCGGCCACCACCATCACCGGACACCACCGCCGCCTGAAACCACCATAGGCCACCACCACCGCTGCCAGAAACCACCACCTGCCATCAACACCATAACTACTTTTATATTTCATTCCTTCGTTTTTTTCATAGCTAACAAACAACACAAAGTAATGATTCATTCATTAGGGTAACCAAACAGGACAATGGAATGTAATGATTTATTTAATTCCCTCATCCATTCCATTCTCTCATTCATTCTATTCCTTCGTTCATTCCATTACCTCATACCAAACATACACTAAGTGAAAAAAATAACAGATTTAGATATTAACTTTTAATTTCATTTCGAGTTTGTGTAAAAAGACTAACTTTACACCCTAATTTTACAAAAAAGTTAAGTACGCAAGTAACATGTTTGAGTATTAACATTTTATTTTAATTTGACAGAAAATAAATGATAGTTAGCTCGAATGCCATAACTCATTACAAAACTAAAAGTTAGTATCTAAATCTATTACCTTTTCTAATTAATACTCAAATCTGTTACTTTATGCGAACCACAAGGCTTATATGTGTAACTAACTCTAGATTAAAGATATTAGCATAGGTTTTCAAGCACTTCATTATATTCTCAAACATCACTTGCAATAATAATTCAAGATAAATTGGCTCTTTGTTTGTTCAAGAGCCATTCTTGATAAATTATGGCATAGAGATACTTAAAACGTAGACAACCTTTAGAGTGGTCACCAAAAAGTGCACATTCTTCTGTCATCTTAAGAAAATATGTCTTTCAAACTTGTCCAGTTTTACATACTTACAAGGCATATCATTTGTAGATTATTTGTTCGTCATCTTCAACAGGAGATCATTTCAATCTTTGTAGGAGTTTTAGATTCAATAACATGAATAATTTAAAATTCATGTAGGATATTTTCAGATCAAAATTATTCAATAGTTCACCTAAATAAATCAGTCGGATAAAACGCAGATGCAATAAAAAAAACAAGTATGACATTGTGTGTGATGTTCGAACCAGAAAACAAGAGAGATGACCAAATCTGATGAATTTGTATTTGCAAGCAAGGGTCTAGAAGCTCCCTATAGGTAGTTACCATCTGAAATCAAATTTGTTTTAATTTTGGTAAATTTGATTTGATATGTGAAACTTTATGAAAATTAATTTCTAAACAACTTTTGCTAAAGCTTGACCCCAACTAGGGCTGCTGCCTGTAAATCCCTCCAAGTGAGTGTTGCCCTCATAAAACCCTCATTATACATGGGCAATGTTCAAATACTGATAATCATAATAAATTAATAATAAATTATAATAAGTGTGCACTTCGTGTCTTTTGTTTTGTTTTGATGAATATTATGATTATATTGATCAATTAGTCAATTCAACCATACCAAAATATTTAACAAAATACTATATGATATGTTGTTGTTGGTTCCTACCATTGTCTTGTGTCTTGTGTTCCCTCAAATTGTCCGAATGTAACAATGGCGATACATTTGGGCCCTTGAACTGAATTACATATGAATCAAAATTAATTAAATACATTGTGTTTTGCTAATAAACTCCTTTCTATTAATTTTCCTTAAAAATATTTAAAGTTCAAATAATAGTCCTGACGAAAGAAAAGCAAAACCTACAATATACGGTTGCAAATCTTTTAATTTAGGTTGCTTGATTTTAAATGAGATTGGAATTTTGTGTTTCGTTGACGTTGGAGTTCAAGAATATTGGTTTAGCTATCATGAAAGGTGCCATCAGTCCATCACCATACTTTACACACAAAAGGAAAATGTCAACTTGATAATTGATATTCTTAAGTAGAGTTTTTATTGAAATTTGACTTGGTCAAGGTCCTTTTTTTGTAGAAAACAAGAATTTATCAAATAAATTTTAAAAGATTTAACAAATTCACTACAGTCTGCAAACCAGAGGTTTTCAAGCATTGACATGCTTTTTGGTTCCACTTATGATAAATCACGTAGAGTTTTCATTTTTACTATTTTTTATTGATTTTGTTTTGTGAGTTTGCCTTCTCTCACATAATGCTTTTGATTATTTTCTCTCTTTTTATTAACGTTGGTGAGTGGAAGCGAGCAAAGACCGTTTCTTATACCCTTTCCGCATGATGCGATCGATGTTGCACGACTGCTGAGCAAGAGTAGCGTGGTATCTTGGCTATACCAACCCGTTGGGGTGATAGCGTGGTATTGTGGCTTCCCAAACCCGTCGGGGTGACAACACCACAAGCCATTCTTTGATCATCGCAAGGCATTCTCCTTTTCTCTTTATTTTAATTGCACAATGAGTTAATTGATTCTACAATAAACATGTTAATTTATTGGACATGCTAACCGGTCAATGATAAGTTGCCTTGTACCCAAGACACTAGAGGCAACATGCGCTCGTCGGAAATGAAACACGCCAGACTTGAGTCCAACGTGATATAATCGGAGGTTTGGAGAATGAATCGTGATTCTCTTCGCAGTTGCATAATACTCAATGCCCCATCGCCTACCACGTGGGCTATATGCCCGGAGGTGATTGTAATAAACACATAAAACAATTCTCACTTTCTTAATTAATTATCTTGCTGAACCAAAGGGTCTTTGGATCAAAAGTACCTAGAGGTGTTGTTTTGTGTTCATATCTTAACATGCTACGAGTTTAAGTTTTACTATGAATAAGTTATGTAGATTTAAAAGTAGATTTAAAATATGTGTAAGTTTTCAATTCAAAAAAGTTGATCATGTTTAAACATGTTAAAATCATGTTTAGTTAATTTATAAAACTAGCATCAACAACCAACAGCCAAAACACCACAATAGGTAAATCTGAAACCCTAAAAGGGCTCGTAGAGAACAAAGATGGTCGCACGACCACCATCGACACCATCAACGGGTACAAGAGCACCACCTACTCCACCTCAACCACAAAGGGGAGGCAGAGCGGCAACAAGCTCCACCGCCATCGCCACATTAAAAATCAAAAAGACGAAGATCCAAGCGACCCAACTGTCACCAACACTGTCGCCTTTGCCATTAGAAACAATAATAGCAAGGCCGATGCAGTGGCTTGTTCTCCCGCCTCCTCAAATTGCAAACATCAAGGGAAAGCGCGGTGTGGTGAGGAGTTTTCTCAGCCATCTCAAGTTTCTCTCTCTCTCTAAAACCCCATTTGCTAAAGAGCAAAATGACCATATCAAGTTTTTCTCTCTCTCTAAAACTCCACTTGCCAAAGAGCAAAATGACATGGAACCACATATAAGACAAAGGTAAACAAACATTGTGCAATGGTAGGTTGTACACCAAGCAAAAGAAACGCAAAAACACTATTCATCCAAGTTGCAAAATTAATATTATGTAATTATGTTAACTTAATTTTTTGTGATGTATTTTTTATTTTATTATTATATAATATTTTGTAAATAATATACTAATAATAATAATAATAATAATAATAATAATATAATAATGATAATTATTATTATTATTATTATTATTATTATTTTTATTTTTATTTTTATTATAGATTATTAACTATATTTAAAATTATTAAATATTATTTGTATTAAAATTTTATGTTTGACAGAGTATAACAGAAGTTGAAAGATAAAGTGAAAGATGAGGATGGTGGTGTTTCGGCGGTGATGTAACATCGATACATAATGGTGATAAATGAAAGATGACTACAACAAATGGCGTACGAAGCTGGGTGGTTGAGGTGGCAAGACTGTACCACTTAAAAACATCGTATCATCTTTAGGTACTGCAAGATAACTATGCAACATCTTTATACTAATCGACATGGTTTCGTGAGGAAGAAAAAAAAAAGAAGTAACATAGAGCTAGGGAAGAGCTCCCAATATGGCTCAAGTATCGGAATGAGCAGCCTCAGGCTCCCACACTAAAACAACCAATTCGGCGAAGGCTAACATATTACTATTATAGTTCATTAGAGACATCCTAAATTATGAAATTAAATTACTTAATCAAATTTAAATCCTGACAACGGTTTAAAAATATTAAATTTCTATACTAAGAATAACAAAATATTTTCTTAAATTATTTATATTCCACATTCAAACATTAGTTCACCCTCTTTATATATTCTCACATCCCTCGATTACTTGTCATAACATCAAAGAAAAATAACACAAAGAAGCACGGCTAAGTCAAATATGCTTAGTAAAGAAAAGAACTATAGTAGTGATGTGAGACGATAATTAATAACTAAACAATAGCAATACAATGATTTGTGATATGATAATCAAAGCAAATAATAGATAATGATATCAGTGATAACACTAGTGACGTATAATAAAAGTTATACATTGGATCATCATATAGGAAACTCGTAAACAAGTAAGTTATATCATATGATGAGATTTCCATTGAGCACTATAACTTATATAATAGTCATACACCGGCCTGTCGACCCAATGCACTAAGTGGCGAGGGTACATGTGGTCACACCACTAACCCACCAGTATAATGGAGTAAAATTTCTCCCCGCATAAGAGGCCTTTTGTTGGATATCATAATAGAAACGATGTAAGTCTAATTCAAAACAATCCAATATTAATATGATACATCACAATGTAACACTACTTAATAGCAGCGGCGGAGCTTGAAATATTTCGTAGGGAGGGCGGGGGCGAATTTAATTTTTTAAGGGGGGGGGGGGGAACTCGATATTTATATAAAAATTTACACTACCTGGCCAAAAATTTACACTATCGGACTAAAATTTAACACTACTGGCGAAAAAACAGGGTCGCCCATGCTTAATAGGAACCTGCGATAATAATTACGATTATAATAAGTATGTCGCATGCGTAACAAAATGAAAGTTTGTATTTTAAAAAACGTAATAGTTGCCCTAAAGACGAGCAAATCAAATCAACAAAAGTAATGATATTGATACTAAAAATAAAAAAGGGCTGGAATCTATACAACGAAGTAATAAAATTATAATTATATATATATAATTCACTGTGGTCGGTGACTACAGTGAATTATATGGAGTTTCATTTTGACCATCAAAGTATTAGTATTTGCAAAAAGACCCCTGCGTGACCAGAAAACCCCTTCGTGACTGGAAATGAGAAAGCACCAGTGTTGTTGGAAATCGACAGCCACACCACCGGATCCCTGGCCGAAATCCACTGCTTTTGCCAAAACCAACATGAAAACAGCAAACCCCACTGTGCTTTGCAACGTTTCGGTCGGCGATAGGCGGGAAACCATAGAGAAAGAGATCGTGGGTGGTGGTCGCTGTTGTTACCGCCTGGTGGTGGCTGATGGTTACTTCGAGTGGTCGCCGGTTGAGAGGCCTGATGAGGGTTCAGATCTGACTAGAGCAACGACGCAAGAAGATGACAGTTGGCTGCCATGGTTGAAACCACTGCTTCATACGGGGTTGCAGGTCGTATTTGGTGGTATCATACGGGGTTGGAGGTCGGATTTGGTGGTAGCAGTCGAAGAGAAATGGTGTGGAGTCTTTGTTTAGGTATGCAATTGGGTTTTTATTTTGTGAGGGCCTCTTTACAAGAAATATTAAAGATATCTAAAAGGTCGATGGCAATATGGAGTATGAGATAAAATTTAGTAGTATTAGTTTAAGTAAAATGATATAAAAATAAAATAAGGATAGCTTTAAAAGTAAATGCTGCTACTTTTGATTGTCTCAATGTATAGGTTTTTGAATAGGCTATTGAATGTCTATGCACCAATATGTTTTAGTTAGATTGATTCAAAAATTACAACAGATCCAAACATCAGAACAAATTACAAAATGATCTGCTTTTGACCCAAATAAATTTATTAACCTATATTTCACTAATTGTTTATGTTAATTGTCTCGTGGCAAGAATAATGTGCTTTTATTTAATGGACTGGATTCGAATCTGCATAGCAAACTTTTTTTTTCTTTCATTTTTTTTCTTTTGATTTTTTCGTTTTGTATTTATTTCACCTCTAACCCATGATTTTGTAAACATGATTATATAAGATTGTCTTGGGTTTGTTTTATAACTTTTGTTTTTTTTGCAATTTGTGGTTGCAAACCAATTCCTTAAGCCTCTCAGCCATAACTTCAAGTTGTTGCTTTGTTTTTCTTTTATATTCTCTTTGGGCTCAACAAAATAATTATGTTTCTTATACGACATAGTACACGTTAACGTTTTATGGTAACAGAGGAGTGAAGGCATGCATTTTTTACCTTAATGCATTGGGGTATTATGTTAAAATGTCAGCCATAGCAACGTGTTTAGCATCCGCATTTTGATATTTGTAATAATGACGGAAGTCCCGCGCGGAGAAAAAATCTAGTATATATAAAACATCTTGGTCGGTAGCTACAGAAGAAATGTGAGGTTTCATAGATTCACCACTGAAGTTTTACATTTCGCAAACTTCTCATTTCTCTCCTCCGTTCACCACCAGTACTCCCAACCCTACATCCCCTTGGCTAACCCCCTTTTTTCTGCCCGCCAGAAGTCTGCGTCGTCGGCAACTACCAATTCTAGCTTCGCCTAGGGTATTGACAACAAGATCCAAACTTGATTTCGAGTTCAAATGGGGTAATTCGTGGTTATTATGCATGCCTGTGAGTTACAGATCGGTGGCCGTAGCACCGCCCTAGGGTTCCGGTGACCTGAAACAGCGGAGCTACAATGGATTCTGGCGAAGGCTGCTACGACTAGATTTGCTACCATGGTCTACGATGTTATACAACAGCCGACGACGGTGGTCTGGAGATAAGAGTCGCTGCCTCTCGCGACATTGACAGCTGCTTAAGGCCAATTAGGGTTCCGGCGAGTGTCATTGCAGGCGATGAACTGTTCGTTTCTAGCACTTCTTAAACTAATTTTGTCGTTTCAATTGTTATTAAAGGTGCAGCTAGACTAGAGCATCTTTTATGCAAGTATGTCATATATGAAAAATGAACAATATAAAGAAAACAAATTTTTAAGAATGTTATTGAAAATATAATTGTTTGGTAAATCTACTACGGTTATATGATGATGATTCACTTCATTCCTTAGATTTATCTATAGAGACAGAGTTGTCCTTTTGCATACATTCATTCAAATTATTGTTTTTATTTGACTTTGGTTGGTCAAGACCTTCAACTACATCTGTTCCAGAAGATTAGAAGGCGAGACTTAATAATTTGTTGTAGTTGTTATTATCTTGTAATGTTAATGAGAACAATATCTGCTACAAAATCCATCAAGGTACTCACATGACACCAGATGCATTATTTGGTTTGCATCTTTGCTTTGTAGTTTGATTTTTTGACTACTGATGCCAAATCTATTTGCAATCAAATTGATTTTAGCATGACACATAGGCTTTTTAATGTTATTTTTTTTGTTTAATAGTTACTTTGTATCAACGAGTGATTGTGGGGTTGTAAATATCAAATGAGCAAAGAGCAAATGGATGCCTTAAAGCCTGTTGATGAAAACATGATGTTTGGTTTTAAACATGCATTTGGATGATGCAGTGTTTGATATAGTGAAAACATGATGGTTGGTCTCTAATACTCTGATAGTTGCTCTCATATTTTAATATTACTCAACTTATATTTGATGATAATTTACGTTTGATTAAGGTTTTTATCATAAACCGCCGCAACGCGCGGTAAGAATTCTAGTTAATACTATAAAGTAAAAGAACAGAATCCGTATCTTATTAGTAAATCACCATAATCGTATTGCAAGCTTAAGTCAAGTGTCGAGAATTCCTTAAACGACATCGTGTCTCGAGTCATGAGTTATCATTTAGTTATTTTTATAGATTTATTAGGGCGGAAGATTCTGGAATTTCATTATCATACGATTACATTACTAATTATTATATTATATTTTTTGGTTGGGGTCATTTCGGTTGAAAGGGTATTAGTTGAATCAACAGTTTTGAAAATTTGGGTTGTATGGGTAGAAAAGGGTTCAAGTTTGTAACAAGTGGGCTGAGATTTTTTGAAATTTGAAAGAAGATGATTTGTAGAATAAGATGTAAGATTATATAAAATTATAAAACACTAGAGCAGTAATTTTAGTTTTTTTTTTTAATTATTATTTTTTATTTTAACCCAACAATTCTTTCCCATCTAAATTAAGCCCCAATGGTTCATTTTCTCTTGTCCAACTAGGGCTGTTCAAAGCGATCGTCGCTCGACGCTCGCTCGACTATTGTTTGGAATTTGCTCGAAAAATGCTCGTTCGAATTTATGCTCGGTTGTAAACGAGCCAATCGGCTCGGATCAGTTTGTAAACGAGCCAAGCACGAGCAAAGGTCCGCTCGGCTCGGTTCGGCTCGAATTATTTTATATTATATATATAATTTATACATAGCACTGTGGTAGATTTGACACACCATATACAAATATACAATTATATTTACATATTAGATCAATTAACCTAATAAAAATTTTAACACTAAGCATAAAAGTGAATCCCTAAGTCCTTACAAGAAAATTTTTGATCTCGCTCTTACTCTTAGCCGATTATCTTTCGCTCTCATGTATCGTTCTTTGTAATATGCTCACTACATCATCAGCTACAGTCTTAGCCTTATCACTAGCCATAACGTATTGTTATTTATGAAAATGTTATTTTATAAAATACGGTTGTTTCTTAAGTTATTAAAACTTAAGACCCAACATTGTAATCGTCTCTTATTATAATATAAATCGGATAACACACTAGATAATTGAGTTATACAAACTGTTCGCCGCTCGTTTGTGCTCGCTCGACGATCGATCGAAAAATTAACGCTCGAAAAATTCTCGTTCGATTTTCCGCTCGGTTGTAAATGAGCCGATCGGATCGGTTCGATTTAGCATCGAGCCAAGCACGAGCAAAGGTTCGCTCGGTTTGGCTCGGTTTGGCTCGGTTTGGCTCGGCTCGTGAACAGCCCTATGTCCAACGCTCATGAGGATGCCCTCACGCTTTTCATTATGCCTCTTAAGGGTGGTGTTTCCCTTATGACCGGTTGATGTGACAGCTTCACGCCCTAACATAAAGTCTAATGATAAGGGTGTTCAAAAATATACGAACCAAAAACCGAATCTGAAATATTCGAAAATCCGAATTCGAAATATCCGAAAATCCAAATCTGAAATATCTGAAGATCCGAATCTGAAACATCCAAAATTTCAGATATCCGAAAATTTAAAAATCCAAAACTTTGTATTCGGATTCAAATAGTGATTTTGAGAATTTTCGGATATACGAAATATTTTTCTAAAATTATTAAATAATAAATATTAATTAGAAATATCGGATATTTTTGGATATTTAGGATATTTTTATAAAAAAATTGTATATCTGAAATTCTCTTTAATAAAAAATATTAGTTTTTCATAAAAATTATTAAAGAATACATATTTTTTTAGAATTTGGATATCCGTTCGGATATCCGAATCTGAATCTGAAATTTCGAATACGAATTCGGATAGTTAAATTCACTATCCTAAATTTTCGGATCCGAATTTCGGATATCTGATTTTTAACACCCCTGCCTAATTTTTATAAGATATTGATATAAAAGTTTATCAAAGGTTTTATTAAACATTTACTCACAAATAGCATAATTTATTAGACTGTAGTGACAAAATTCTCTTGTGATGATGATATATAATATCGTACGTCACTAAATAAAAGATTAATGAACTTTATTTTGAAGACTTATCTATTTGTACTTATTAGAAGATATCGATGAAATTAAAGTATTTGGTAGTATGCTCAAATTGGTTGCTAGTAAATAATTTGTTATTAGACATTGTGACAAAATCTCATGAAATAACTATCGTACGACACTTGTACCTATGGGACTGTCGTGTGTCGTTTTTGCCGAATTTTCTTTCCATTCTAATTGTTATACGTAAATAAAAATATATAACTTGCGAGTAACACGAGAAATAATATTGTAATAACATATCTAAATAGCCGTCCAACGACATAATGTTTTATCACTTAAGTTATGCTTACTGTAGAACTACATCCAAGTGCAAATTGTTATGAAATAAAATGTAAATGCACAATAAAGTTTACATCTAATTTTTGTGTTATTTTCTGAACTGCTAATTAGATCACTAACGGGTTAATGAACTATCCGATAATCTTCATTACTTGAGTACGCAACCCAAGATCACTATTAGAATAAAACTTATCATATGTGAGAAAAAACCACGTGACCTAATCTACAATCCTTTGTGTCATAAGTAGGACTTGAATGCAAAACCTACCCAAATTACTCTATTATTAGATGCAACTAAATGAATGGTGATTTTGTTGTGCTTTATACATGAGGTACAAGTAGATGATACGTGTGTGATATTTGTGGTCCTTCGACACGTACGTGTTGTTAGGATTGTGGGTGTGACACATGTACTTTTATAGTTTAAAAAAAGGGCATTATGGTAATTGTCTCAAATACGCTAGCTCATTGTATCTTATACGTTTATTGTGTCAAATATCAGTTCATTGTGTCATACATTTTTACATAATTTGTTATATTCATCATTGTGTTTTATGTTTTAGATAATTTTATGTTTTTTTATATTGTTTCTATAGATTATATAAATTTATTATCTATCATTTGTATTTTACGTACACAATAATATACTTTCACCAATGTATTTTTAAAAACTTATAGCGTTAAAGATAACACAATGTATTATTTTTGCCATTATGTTTTTTATAGATTATATAAACTTGTTTTTATCTATTATTATATTTTACAATTAGAAGTAAGCAATAATATTATTTCATCAATATATCTTTAAAAACTCATAGTATTTAAGATAACACAATGACAAATAAAAAACACAATAAGACATTGTGTTATTTTATTATTATTTTTAATGTATTAAATTAACTAGTTTCTTTAATTTATTATTATGTTTTACATATTAGAGATACACAACAATGTTATTCCATCATATTTTTTTAAAATTCTTTATTTTATAAAAACATAATAACTAATAAAAAAACATAATGAACTGCACTGAAGATATAATGAGAATATATGAGCTTAAAAACGTAAAAAAATTATTATTTTTATATAACAATACTATACTCGTTTTAAAGATAAGCAACACTTGTTTTTATAGTTTAATTTTTATAAAAAAATAATGTCATGCATAAAATGTATGAACATGTAAAAAAAATGAAGGAACTTGTAAAAAATCAACAAAAAGTGGCTATTACTAGAATATCTCTTTAACAAATTTTCTCTAAAATTTCAGCTTAACCATTGATTGAAAGATTTAATGGTTGAGATTACTTATTATATTTTTTAATCTTAAAAGTTTTTTATTTAAACCTTTCCCTATATATTAATTATATTTGTTTTAGTATAGACTTTACGAGTTTCTCATACAAGTTTTTGTGACATACAATAGAACTTTCTATCTTATCATCTAACTATACCATATTATTTATTAACAAACAACCTTTTATTTACTTGGTTTTACAAATTCAGAATGTCTTTTAGTCTATGATACTAACTATATGTTCGAAATGTCTTTTTATCTATGATATTAACTATATGCATAACAATATATAATACGTGCTTTCGTTTCACCTTTAAATATATGTATTTATTTTAGAATCCTTCGAAATAACAGAAGTTAGAATCCAAAGTTAACATGACATTGTTCCAATAGAAGCTAGCCTATGAAATAGAATATTACTATACTTTATCAGTTCATTCATTTTATAGAGGTTAACCTATTTTGTTTATTTATTATGTATAGAAAAGAATCATGTTGTGATAGAATTTTACAGAATTTTACTAATGTGTCGTAACACTTAAATAAAACAAAAGGTAATAGACGAGGTTTTAAAACGATTTCTAGATATAGTTAATGTTTTATGTTTTATTAGTTGTCCATCACTCGTGCACCTCTCTAATGTATACACACATAATGCAGTAATCAAAGGCGAAATTTTCTTGAAAAATTAGTATCAAAGCCATTGATAAGATTGCATATAATAAAAAGGTCCAACGGTATTCAAAAGAAGAGAAAATTCCCAAAATGATTTTTTACCCATAACAATCTCTTAAACTATCCCTTAACAAAACTATTCTTAAGATATCCCTACTTGACAATGCATTGATGCCTATTTAACATTGTGTCATAGTCATCTCTCTCTAATATTATATTTTTAAGTTTTAAATAGTTGAGTGCTTCTACACAAAAGATCATACGCTTCTATAGTACGGTCGGATGCTTTGTAGTACGTTTGGACACTTCTGTAGTAGATTCGAGCGTCTCATTAGTTAGTTTGGACGGCTCTATATCAAGTTTGGGCACCTGTATAGCAGGTTTGGGCGCCACTAAAGAAGGTTCAGCCATTTCGTTTGGTAGGGACATTTAAAAAATGTTATTTTGAAAAAGATATTTAGAAAAAAATTAATAAAAAAGAAATATTTGAAAACATTTCCTTTAAATATAATAAAAGAGTAAGAAAAAAAAAAGATAAAACTGTAAAAGGGTAAACCGAAAAGCCTCTTATATTGAGTTTTGAGTAAGTGTAATTACCCTTGTAGTTTGGTGTGAATTTTCATTTTAATTCGAACTAGTTGATATCCGGTTCGCGCGTTGCGCGAAATTAATTTTCGCTCAGATTGTACACGTACTAACGTTCAAGCCTTGGAAAGAAACACAAACAGAAAGCTAATACATATGCTTTAAACAAAAAAGCAAGCAAAATATAGTAGCTTCTCAGATTACGATATTATTATCATCATTGAACATACGAATATCACAAAAAAGCCAAAGGGTTTTTAGATGACAGCCTCATCGTCATCAAACAAAAAAACTATGCTCGAAACATTCAAAAGAAAACTCAAAAATAACAGAAATGGCAACAGACTGAGTAACTTGGGTTCTCAGATGAGGCATTCTCATCTTCACAAAACCAAATAGGATTTAGATCTGAAAATTTCACAATAAAGACCAGAGAAACAGGTTAATCAGATCCAATCTATTCTCAGGTGAGGCCTTACAAGGGTGCGAAGCACCTTATTCCTTCAATTTGTTTCTAACAGGATTATCTCCATCTTTTTTGTACCATTCCACCTAATACCATTTTGAACAGAAAATATTTGCTGATATTCAGCAACTTAACACAATAAACTGTATTTTGGTAGGGTGCATTGTTTGTCAATACCTTCAAGGTAGGATCAACTTCATTAAATATCATTTCAGCAATTGCAATCCCTGCAACAATCCCATCATCCTTTGCCACAAAATAAGCTTCAACTTCCATCTCAGATGGTATGGTAGCCAAACAAGTGACATCCCCTACATTAATGAGCCCAAAATATAAGTAAATAAAATTGTTTAACGACATTGTAGGCAATTTTTTGGAAAGTTCAGAAGTAACATGACATTAAAAAATATATAACAAAAATCAAACCTTTATCTCCAGAATCTTCAGAAAGAGCTAGCTTTATAACACCCTTCAAATCATAAGTTGGGTGAACAGAAGGCTTTACAATAACTGACTCAATTGATTTTTCATAGTTGGCATTTGCAATAACTGTCATTTTAACAACCACTTTGTTTCTAGAGCAACACCTATACGACCCAAGAAAAACCCTAGTTTCACACACATACTCATATCACATAATTTTGCATTTACATACATGAATGAAAGAAATTATTGGATTAAATGATATCAATCAAACCTCGAAGAAGTTATAAGCAGATTATTAGGTGCAACTAATTGCGTAAAAGAAACTCCAAACATCTATCGAATCTATAAATATGCCCTCGCTTTCCTGCGAGTAATAGAGTAAAGTTGGATTGCAGCATGTTCCAAAATAACAAATCAAATTTGCAATTTTGATCTCATTGCTACAAACAATGGATTATTGCTTAACTTGATAACTTACTAAACCAGTGCTAATTTTGCCACAACAAGTCGTGATTTTGGTACCGAAATGAAGCGCTCAATCACCATAATTGAACTGATTAGGTTAAAAGGAGTTGTAGCCTTTACCTGCCTGAAATATATGACGACGAACCACCAAAATAACAGATCTAACAGATTCTGAGGTGAAGAAATCATCATCTTTACCGAACAATATTTGTGTTCTAGATCTGAAACATTGATAACCAACCAAACCAACTGTTGATCACCTTCGTTTATTCATATATAGGAGAAGAAGGAGCAACAAAAGTGGTCATACCGTCACAGCCAAGACCACCACCATCAAAAGGCCCACCATCAAGAGCACCACCGTGAAGACCCCCACCGTCAACACCAGTGCCGTGAAGACCCCCACCATCAACACCACGGCCGTCAAAACCACCACCGTCAAGACCCCCACCACCAACACCACCACCGTCAAGACCCTCAACATCAACACCACCACTGTGAAGACCACCACTGGGAAACGGTTGATGCATGTTGTAGATCGGGAAAGAAGGAGGTGCCCGGAGTGTAAAACCACCGCCGTCATGGCTAACCTTTTCAGGTATCGCCGGTAGCGGTGGAGAGCACTAACGACGGGTTGTAACAGTGGCGATGGGTCACGGCGGCGGAGGTACCGGTGCTACTAATAATGAGATCAAGAACATCACCACCACCACAAAACCCTAACCCCCCCCCCTGGTCGCCGCCTTTGGTACAACCGGCGACAAGACCACCGCCACAACAACCGTATGACGGAGGAGAGGCGGAACGGGAAGAGAAGTCCGGCGACCCCCAACACACCCACACCTTTGCAGACGGCTGCTAGACAGGCAACAACCGGAGCCTCAACCACCGCCATCCAAGCACGGAGACGGCTAGAGCCGGTAGCACCACCGCACTGAAAAACCACAAATCAGGAGAGGACTACTTTTCTGTCTATAAAGGTGATTTGGGGGAGGGGGCAGATTGTAAAAACATAGAACTGTGGTGTCCAAACTACAAAAGCCCACAACAACATTATTTATGCCTTTGCTTTTTTAATATATATAGAATATATATATTTTTATTTCGACAAGTTTCATCATATCTATTGGCGTTTCAGTCCAACAGTCTAATTTCAACTAAAAATTTGTTATATTTAACTGATTTGACAAATTGCCTTTGTCTTAAAATATAAAAATAAAATATACATTAATTTTTTTAACAGAAAAAAAAAACCAAAATTAGTTAACCCCATCCTCCTATGTCCTATCTACTCCCTCTCTCCCACCCATCTCCTTGCAAGTTGCAACATCATTCAGCCACACTCCTCACCATTCTTCACCTCCTCAACCCTCTTCATCACTCCCTGTCACTCTCTCTACTCAAAATCCCTCTGACCACCGTCACTCCCAGTCGGGATTGCTCCTTCAACCCCCTAGAATTGAACCCATAAACTTCTTATATTTATATGTTATGAGTAACTCACCTTAACCGGTTGGATTAAGAATCATTGGTTTCTTTAACATAAATAACTATGGAGTAATTACTATTTTGTTAGAAAAGACTACCCATAAAATCAAATGTTCATTATTTTTAACTTAAATATATAATTTTGTTGAAGTTCTTTACTAAAATGACTTTAAAAGAAAAAAAAAAATCTTTGACAGGTGATTGTTTAGCATGCGTAATCATATACATGTTATATAATTGTATGACACTCTTGTATTATCTCGTGACTTTTAATATATTTTCTGCGTGATTATAAATATAGTTGTGTAGTTGTGATGCACGATTATACACAAGAAGATATGAATTTGTGTAATTATATTTACAAATTATGTAATTACAATATATGATTACCTATACTACTGTATAAAGCAAAATTTATGACAAAATGTAATTTTATAAAAAAATTAAGACACCAAATTTAACTTTTTAAAATTTAGGTACCATTTCTAATTTACCTCTCGGTTAATAAATTTCTTCTAATTTCTACATTAACTAATATATTATTTAATAATATGAGATTATTTAATTTATTATATTATATATATATTATTTATAATAATTTAATTAATATTTAATTTTATTAATAAGTATTATCTTATTTGAATACTTAACTATATAATTACTAAATACTTTTAATATAATAATTATAACTATAATAATAATAACAACTACATTTATTAATAAGTATTAACTAATTTGAATACTTAACTATATAATTACCAAATACTTTTTTCTATAATGATGATAATAAAAATCTACATCTATATTATCTATAGTATTATATAAAACATTTAATGAGAACACACTTGTAATTTTACTCAAAATTTAAAACATCTAACAGGATTTTATAAACTTAATATACAAGTGTTATACACAATAGTTTCTAATTTGCTTATATTTAATAAATTTCTTTCAGTTAATACATTCTTTAGTATACATCTATTTTAACTATTATCTTAAATATAATATTTTAAATTAATATTAAAATATATATATTATTATTTATATTTTTATAACTTAATACTATTTGATTTAAGAATAATTTATTTAAACATTTAAGTTTATAATCACTAAATATTTACATAATAATAATAATAATAATAATAATAATAATAATAATAATAAAATATCAACATTTAAGACAAGTTGGAAAAAATGATCAATAACACCCACGCATCACTATATATAACAAATAGAAAATATTATGAGTAATTAAAGTGTAAGTTTTTTCAATGTTACCATCATAATTTTACTTTTCTCCAAATTAATAAAAAAAACCTACTTTATTTTTTTAAAATTTTATATTTATGCCTATAAGAATTTTTTGAATCTAAACACAACACTTTCTTTCTCTTTGTTTTGTTTTCCCAAATTGATATCTACTCATTTTTTATTTCTAAAAATTTAATATTTAAGCATTCGAGTTATGCCAAATTTACATTTAATATATCTTAACTATTTTTTAGAATTTTATACTTAAGCATTCGAGTTATTTCAAATTTTTAAATATTTTTTTTTATTTTTATACTTAATTCTTGGAATTATATCAAATTTTCTCTTACTCAATTTACAATAGATCTCGTTAATTAAAGTCCGCACATAATTTTTTGAATGGTTAGTACTAACATATATTATTATAATTAAAATTTTTAACTTTTATAACACCCGCTGTATAACGCAGGTAACACCCACTAATAAAACTATGAGTTTTGCATAAATTTTTATGCATGTTGCATAATTATTAAGTATAACTTGCAAAACTACGCCATGTCATATTCTTGGGACTTATAAGAAACTTTTTTGTTAGACTTTTTTATAACTGAAATGTCAACCCGCAATTTCCTTGCCGTTTTGAAACCCGTAAACTTTGAACAGCACCTAGTTGGTGGTGTTGAAGTTTGATTGAAACTTCACTTTTTTTTATTTTATTTTATTTTCAAGAGTAACCACACATACTTTTTTACTTTACATTTATTCTATATCTAAATATATCACATTTCTATTTTATAATATTTGATCCCAAAATTAAAATATATATCATTTTACCGTCGAGATATCTTCGAAACAGAACTTTATTAACCAAACTATGAGATTAGTTATAGCATTTTTTTGTTTTTTTTTTTCCTACCACCCCCTCAGGTCCAATGACCAAAAAAATCCCCCGGGTTGGATAATATTTTCACCGTTAGTCACCGATTTATATTGTGAGGAGTAATGTGAAGTTTTGATTCGGGAAAATTGACACGACGCTCTTGAAGAGAGGGAATGATGTAGGGAAAACGATAAAAATAAAAAAAAAGAAACATATACAATAGTATTTTTATTATTTAATTAGTTGTAGCTTTCTAATATCTAAAATAATAAAAAGGGAAACTACCTAGATTTTTACGGTTTTGGACGTATATAATATTACAATAAAAGGTTCTAAATAATAGAATATATAAGCTATTAAAATTTCAAAGAAACCTTTTTATAAAGTTTATTAATTATTATCCAAAGCATCGTGTATATATTCTATCTGCTTCCCATCAACTTTAAAAGCATCAATCAAAAGCACATATTACACACCTCCTCCATTATTATTCTCCGGCGACATCTCCGGCGAATCATCATGTACAGAGTAGCAAGTGCATCGGAGTATCTAGTGATCACGGGGTTCGGGATCGAAGACATCAAAATCGCGAAGAAAGCATGGGTACTTCCGGGCCAATCCTACTCCGTCTTCGACATCTCTCCGGTGAATTACACGTTCGAAGTCATGGCCATGAGCGCCGAGAAGCTCCCCTTCATCCTCCCAGCAGTATTCACAATCGGCCCACGATCCGACGACGAAGAGAGCCTACACAAGTACGCCAAACTCATCTCCCCTCACGATAAGCTATCGCACCATGTGAACGAGCTCGTTAAGGGGATCATCGAGGGCGAGACGCGTGTTCTTGCTGCCTCCATGACGATGGAAGAGATATTTAAAGGAACGAAAGAGTTTAAGCAGGAGGTGTTTGAGAAAGTTCAGCTGGAGTTGAATCAGTTCGGGCTGTGGATCTACAATGCTAATGTTAAGCAGTTGGTGGATGTCCCTGGGCACGAGTATTTCTCCTACTTAGGGCAGAAGACACAGATGGAAGCTGCTAATCAGGCCAAAATCGACGTATCCGAAGCTAAGATGAAGGTAACAAATGATCAATATCGATGATTGATGATTGATGATCGTCTTTATTTGGATTCAGTTGATTGGGGTTTCGATAATTGTTTTCTTGATTGGTTGATTTAGGGTGAAATAGGAGCGAAACTTAGAGAAGGACAGACGCTGCAGAACGCAGCTAAGATTGATGCGGAGACGAGGATCATATCGACGCAGAGGCAAGGGGAGGGGAAGAAGGAGGAGATAAAGGTGAGGACGGAGGTGAAGGTGTTCGAGAACGAGCGAGAGGCTGAGGTTGCTCAAGCGAATGCTGAATTGGCGATGAAGAGGGCGAAGTGGGCTAAGGATTCGCAGGTGGCGGAGGTGGAGGCGACCAAGGCGGTGGCGCTACGAGAGGCGGAGCTGCAGAAGGAGGTTGAGATTATGAACGCCTTGACGCGAACGGAGAAGCTTAAGGCTGAGTACTTGAGTAAAGCTAGTGTTGAGTATGAAACCAAGGTAACATACATACAGATGATAGTTCATGAATTTAACTTAATTAATAATACAGGTTTATTAATTAATCATCGAATTTTACAAAATGATTCTTAGTTCAAGTGGTTGAGATGAGTTAAAAAAAAGTTTTTGATCATCGAATTTGTTATGATGAAAGGTGCAAGAGGCAAATTGGGAGCTTTACAGGAAGCAAAAGGCTGCAGAAGCGATTTTGTACGAGAAAGAAAAAGAAGCAGAAGCTCAGAAGGCTATCGCGGAGGCTACATACTACTCGCGCCAACAAGTGGCTGATGGTGAACTGTATGCAAAACAGAAGGAGGCTGAAGGTCTTGTGGCCCTTGCACAGGCCCAGGGTACCTACATAAAGACCCTTTTGGGTGCATTGGGTGGGAACTATGGGGCGTTAAGGGATTACTTGATGATCAATGGTGGAATCTACCAAGAAATTGCTAGGATTAATGCCGAGGCGGTTAAGGGGCTGCAGCCAAAGATTAGTATTTGGACTGGTGCGGGTGGTGTTGGTGAGGGTGGTGATGGTCATGGTCATGGTCAGGGTGGTGCGATGAAGGAAGTCGCGGGGGTGTACAAGATGTTACCGCCGTTGTTTAGCACGGTTCATGAGCAAACTGGTATGTTGCCACCAACTTGGATGGGGAAGATCACTGAATCTTGATGGTTGAATACTTGAATTTTCTCATATGGGATCATGAATTCAAGTACTTAGTTTGATAATCTAATGGTGTTAATAAGATTATACAATATTAGACTTTGAGTATCATATATGTGTGAATTTGGTTGGTGTTTAAATGAATGTTTTTATGTACGGTGATGTTTATATATTTGGTTACTTTTCCATAGGTACTAGTATTTGTTATTGTTGGTCTAGGTGCACACGGTTTTTGTTTTCTGAGTTTTGATGAAAATTTTAAGTTGAATTATTAACTTTGATTTTAGGAAACCACAAATTTAGTCAACTGTTTTGTGTGGGTCAATGGTTGTTTGTAGGTTTGATGTTTACTTTAACAAATTTGTTAGTTTGTATTAAATTTTCAATATTGGAAAAAAGGTTTGCAAATATAATACACAACCATAATTATATATTCTTAAAATTATAATTACATTAAGTATGTTACTTATAGTTATTCACAAATGATAGTTACTAATTTAACCTTAATCAAATCATAACTTACAATTACAATATGATATACCTTATTTACATAATAAATTTTAGTGTTATATCAAAATTTAAATAAAAAAAAATCATATAATTTTGTTCTTTAATGTTTGTCACATTATTATTGTAAGGATCGGAAATGTGCATCATTTTTAAGCTGTCTTCTAAAGTGAAACAAATGTCATCAAACGTTTTATAATAATTAAAAATAAAAATGGGAACTACTCGGAAACTTACCATTTGATATACATATATGTATATCTGAATGTACGTTGTTGTCTTACTTTCTGACTTCTTTCTTAACTCTATCATTTTGAATCAATTCGAGGTACACACCGATCTTTGTGTCATGTTCTGTAGCTTACATCTAGTTTTAAAATTGGGTTGGGTTATACAAACACCCATTTATGTTATTAAGACATCCTATTGTCTTTATCTTTCTCCATGTATCTATATGCATGTATAGAAAGATATAGAGAGGATAAAATAAATTGGATGTATCAATAACATACCCCTTAAAATTTCCATGATATATCGTTCAAGCGTAAGGAAATTATATACATATCCTCAACAAAATAATATGAAATTTCTTTAGGCCATTGGTAATACTGGATTTCTAATCACTAACTGAATATTTATATAAAGATAGTAATCTTTGTTTTATATAATATAGTATATTACATATAAAAAAATCAATTTCAATTTTGCTCTCTAAGATTTGATAAAAATAATCATTTTTCTTCAAAAGTTTAAAAACATTAATTTCAATCCATAAGTTTCATCATTTGTTTCAATTTCAGTCAAAAAATTTTATTTTTTGGATTGAAGTCAAAAATTATGACATATTATTTAAATAGTCCTACATATATTTGATATTTTATAATGAAAAATAAGTATACAAATATTGAAGATGATCATAGTTCTTGAGATACTAATTTCGTATAATTGTTTCTACTAGTTAAAGGAAAAAAAACATAAAAATATATATTTTATATAAATGAATACGTGTAAAAAATAACAAAATTAATTTCTTTTAAATAAAGCTGGCTTGTGTGCCAACTTGACTTAAGTTTATTCGTTTATAATCAAGCCGAGCTTGAGCCACCTTAACTTGGCTTGGTTTTAAACGAGCAAGCCCGAGTCCATCATGACTTGGCTCGGCTCGCTTACACCCCTAGTAAGTACAGTATCGTACTCACGAAGAACATATGGTTGTTATTATATATATTTTTTTATTATAAAAGAAAGTTTATAATGTTTGATTGAAGATTTGATTAAACTAAATTGCAATAAAAGTTAATAAGTAATCAACACAAAACAAATGAGAGCGGTTACACATATGAGAAACAAGCGATCACTTTGAGTTTTAGGTTTGGTTGCTTAGTTGCAGGATTAATCAGTGAGAACAATGTTAATCGGCTACATGGACATAACTTATATTGATCATACCACTAACTTAAAGCATGATTCATATACTTAATTACCAATAATCTAATCATTTACTAAACCAAATTAGGGTGCACTGGGTAAGATCAGTTGGGGGTGGTATAAAGTATAAACCATCTGTTAAATCAACACAAAAATCAACTGCGCATAACTACAATGCTTATTATAACTATTTATACATTTAAACATAATATCATTCGTTAAAATGAGATTGTAGGTAATTAATTCAATGATTGATATACACATTCGATTAATTACATAGACATAACTTAAATTGATTGTCTGACTAAGACACTGATCATGGTAAACTACACCTACGGGGTATCTACTACAAAATTTGAGTCTCTATAAAATAAAACGACACCATCTAAAAATCAACAGTTTACGAATAAACAACCAAACAAGCTAACAAGAATGAATTTAAACTCAAGTGTCACGATTTGTAAATATTCAATCGTCAAATACAAATATGATGCATGTAAGTTAAATGAAGTAAAACAAACCATCGAACCGGCCGTGATCACGGAAAATGAGTTAGCCGGCTATAAATATTGACAAAATATCAAATTCTGTGTAGCTGCGGCCTTGCGAACCGACTCTACAACTCGCCATCACTCTTGTTCGTGAACCACCCTAGATTATAGTTGCTTCATAATTATTTATTAAGGTTGTTAAATAGCTCGAAGCTATATTTTTTTTCGCAGGAATACCATACGAAATTGAGAAGTTAAATAAACTTATCTTTTTTATTGTTACTTCATAATTTTTTGTTCGTAAAATATGTGAAAAATGTCGACTAATTAGTCGCCGGGGACGAATTATGGTAATTTGTTCAAACCCAAGACACAAACATAAACAATGATAATAAGACTTGCTAAAGACCCTTTGAGTTTTTCATTTTGATTTGCTTTCCCGCCGTGATGGAATGGGAATGAATAAGAGGCTCTAGGATTGACGTGAGGGGACAAAGATGGCTATATTTCTGAAAGCAAACTCTGGGCAAATATGAATCGCATGGATATAAGTCAGGCATTGGAATGAAAGATAATCTCGAATTTACTTTGTCTACGAATAAGGAAGCAAAAGTAATGTGAGAGTTCGATCCTAGCTCAGGATGAACATTGGCATGCTTAACACATGCAAGTCGGAATGGATGTAGCGTTTCCAATGGCGGACAAGTAAGTAACACATGAAAACATGCAATTAGGAGGGGAACAACAGTTGGAAACGGTTGCTAATGCCTCGTAGGCTATCGAAAAAAGCTCTAAAAACATGCCCGACTCGTAACCTTTACAAAACCAAATCAGCTCAGCTCGAATCGTTTAAACTTGATCTAACTTGATGTTGGCTTGATATGTTTAGTTTTAACTATATATATGATTGTTTGTGAGTGGTAAATGCTTCTGTTAGAGTACTTGATATTTTGTAAGAACTATAATTTTTTAGTTTATATTCTAATGTTAACCAAAATACCCAATAATATATGTTATCCACTTACCAAAACTAAGTCTAGTGATGTTCAATTAACATGTTGCTTGAATCTTGCTTGAAATAAACTCTAAAAAACTTGCTCGAAATTGTCTCGTGAGCCGGTTCAACTCGAATCATTTATTAAACTGTTGAGCTCGGCCTGGCTCGTTCACAAACAAACCAACGTGGCTGGCTTGTTTACAAACGCGTCATCATGATTCGACTAATTTACAAACCAAGTCAAGCCACGTCAAATCCCAGCTCAGTTAGGTCCGACTCGTGAACAACCTAACTTTGTATCTCTTTTTATTCATGACGCGTTGGCCCATTTTGATCTAGTAACAGCCATCTACGTGTAGTCCAATTCTTAAGCCCAATTGAGAGCCTATTTAGTCTAATTCAATTTAGACATTTTGGCTAATTAATTAATCAACATTCAACACAACTTTTATTTGTTTCTTCTGCAACGTAACGCATGAGTCTTAATACTAGTTAAGAACAAAAAGGATGCTGTACAACCTAAAGTGAATAACGAAGAAATCAAAGTGCCCAAATATCTATAGGTGGTGGAGGCGGAGGCAAATAAGGTGGTGGCTCTTAGGGAGGTGGAGCTGAAGATGGCGGTTGAGGTCATGAATTTTCACTCAGAACACTAGCCTGTGTACTGGCGGAAATGGTGGCGGAGAGGGCGGTCATGGTGGTACTATGAAGAATGCATGCTGCTAGGGTGTACAAAGTGTTTGTAAACATGTAGAACCAAACTACCAAAGACCATGAAAAACCACATCGTTTATAAAACATTAAAACCAAGAAAATGGATTTTCCTTATAACGTTGATCTCCTGTCAACTGGCCTCCCGCTTCAAGTAAGCGTTTATATGCTAGACCCGAAAGTAACTACCATGTCAAACTCTAACAAATTGAACGCAATCATTTGGTGTATTGAAGCAGATAAATTATAAATATATTTTTGGCACGCGCTGCAAATAGTTTAAACATTGGCAGACTTGTTTAGTATAACCATAGGAGTTTAACCTTAAGGTCCCCAGTTTGGGATGTTCTCTGAGGCCTCATTCACCATTTTCACAAGGGTCACCTGCCATGTTTTGTAATTCAAGATCAGGGATAAAAAAGTTGACTTTCAAGGTAAACACAGGTAATAAAATGGTGTTAGATTTCATGTCAATTGCTGATTTAAAAAGTAATAAGCTTGACCTTGAAAGTTAAACAATAAGTCAAAACAAAAGCTTACCACGCTTTCAGGGACGCCAGGTGGAGGAAGTGGAAGGTTTCTTGGAGGGTAGATGTTATCAAATGATCTTTTGTCAAATCTCCACTCGCCAATTTTTCCATAGGTTAACTTCCCCTGTACATAGTTCAATGCAGTAACAGAATGTTTCTAATATTGAAAAAAAAAGTGTTTTATTGTAATATATCTGAATATTCAAAGTTGATTTTGATTCTTTCTTCCTTCTTGGGACATAACATCAGATCAAGTCATAAAAATGGTCTACATTGAAGTCGTCTAGAATGGCCATTTTGACCCGTTAATGATCAAATGGGTCATTTTGGGTTATTTTAGCTCAAACAGATCAAACGTCATCCAAACTCTGAAAGCGTTTTTAAAACATATAAAACTGCTAAATCGCTTTATCAAAATTAACAAAATCAATATTGTGATAATGTAGTTTGTGTAATCATCTTTTTAACACATTAACATTATAAGATTCAACCAAGAAAGACCAAAAAACATGTTTTCAGTCGACCCATTTTAACCACCTCCCCCATCTTCCAGGCGAGGGGCCAACCACGGGATCAAACTTGAATCTTTTCTGGTTGGGTCAACTTTGAGATTTACAAATACCAAGTGAAGTTGGTTGATGAAATAGGGTACCTTCATATCATAGTCACATCCATATGTGTAGTGAATTATGAACTTGTTGCCAATTTCGGTGTCCCATGGAGGCTATTGTATACACAGTACAAACAAGAAGAAAAAGATTTGCATTAGAAAAGTTATTAGTCATCAAGAGGGCAAAACAAAGACAAAACCATAGTCGAATACTTCCATTTGGTTTTATTTGATTTGGTTCAGAAATAAGAACAGAAAAACAATCAAACCTGAAGCATGAAATCCTTGTGTAAAATGTTACCGACATCATGCAAAGCAGATGAAACAGCATAAGCATACCTGAATATTACACCAACATCTTAATTTTAAAGAATCTAAATAATTAAACATTTATGCAAACAAAGTCCAAATTCTTACATCTCGAGGACCCAACCGAAAGCCTTATCAGCTTCTGGGTCTGTTTTCATCGCCAACGACACGTTCATCCATGTGGGGGCTATTTTTTTAAGAGATTCCTAAAAATACAAGGAAAAAAAAAAGAGAGAAAAAGAAATGCATATTAAAAGAAACCAACATCTGAGTACTGTTTTCATAAGCATAATTATATGTACCTTTCCAACAATAACAGGTGAATTTCCAATAGGATCAATATTGGTTATCGGCCCCTTGCTTTCTGGAAAAAACTTTCTAAGAATTTGCTCGTATTTTTGAGGTTCGATGTAAAAGAATGGGAATGCTGCTCCAAGGCCATCTCGGGCCAAATTTGGTATTGGTTTTACAATAATATGATCGGGTTCTGACATTAATATATAGCTGCATACCATATAAGAACAAGACATTAAAGATTTTATGTGTATATGAATGTACAAATGAATCTATTGATGTTTGTACATACTCTTCCTTAATATCTGCTTGTTGAAGCCATTGCACAAATGCCCAAGGTCTATTTAGGACTATATAACCCTAAAAATTACGAAGAAAATAATTTATAGGTGAAAATAATAAAAGTAACTACTGATAATAATGTTCAAAATTTCGATACTCAATGAATTTATCAAACAATAATCCGTTACAATCCAAGATTCATCATTTATCAAAGATCTATTCATTGTAGACCTAAATTGGACATGACTTGAAGAATTAAAACCAATTTCACCATATATGTTACCGAGTTATGGATTCTTCTCAATCTTATTTTCCATCCACATGTCTTGAATAAAGGCTAGCTTTCATACATGAGTTTAACATCAAGAAATCACTACTCCTAAACTAGAAAAAACCCATTAGATCAAGTCAAATTAAAATCAAAAATCTTTTCCTTATGTAGACACATTTATCTACACACAAATTAGGAATTTACTTGGTTCAACACATAACTAGAAGCCAATTGCTCCATAATCAAAACCTTTGCAATTTCAAACTAAAATTGTGAATTTTCATCTATCTAAAGTCTTAAACACACACTTACCAATTGTGCATGCTTGATTTTCAAACTCAACACTTTTACCTCTAGAATCAAAAGTGACAACAAGACATTTAGTTTTTACACCAAAGAATTTATTTCTTGTAATATATAAGTTATATTTCTTCAAAATGGATATCAATTGTTTCCCTGAACCAAATAAGCATGCCATGATGTCAATGCTAAAGATCAAAATCTTCCTACATGACACTAGAAGTCAAAATGAAACCTTCTTGAAGGGATAATCATGAACAAACCTTAATTTCATGGGCAAATGGAGTCCAAATAACAACTATTTACTGAAACCATCAAATTAAAAGATATCCATATGATCATTTGAACAATCATACCCGATCTGTACCAGCAGGAAGTGGTTGAGCAACAAACGTAGGGATCTCATCCATGAACTTATCAGCTTTACCCGAATGCAAGATCCTCGTAAATCCACCCATTTCACAATCATTTCCGCCATTCTTCTTCATCTTCTTGAACCAATAATACATGACCCTCGTCTGCCATGTGTTATAAACAGAATCAGAGGCAGTAACTGCAGTGTGAAACAATCTCTTCTTGTTAGTCAACGACTTTCGATCGCCGGGCATCTTGATAATGGGGTCAACAGAAAGAACCCCTTGTGAGGACCCTGGGAGTTCTTGCCTGAGTGGAGCATTGGCTGAAATGATGATGTTGTATGTGATCAGAGCTACTGAGAATGTTATTATTACAGTGAAGAAGAGATTCCCACAACCCATGATGCAAAATTCGATCTTTTTGAGTCAATTTGGCGAATTTACATTTGGGAATTGGGGAATTTGATGGGAAATTAGGGTTTTTAGAAAGGGTGAAAGGGGGGTAGAAGATGAAGAAGAAAAGTCGTATGTATATTGGTTGTAAGCCATGGGAGTATGCTAGAGTAGTTGGAGAATATAAAACTTGTTGCCCCGACCAAACCATTTTTAATATTTTTTTATTAAACTTTGAGTTGGCAAATTTCTTTGTTAAAACTTAGAAGAATGTAGGTTTGTATGATATTTTCGTATCCATGTGAAATAATCTGATGTGTAGCGAACCAATCGCGAATCGTTTAACGTAAAATTCGTTTATATTTTTTATTAAAAAACAAATGAATATTAATAAAATTTTGTGTTCTTTATAATTAAATTAATAAACATGAACATTTGTTCAGTTTGTTCAATTATGTTCGTGAACTTTTGTTCATGTTCGTTTATTTGTATTATTTATTTTACGTTCGTTTATATATTATATATAGGGGATGGTTTCTGATAAAAACAAAACTTATGTGAAAACCAAAGAAAACCACGGAAACCAATAACATAATTCATAATTTTTTTTGTTATTTTAATTGTTAAAATATTATTTAAGTATTTGATACACATATGTTGAGCATACATACGAGAATGAAGAGCCTTACGTATACGTAACATTATGTCGAATGAAAAATGGTTATGTATATGTAACCTATGTGTGACGTATATGTAAAACAATGCTACGGTTTTCATTTGATCCATACCCTTATTTATATATACTCGCACATATATAAAGGATAGTGATGTAAAATTTATAAATTATATGACCGTTTTCATTAGTTTTTCTAGGTTTCTCATAAAATTATGGTTTCTTAAAATCCTTCCCTATTTTTTTATTTATTTAATATTTTTAATTTATGTACTATTTTTTTTATTTCATCTTATTTTTATTATGTTATTTGTTTTTAATTTTGTGATTTAAATATATCATTCCAAATTATAAAATACAAACCCTAGAATCAACATCATGATGCCGATTCATTATTGGTCTTTTGTATTTGTCAACTTCTCCCTTGATCTGGAAGTAGCTAATTAGGATTTGGGATATTCTTCAATCCTCGATCTGGAATAACTCCATTAGGGCTTCGATGATTCATCTTCAATCCTCGACTAGGGCTTCAACCTATTCGTCTTCATTTTTATTCCTTAATCTGGATCCTCTTTTGCTTGTAACTTTTAGGTAAAGTTTCATGTTTTTGTTGATCCTTTCATTTCTTAAATGATTATCTCAACCGCTTTACTTGATTCATTCTTCATCTTTAGCTCAGCTATGTACTTTTAATAACATAGAATATTGAGTATTACAGGCGATGATGTACCAACCGCACGATCCATCACTAATTGATGGAAACCCATCAGAATATTAAGAAAAGTCAATAGATGAGAAATAAGTAGCATGTCAGTGTTCTATTGGTGATTAACATCATATTCCAAAACCCACGAAGATGGGTGATTATTATCAAAACATTAAAAACAACAAATCATGATTTGGTCTTGGTTTGTGGGAAAGCTTTTTGACGGCCTAGACGTCGATGAACATTTTGTTGTCAGTCTGTTAGTGAAACCATCATGGTGATAATCACTATAATATGTCGTTGATAGTCTTGTTAGTGATCCTTCGGTAATTGCCTGCAATAATCCATCAAAAAAACATAACCTACCATTGAATTTTCGACAGAGGTTCCTTGATGAACTAGCCAGTGGCGGAGCTTGAACTCCTTCGTGGTGGGGGGGGGGGGGTTTCAAAATTAATTTTTTTTAGGAAGGGCGAACTCAATATTTATACAAAAATTTACACTACCTGGCCAAAAATTGACACTATCGAACTAAAATTTAACACTACTGGCGAAAAAACAAGGGGGGAGGGGGGGGGGGGGGGCGGCCCCCCCGGCCCCTATTAAGCTTCGCCATTGGAACTAGCGCATGAACCCTTCCACTGAATCTATCCACCGGTTAAAATTGTATGTTTTTTTATCGTGTCTTTAAACTATAGTTAATTTATTTTACTATAATTTAATACACTTTTTTGCATTTGAGAATGGAAGTCGATCATTATATGAAGATTACCTTTTTTTAAACATATAATATATTTTCTAAACATTTTAAATCTTAAGCTTATACATGTTATATAAAAGTTAAGACTTATTCGGTAAACTAGCTTTAAATTTGTGTGGACTTGCAATGGTTGTTTTGTTAAGAACAATTATAGCACATAGGTTAACGGGTAAATGAGAGTTTTATTAGCAAAAAGTGTTGTATTTGGTATCTTGAATAAGATATTTGACCTAACATACACATGAACATCCAATGAAGAAACATGCCATCTTTAAACTCTACAAGACGTCTAAACAAGACAAACTATGATGAATGTGTAACCATAAATGTAAAAACGGATGTGATCAAAGATGAAATTGAAATTGACGTAAACCCAACGTTTCTCTAAACTAATATAAATTTATAGGGAGAATGTATATGATATGAAATGAGTTTTTTTCTTTCTCAACAAATTTTGAAAACATGCTTATTTTTTTAGAGATGTTACAGGTAAATGAATTATTTTAAATTATTTAATAACTACATGAGAATCCACCCATTGTAACTACAGAAATAGTATGTTGATTCGTATACTTAACATACCCACTCAAGTTATTCATCACATTCAAAGTTCAGCTTGAAACTACTAACAAAAGGAGATTACACGAAAATAAAGATGACGCTCCACTGATCTTCATGAATCACTTATATACTTCATGAGTTACAGATATCGCTTACAAGCCCCCGTGGTGAATATTGGCGCTTACATATTTAGCAGTCAATCAGATGTTTGATCGCCATTCGAAGCACCTTAAGACTTACTTACATTTCACACAAAATATGAGCTTCTTTTTTTTTTTTTTTTTTTTTCAAAAGCCGACTATATTAAAAACCCAACCATTAAGAAGTCACTCTTCATATCCTTCATAACTTAATTTATGGTATATTAATTGTAAGACGACTTTTAGTTATTGTTCTAACAATGTTTAACCACTCTTTCTAGTTCAACTATGGTTGGTGTTGACACACATAATTCATACCTAGAATCAATTAGATAATAATATTATAATTATGTCTATATGATTGATAATACATGTGCATTTTTTTCAACTTGTTTGCATATATATGTAACAACCACATTAATATGACAATGGGGAAAAGTCGTGCTTATACCTAAATACTCATTTACTTTGTCTTTAAGTTTCCTTATTTCCTAATTTTCAGTTTTTTTTAAACAACAAATCTATTCTACTCTTACATTACACCAAATTATACTATTGCTTGGGTTTGAACCCAAAACATCCCCTATAAGAGGCAAAGCCTCTATCAAGTGGGCTAGCCCCACAGTTACTTTTAGTATTGTTAATCAATCACTTTCAAAAATCAATATAATTTCTATAAATAATGATAATCTGATAATCTAAGTATATAATTTATATAAATAATGATAATCTAAATAATATTATACTTAGATCAAGTACCAATTATAAATTATTAAAACTATCACAAGAGCCTTGGCGGGAAGATTCACTAGTGATACATGAACAACAGAAGGTTTAGCAGTCACCATAACAATTGATGGAGCTTTATTCATCGGCAAAGAAGCTGGGCAACTGGCTTCATCATATCTATTGTGTTAGAGATAGTGTGTGTACGCTTTAAAGAGAGTGAGAGTGGTGAAGAAGAGAAGGTGAAGATGAGAGTATAACTGTATAAGTAGCCGTTAAAGGCAAATAAGTTTGATGTATTTAACGTGTTACAAACATACTCATAACACGTATTAGTTGGTCTTACCACATGCAAACTTCTCAAATAGATAATGTACTATTCATGGTAGTAGCTAGTATTTGTGGCAACTTCTATCGTTCATCGTCCTTTCTATTAAGATTGTAAAAATAAACAACTTATTTAGTTATTATCATAAATCAAAATGTTTATGAAACGGTTTTCTAAAAGATGGAGTTTATACTTTTTATTCAACTTACATATAAGATTATTTATTGGAATTTTAAAATTTATTTTGAATGACAATTTCTAAATTTAACACATCACTTAACAATGATGACGGCACCAGATTAAGCCTGGGCTTTTGCTGGATCACGACCCAATCATTCAGAGGAGATAAATCCCAAAGCCCAAGCCCGGCCAATGTTTTAACTAATTAGTAAAAGTAGTCCTATCAGTGAACAGAAAGACTAATCATATTAAGCATTGGCAATTGCCAAACACCTTCTGGGCTTTTGCTTGGTCAAGATATTCCACTCGTATTCTTCAAGTTCAACCCAATCGTTTAGAAGGGAAAAATCCTGGGCCAAAGCCAAAGCCCAAGCCCAAGCCCAAGCCCAATCCCTAGCCCATTTTTTTTATACATTCAAATCCAAGTCAATATACCCAAAACCAAAAAATAAAAGTAGCATGAAAAAAATATAAAAGAACTACTGTATCCATGTACGCAATTGCACATCGCATGCATGCATGTATGTTTCTTATTCTATAAGTCCCCAATAAACCATAAACCCCAATCGTATTCAAAAAGCTGATAGATACACCTTCACATGCATAAAGTATACATAATTAATGAGCATCTTAAATTCAGCTTTGGTCTATATATATGACTTCCAAAAGTCAAACTTCTTAACGTATACCTCCCCGGTCTGCCCGATTTCATCCTGTCTCCATACGGGCCGTTCCAATTTCCTCGCGATTGCACGCAAGACCTCCATATGTCGGTGTTTTCTTGGTTTACATGTTATGATCGCTGCTTTTATCACCTGCATTGCTTCTTTTTGTGATTAGGGTTGGTGGGTAACTCATGACATTTAACAAAAAATATGTAATAATTTTAAAAAACGCGATACCTTTTGCGTTTGCTTTTCAAGACAGTAGAAGAAGACGGGTTGCTGTGCCAATTTCGTTTTCGTTGATTGATAAACCAATTGTTTATCTGCTTTAACTGCAAGCCTGTTTCTTGTACTAGTCTTGCCTTATCTTCCTCCTGCGAATCAAAGTGATTATATAACTTTAGCTTTTGATTGTTAAATGATGATTGTTGACTTGTTTATGTGTTATATTTTGTCAAAAGTGTAAAATTGACACCCAAAATATGTAAAAAGAGCAGTGTTTTCAGAACTAAACTGAATAGACCAGTTGGACAAGAAACCACTCATATATACAGTTCATTTATGTTTTCATTTGGATTGTTTTCTTTTGAAGTGTTCGGTTATCGGTCAGACCGGTAAACCGGATAACTAGGACTGGATTTTACATTTTTCCCCTCCAAAATCTTACTTTCTGAGTAATTTAGCATTCCATTATTCATATTTTAGTTATTTAAGTCTTCAACTCTTTTTTGTCAAAATTGTAAATTTATACCAAAACATCTAATATACTTATATTTTTTTATAAATTAGATATTTATTAATAAATATAACTTTACTGTTTATGACATCGTCCAGCTATTGAATCTAGTTACACGGATCCGATCAGCGGACCAATAAGACGATTGACTCGTCATACGGTCTGGTTATGAAATTATTACAAAAGAGCATTCATCCAAGAAGCGAGTGTAAGTTTTAAATTTGTAACGACAACTAATACCCTTTTAAAGAATATATGTAAAATTTACCCATTTCATAGATTTTGGGTGTCTATTTTTCCTTAAACATATTGTTTAAAAGATTTTGATGAAGTGAACTCACGGTTGGGTATGGCCATTTGGCATGTGATTGCCACCATGATTTCAAAACCGAAGTGGTGTCTCCTGGCAGTTTTCCAGCTCTTCTTTTACGTAATATTTCCTCCCTAATGTCTACAATCTTCTCCTTGTAACCCTAATAACACCATCAACAAACAAATGCAAAAATATATTATATCAATATTCGGTTTTCATATGATGTATATACCACTAACTGCATACGTGTAAATGCTGAGTATATGCATCGTCTCGAGCCTTTTTAATTATCTTTTGTCAAAAACCGCTTGTTTATGCAAAATGTAATGTTTATGTCATGAAAAAGAATTGTTTGCAACACAAGGATGATAAGAATAAGAGTCTTAAATAAATGCAGCATGGTCATATTCTCATGCATAGTCCTCTTGTCTAAGATAATTGCATCATTTGGACATATAGTTGAATTAAAGAGTTTTAACCAAATGTCAAAAGTATTTATGAAACCCCTTGTAAAGATAAAAACCATGAAATTTATTCATGAAAAATAATGTTAATGGGCAGGAAAGGCACACTGAAATAAAACTAAAAAAAGTTACATTTTCTTGAAAAAAATGTATTGTGTGTATTGTGAGACAAATGTAGCATCAATTTTATATGTAGCTTACAGAGGTGACAAAGCGGACGGGTTGCTTTATAAAATAAATTTAATCCATCCGTACATTTTGTCACCTGTGTAAGACAAAACGGATGAGTTGTTTTATAAAATAATTTTAATCCATCTGTATACTTTGTCATTTGTGTTAGCTATAAACTGATAATACAATTGTCTCCAAAATATAGGCAATATATTTTTTCAAGAAACAATTTCTTTTATAGTTTTATTTCAATGTGTCTTTCTTGTCATTAACATTGATTTTCATGAATAAATTTCAGATATATATTTTTGTCTTTACTAAAGTTTTATAAATATTTTTGACATAAAGTTAAAGGTCTTAAGTCAATTATTATATGTCCAGAAGTTCAATTATCTATACAATTATTTTGGGAAAGTCTTGTCTAAGATAATTTAACATAATTGAATTATTAGTTAAAAGTATTTATAGAATTCTCAGTAAAGACAAGAAAACATATGAAACTTATTCATGAAAATTAATGTTAATGAACAAGGAAAACATATACAAATAAAACTATAAGAAAAAAAGTTACATTTATCTTGAAAAAAAATGTATTGCAATGTATTTTGGGACAAAGATAGAATTAATTCACTTCATTGTTTATAAAGATGGTAAAATACTAAAATAGACTCTTGACACAAACAAGAAATTTAACCTAGGTCTCGTCAACTTTTTTCCTTCAAACATTTGAAATTCTATTAATAATTAACATATTAGATATAATTGGCTAAACTATATAAGTAAAATCTATAGTATATAATAAAAAAGTAACTAGGATGTCACATGTCACTCTTCTGTTACTTATCAAAATAAATCTCCCGTCTAAACTATTATATTATTTTAGTTAAGTTTTTTATTTAAGAAACTAAATTAATAATTAATTTTGTTTTTAATTTATTTTTTTTATATTATCAACTAAATTGTGTAATCATATGTTATTTTGAATTGTACATGCTTTTATAGTCAAATAAGATTTAATTGAAAAAAAAGTTTTAAAAAATATTTATTGATATATTTATATATTTTGGGTTAATTTCAATTTAAGACAATTGGTTTTTTATTTCACACGGGGTCAATTGTATGTTATATTATCCAAAGAAATATTCGAATATATATAACTTGAAAATACAACATTTTTATTTTTAATTAATGTAATATGTAATTTAATCATATGAACTATTTATACATTTATGAATTATATAGTTTTTATATTTTTAACACGTGTATTACACGGGTAATTAACCTAGTCATATATAACCCATTTGAATAAACCGAATTAAGAATATGAAACTATCTATCTATTACTTTAGGAAACTTTCAACCTGTTATATCACCAGCTAAATTTCTAATACGACTTAGATCAACCTAAACTGACCCATTTTAAAGTAATCAGGCTATCACTAACCTGTTTCAACTCGTGCTTTAGCTCTTGCCGCACGCGCTCCATCAACGATCTCTCGCTCTCCGTCGGGACAAGCGGCCCGAATCCCATACTATCATGCCCATCAAAACTCCCATCAAACAAATTAGCATCACTCTCCACTTGATCTTCATCATCATCAGACATTGTGGCACCTGTTCCTTCTCCAGGTGACACCCCTAAATCAGCCACCACCAACAAACTAACTTCAACCATCATCATCTAACAACAACAAAAACACAAATCAAACCAGTTACTGACACAAAACCTGTTAAGCTCTGCAACGACTGCTCAATCTCCCAACACGCCATCACAGCTTCCATCGCGTGCACGCGAACATGTTGCTGCAATTGTTCTTTGAAAGAACACAGCAACAGAACATAATGCGTCTGCATTCACACTCCAATCATTAGATCATCAATCAATTTCAAGATTCATAACAAAGTTACAATCTTTTTATAAATACCATGAACTGATCAAGCTCCTTATCATCACCAAGATTACTCTGACCACCCAAACCCGAATACTTCGACACGACCTGCTGCGATTGCGCGAGCTGTGCATCGATCCTCGGCAGCTGATCCACCGGCGTCGCAATCCGCAAACACGACACGTGAGCCGATAGCAGCTGCTCGTACAGTGGGTGTGATAACACCTCTGCTTTGTACCGAGCATTCTGCCAATTAACCGCCGCCGCATCGCCGCCGCCGGCGACCTCACTCTCCACTAGCTCACCTCCACCATTATTATCCACCTGTAAGCATAGGGCACATTGTTCGAAGCTTCATTCAAACGCTAAAACCAAGATGACTACTGATAGGTCAAAATTGAACCAATTGGTCCATAGATTCAGGTCAAATAGAATTCTTGAGTTACAATCCCTAGGTTTATTATGAAATTAATATTATCATCAATAACATCATAATAAAAAATGCTTAATTTCAGTAGCTTTTGTGTAATTCAATTCAAGACTAGTGATCAAGTGAAACACAGCATCTGCAATCTTAAAGATGAACCCACGAACAAGATTGTTAGTTTCTGTTGTATAAAAATGCTTAATTTCAGTAGCTTTTGTGTAATTCAATTCAAGACTAGTGATCAAGTGAAACACAGCATCTGCAATCTTAAAGATGAACCCACGAACAAGATTGTTAGTTTCTGTTGTATCTTTAATCTTTATGTTGTGTGAATAAACAAATGGTGTAAAAGTGTGAAATTTTGTTGGTATGTAACCTGGCCTCCGGCGACGATATTTCTTGACTGATTGTTCAAATCCGGTGAAGACATGCTGCCGGCGCCGGCGCCGGCGATGATTGAATCATTGGAGACTTGCGAAACGATGTTGTTTTCCCTACTAACATCACTAACGTTCCTCTGCATCATCGATCTCGAAAGCCACTGATTATTATTATTATGAGGGTGATGATGATGCTGGGAAGAAGTTGTCACTGCAGAATCATGATGATGATGATGATGAATATTATTATTGTTGGTATGCAAGTTGAGGAAGTTGTTGTTGTTATTATTGTTATTATTACCCTCGGTAGCCCCACCGGCGTACTGACCCTGTTGCCTGAGAATCGCGCTGTTGAGCCAATGGTCTTTTCCGGCGGAGCGAGACGACGGAGAAGATTCGCCGGAGATACCGAGGTGGTGGTGGTGGTGGTGGTCGGGCAGAATTGTCCGGAGGACTGAGATATTGTCGGTATCGGTGAAATTTTGCTGCAAGGCCATTTCTTGTGAGAGATTGTTGGGATGAAACGCCATTAAAGAAAGTTCAGACGATGATGATGATGATGGTGGTGGTAGCAGGTGATATTATTGTTTGAGAGATTGATGATGGTGAATTGGGGTTGGAGAATTGTGAAGGGGGGACTAGATGTGATGAAGGTGAGTGGGGTTTTATAGGTTTAATGGAGGATGGAGAGTAGAGTTGCAGGAGGAAGAAAGAGAAGGAGAAAGTGAGAGAGTTGGAAAAATGGAGGGGAAGGGAAGAAAAGTAACCACAAAAAACCAATCACATTTGTTATCGAGTCGTCCACTGTTTTTATTCAATAATAATAATAATATGATATGTTTATTTCTTGCTTGAAATATCAATGTAAGTAGTTTTAAAGTATGAGTTTTTAGTATTATTTACCTAGTGCATGCCATTTGATAGTCTCTTAAGTAACCACCACCAACCGCTATCACCACCACCATCACCGACCATCACCAACCATCACCAACACCGCCACCACCACCACCGACCGCTATCATCACCGCCCCCCATCCACCAGGCCACCACTACCGAGAACCACCACCGGCCACCATCCCACCACCACTGACAACCACCACCACCAGCAGTGACCATTGACCACCATCACCAGCCGCCACCACTAGCCACCACCCACCACCGCTAGACAACCATCACCGGCCGCCATCATCGGTCACTACCAAACACCATCACCGGTCATCACCACTATACCATTTTTGTATTTCATTTTTTTTTTCACCTAATAAAAAAAATAAAAGTAATAATTAATTTCATTTTCATGTGTAATCAAATAGGATAATAGAATAGGAGACCGTTGTTTATTAGATGAGAGGTTTGAAGTTTAAATTTAAACATAAAGTAGATTAGTTTAGTGTAGTTTAAAAATAAGAGTATGATAAATTTGTTACCAGATAAAGTTAATGGATTAAAATTGAAATGGTATTAGTTTAGGAATATTTCACATGATATTAACTAAACTATAACTAAGTTTTGTAACTATTTATTTAATTTAAGCCGATTAAAAAAAAGAAAGAAATAATAATCATGTTTTATATATAAATGCCTCATTTAGTTTTAATAAATTAATATTTATAAAGAAGCTTCTCAATTATTGAAATATAGAACCGTGAGTGATTTTATAGTTAGAACGAGACTTAAATACTTTAATTAAAAGATAAGGATGGGAGAAACTAGATGGGAGGAGAGTTGGGTATAATAATAAATACATTTAAAATACAGCGGTAAATCTTTTTAATAAAGAAAAAAGTGTTAAAACCCCGTCTATAATACTATAAATGATATAGATTAAATTGTAGTATAGAATTATAGTATGTTTGATGAGTGTATGAGTGCATGACTTGCTATTAAAAAACTTAAAATGCTCAAAATATTTATGTATAATTTAAAAATGAAATTACTTTTTTGAATAATTTATATTATAATTATTTTATTATACAAGCAAGTCAGCTTTGATAGGCTAAACTTCTATTCATTTGATAGCAAACATTTTCTTAAATTTTATATAAATGACAATTATAGTTTTTTAGAGTGATAAGAAGTTCTTTCTTTTATTATAACTAGTTGTAACCCACACGCGCGTTGCGCGGTGAGCAACGTGACTGGACATAAAAAACATAAAAAACAATATAGAACACATCGTAACACTCCCTCACAACGCAAACGAAATAACCCATAAAAAGTCAAAAGAAAATTATAAATAACACAAACGTTATGATTAGAATAATTTAAAAAATAAATAATAAAATAATGGCATATGTAAAAACATAAAAAAAAACCAAATAAAAACACGAGGTGCCAAAATAAATCAAAACAATAAAAAAATTAAAAATAAACAACTGAAAATAAATTTAAAAAGACCAATTATTAAACAAATATTATTATTACTATTCATAGGTGAATTAATATATAAGTAATTTGAAATCAAGAACTTTAAACTTACATATTTCAAGAAGTTTTACCTCTAATAATGAACCACATTAATGGTAATTGATAATTGATAAGTATAGTTAAAACAAGAGTAAATTGCCATTTTCATCCTTGAGTTTTTATATGTTTTGTTATTTTCATCCAAAAATTTCTATTTTCTCTTGTGTCTCCCTGACTTTTTAAAAATTTGACATTCCCATCCAATCTCGTTACTCAAGTTAATTTGGGTGTTAAATAAGGGGTAATTATGTCTTTTGCAATATATACAAAATACTGAATGGGGCTAATAAGAAACACCAACGGAGGCTTATATATCCATACGATTTCATTTTATCTACGCACCTCCGGCGACCACCCCCAATCGCCTCCGCCTCCGACCACCGCCACCAACACCGGTTCACACCGCCCTGCCGTCTCTAACATCACCCAACCGTTCATCTCACACATCACCGATCTCCGCCACCGTTTACTCCGACAAGACCACACACTTCACTCTGCCACCCACGGCGGTCATTTCTCCTCCATCAATATACGGGATCTCCATGGAAGCTACTGGAAGTGAGATAAAATCAGCATACCAGCGGCTCCCCAGAACGTGCACCCCAATGTGAATGTGATACAAACTTATAAATCGTTAAACAATTGATCTAAGAGATAGAACATTAGAGCGAACAAGACTTTTATTATTTAATTTCATCCCAAACATAAACAGCCATTTATAGGCTCGACAACAACATAAATTAATACGGAAATAACTTGCAGAAAGCCTTAAACCCACGTTATGTATGTATGGGTTGTATTCATGGGGAACAAGAAACTCCACTAATATCTGCCTGAATTGTAGGAAAGCACTAAACTGCAAAACATAAAAAATAAGAGACTATGACTCTTTCGGTGAGGAGTTTATGAAGATTCACGATGCTTACTCCACACTTTCGGAGCCTGATAAATGACAGATTATGACCGAAGGTTTTTCTGATATCGAACGCATTCGAGTGTTAGATAGACTCCATCGTATAATGGGTTTAGTGGTTATATTGGTCGGAATTGGGAGACTAATCAGATGACCCTATGTCGGAATATTCATAATGATTTACATAGATATTGAAAAAAGACATGCTCACCCCTCTATTTAATGTTAAAATTAGTTTGACTAACGAGATTGGATGGAAATGGCAAGTCTTTAAAAGTTCAGGGAGGCACAAGAGGAAAAAATTCTTTTTGGATGAAAATAGCAATTTACTCTTAAAACAATTTAGATATCTAGTTTATGTTATATTTTAATATAATTTTTATACCAAGCAAGATTCAAATACACGTTGGCCATGTAAAATTACTACAATGATCTTTTAGAATAACAACTTGTCTTTTTATGACTTTTTTTTTTTGTTTTGAGAACTTTTAAATGGGATCCCTACTTGTAGTTAGAACAGTTTTTGATTTACTATTGTTGACTATCTATTTGCATTTTGCGAGATTTGAAGTTTTGAACTGTCAATCTCTCTCCTAATATGAAAAAAAAAAAAAAAAAAAAAAAAAAAAAAAAAACCTTACCATCAGGATATTTATTTATAACAGTAAACCTTTTAATAGTAATATATTCTTTTATTTATTTGTTCATACTAGCATATCCTTTTTTTTTTCAGTAATTCAGGTCATTGAACTAGAATCTGGTTATTTAGGTCACATTGTAACCAAGAGTTGAATATCCAATCACCAAGTGATGAAAATAGAACGATTTTGTTTATTCACTAACCTGAAAGTAAAAGACCAAAATAGGTATATTAATTGATAAAATTTTAACGTAGATTACTTATATATGAACATAGCTTATCACTAATCTTTTAGAAAATTAAAGAAATTAATTTGATGTTCGGTTATATATAATAAAACCTAGACATTTTTAGGTAAACGGTTCAAAATTAATATATACCTAAATAACCAGTTTAATAACTTTTATTTACATAACCGTATGTATATGAATCACAATATCTTAAAAAGATGAAACAAAGTTGTACACTCTGCATTGTGATCCTGTAATTGTTGGTCCAAGATTTTTTAATTGAATTAATTGTAGTCATTCAATTATGAAAGGGTTTACAAAAGAATATTAATTCAGTATGACGAGACGCTACTAGTTTCAAATTATGGGTTCAAAAGTTAGATATCCGAAACTTTTTTTACAGTAAGAAATCATTTTCCGTATTTGTATCCGAAGTTTTGGATATATAAGAAATCACTATACGTATCTGTATTTGAATTTCATTTTTTTATTTTCTTTATTTTTTTGTTGCAATAATTAGATATATGTTATTATAAAATTAATATAAAAACCCAAAACACGTTGAAAAAATCCCAATATTCTCTAAAAAATCCGAACCTAAAATTAAAAAGTCTAATAATTAAAAAAACAACACAAAAGTATTTTTAAGTTTTTGGATAACTGGATATCCGTATATTCAAATATTTTCAAAATCAATATCCTAAGCCGAATCTGATTTTTCGGATATTCGAAATTTGGAATCTAAATTTTTTATTTCGGATTCGGATTTTTGAATTCGGATAAACTTTAACATCCCTATTCCAAATCAATTAGAATGGATGATACGAGAAGGTTTTATTCCCATACCACCAACAATTATGAATAAAACATAGAAAAGTTGTCCATGAGATCTTAAACATATACAATCTCATGAAACAAAAACATACCAATTGTTTAAAGTCGTTTTACAATCGTGTTTGGTGCCGTAGATATCAACATTCAATTTTTAATATGTCCTATGCTCCTTAAGTTTGGTTTCCATTTCTATTTTATCCGAATATGCGAATAGTTAAATTATACGGAATACTTTTGTTTTAATAAATAACAACTAGTAGAATTCCCCGTTGCAGTGTACGGAAATTTCGTATATGCACAAAACAGTTGAGCAGTTTTTCTACCAATGTTTAAACTTAATAAAAAGTATTATGTTTATAGTCTAATGTATTTTTTATGAAGGTGTTGTGATATGTTAATAATTATATGTTAACAATACATATTTCTTTGTATTTTAATTCAATTTTGTTATAAAACTAATTTATTTAGATACTTGTGTTTTATTTTAATATTGTAGTTTCCGGTGGAAACTCGGTATTTTTTATGAGAAACTCAAATTTGAAGAAACTCAGAGAAAAAAATATTGCTGTTATGACCATATCCAGCAGGAATATGTTCATAGCAACTGCAAAACTTCAAGCAACTCTTTGTAATGGTCAATATGGTCACAACATATATGGATATGGTCATATTCGAACTAAAACGGGTTTATAACCCAAATGCACCCAATTTCCAACTATGTGAATTTTCATATCAAAAATATATATACATTTACACACATCATGTTAAATATGCATTTGATATATTTAGTGAATGTTGACACAATTCTGGTTTTAAGAAAACTAATATCGAAACATGACACAACAATATTATACATCAAAAGTTATATTAAAATTAAAAATATTATATTTAATCCGACTCGATTATAAATAAAGTTTCTATTTAAACATAGATAATAATAAGTACGTATTTAACCCGGTTTGGTTTTAAAAAAAAACTTATATCGTAATGTAGACTAAAATGAGAATGTCTTAACAATATATGCACAGTTTTGAAAATAATATATTTTAAAAGTTACGAGAGAAAAATAAATATCATAACAACTAATTATAATAATAAAATATTATATAACAATAAAAGATAATAATAAATTATTTATATATTAAAATTTTGAGTTATGTTTCATCGTAGTTTGATTCTAACATATATGTTTTAATTTTTAAATCATCCAAATGATATTTATTCACCAAGTAGATAAAACGGGAGTAATTGTAAGTCTCCTATCGTTGAGGGGAGAATGAAACCTTATATCTTATAAGGATGGAAATCTCCTCTACCAAGACACGTGTTGTCCGGGTGAGTAACTTGTTGGGTGAGAACAAAATCGTGAGCTTCCGGATGGGCAACCCATCAAAGGCAAAACAGACAATATGTTGGTACGGTTTACGTGGACTGTTACAGTAATATTCATGTATAGATAAGATAATAATATTCTAATATATAGGAGAATGTAACTATACAAAGTGTATTTTTCACGCGAAGTGTACGAAATTTGGGGTGAAATTATAATGCAAGAACAAGTAATAATTATACAAAAAGTATTACACTTTCGTGATATTATCACACAGTGATGAAATTATCACGTAATAATAAGATCTTGCGTGATAATTCACCTTTGCGTGATAATTCCATCTTTGTGTGATTATTTCTAACACTTGCGTTACGATTTCATTCATAACGTTTCTTTTTGCATGATAACTTCGTACACTTCGCACAATTCGCACAAAAATATCCCTTTACATAGCAAAGTTTTCCCTAATATATAATATACACACACTAAAAAGTAATAGAACATCATAATAACAACAGAAAGATAACACCTAGTACTTTTAGTAAATTACATCACATACCATTTTATGTATGAAAACACTAATAATATAATAATTATAATAATTATTATTAACAATATATATTTTGTTCAGCAAAACCAAATATCCAAGGTATATGGTAGCGGACTAGCGGTTCAAATTTTTATAGACGTAAATGCTTACAAATGTATAAACCTAACTAACATATCAATATTGTTCGATTTACTTGCAAATTAACAAGTGCTAAGGCTTTCTAAAACTCACTATATTTGTCGGAGGGTTTAGTTAATAAAAAACCCAAGATACGTGTATGTCTACTCGTGATGCTAGTGCTAAGGGTGCTATACACAATGAACTTATAACGTTCACACGCACATACATAATTATAATGTCTACATGATTTTATAATAGGGAAGTCTTTGTGTTTAAATTTCATATGTGATAAAAAAAAAATAAAGGTTTCAGCCTTTCAGGTTGAACTAGAGGGTTTTCTTAAAAAAAAAATAAAGGTTTCAAGTTTAACTAGAGAGTTTTCTCCCAAAAACTATAAAATACTATGAAATTGTAAAGAAGAAAAGAGAATAAAAAACCACCAATCAAGTGGTATGCATTTGATTTAGTTATTTGACTTATACAAATGGTTTTGATTTAGTTATTTGATTTATTCATGCGTGTAGAAGAAAGACGATAGTATTGGTGTTTATCTATATTATTTTACAATGCTTTGCGGAGGACGAGATGACAATTTTATCATCATAATAAGACACTTAAAACACTTATAAGAGTAATATGATCATTTCATGTAGAATTTTAATTTAATTCCTACAATCCATATGAAAGCATTGAATATAATAATAATAATAATAATAATAATAATAATAATAATAATAAATAATAATAATAATAATAATAATAATAATAATAATAATAATAAAAATAATAATAATAATAATAATAATAATAATAATAATAATAATAATAATAATAATAATAATAATAATAATAATAATAATATAATGCATTTAGTAATATTATTTAAAGTATTAATACTTGTTACTTATAAATATAGAAACATTTTTTATAATAGTTTTAAAAGTAATAATTTTAACAATGACTACTAATAATATTAGTAATAATAAAGCTTAGTATAAAAATACATCAAATATAGAAATAATACTTTTAGTAATAACAAAATTAATACCATTATATAAAATAATAATAATAATTATCAATAACATAGTTGAAAATAATATAATTATCAAGTAAATAATGCATAATATATAGTCGAAATCAAATCATTTCGCTTTGTGAAATAGTTTCCCTGACAAGTCTAAAACGGAATATGTTTATTTATAGCAAAAGGTTTCATTATCTTATTACTCGTGTTTAAACTCAATGGTTTAAAAACTTTTGTGTAATATGGTAATAACAATAATAGTGTTAATGATGATGAGAGTATAATTAAGGATAATAATTATGATTATACTATTGTTATAAGTAATAATGATATTGAAATAAGTAAATAAAATTTACCACTACACATATTTGTGTGTGTGCGTATATATATATGTGTGTATATACTAGATTATTTATTTGATTATATGTAAACATAGTTATATATATATTTAAATTTTGAATATACAATTTCAACGTTCTCATATACATACAAAATCAAGTCGCGGTCAAATGCGAGTCTAACCCACTAATTTTATATTACGCTTGTAATAAACTTGAGAGTATAATCTTTTGAAAGGAAATAATTATTTTTGTCAAATTAATGTTTTTAATTTTTTACAAAAAAATAATTATTTTTGTCAAATTAACTCTAATATAAAATTAGCATTCACAAATGACAATACTCTTTGACACGTGGTGGCCTATGCTGATTTGGACCAACTGGGCCCAACAGAAGCACACACATAATATAAAATTATCCATATGGTTTTGTCAATTGGCATTATTAGTCCCTAAGTAGTAAGTACGGCAAAACATATCATTTTATGGCTATGATGATATACTACAAATTAGGCTATTAGTTTATTAAAAGGGTATGTTATTGATACACATAATTTATTTTATTTTTTTATATCTTTCTATACATACATATAGATAAATGGAGAGAGATAGAGACAATAGGATGTCTCAATAACATAAATGGGTGTTTGTATAACCCAACCCTTATTAAATTATGAGTGTGACTAGATGTACATCTCTACTAAAGGTAACCTCTTATGTGAGAAAGAAACTATTTTTTTTTCATTAGAGGTTGGATAATTAAGTTTGTGAGAAATGTATGTTTAACGACACTTATTATTACTTATAAAGCTTTTTTTACGAAGCACCCATGAAGTTAGGTGGAAGAGAGAGCTAGACTGCTTATATATGTTACAAGGTGAGGTGAAAGAAAGAGAAAAAAAGATGAATAATTGGCTGTGTAGAAGGACGCCTCTATGAGAAAGGAGAGAGATTTGTGAGAGAGAGAGAGAGAGAGAGAGAGAGAGAGGAAGGGGCGGAGGGTTTGATCATTATTTCAGATTTGTTTATACATGCGTGCGCACACACACACACATCATATATAATACATTTTAGGAGAATGAGATTGTCTTTTTACATTAATTTTTAAGAGTTTAAAAGGTTAAAATTGTATGCACATGTTATAATTATTGCATTTTAAACCAACTTCACTTGTATTTTTAAATGGGTATAAACATTTTATTCTTTTAAATTTGAATATGTTAATGTTTTTTTTAATTTAAAAAATTAGGGTAACTTTGTAAAATAGTAAGCTTAAAAATGTTCCAATCAAGTCATTTAATTTAAAAGTGTTCCAATAAAGTAATTCAGCTTTTATGTTTTATTTAAATTATAAGATTTAAAATGTTTTTAGCATGTTTTTCTATTTGTTTCAGTTACGAAATTTTTTTATGTTGATGTGGAGTGATTATGTGGATTTTAGGTTTTTTTTTAATTTTTATATAATTAACATGTTTTTAAAAATTTTTAAATATAATTACATAAAATAGAAATCCCGATGCCACATCTTTTCCTCTGTTTCCTTCTTGAAACAATAAATCCGATTATTGCCCGACTTGATGTTTTAGTGATCCAATTTGTGTAAATTATGCAAAAGTGGCTTAATTGGAACTCTTTTGAAATTTGATTATTATTATGTGATATTTGCCCTATAAAATTTATATGTTGTGTCTCCCGTTGCATATCGCTGGCATCCCTCTAGTGTGTGTGGGTTTGTATATATATATATATATATATATATATATATATATATATATATAAATTACATAAATATAAAATGAAAATAAATGATGATATAAAATATGTTATTTTTAGTATATACACAAACAATCCATCACCTATGTAACGTAATTAGTCATTTTAATATGAAAAGACTTAAATACCCTTGAATTTAATTGGAAGGTTGACGTCCATTATTATCAATATCCAAACTGGTTAAAAACCAAAAACACAAACATTAAACATGTTATTTTTTTTACTTAATAACAAATCTATTACTTTGCTCAAACCACATGAACTATCTATTTTGAAATTAACCTACACAAGGTAATTTGATGGTTTGGGTGTTCACATGTGGAAAGGCTTGCAAAGTTTTGAGGTTGCAAACCTAATAGCTTCTTATTCATTTATTTGGGAATTCCAATTGGGACTATCATGTCCTGTTCCCACGGATGGAAACCCATTATTTATAAATTTCTCAAGAAGGTTATCTAACTAAAAAAGTTAATCAACTTCTCAGAGAAGGTCACTCGACTTTAATTTCTTCTGTTTTAGGTTCTATCAGGACTTATTGTTTTTTTATGTTTCTTTTGCAGGCTATTTGAGAAACTCCCTTGAATCCATTAGTGTTAAGTTTTTTTAGGGTGGCGATGCAGCTTATAAGAAAATGGGTTGGGCAAATTGGAAAATGACTCTAACTAAAAAATAATGGGGTATTGGATATTGGAAGTTTGGAGGCACTTAATCTAGCTTTCGTATAAAAATGATGATGGAGGTATGCTAATAACCCATATTCCCTTTGTGCTAAGATGGTTAATGCTATACATTGTGTTAAGGTTCATTTTGTAACTTCTCTAGCTCAGGTGTCTAAAATAATTCCTAAAGCCATTATTCTTCTTAATGGCATACGGATTATCCCGTTGTCTTCTATCAAGAAAAAGGTGGGCAATGGTGTCAATACTCATTTTTGGATTGATTCTTGGTTAGGAAGCTTTTATCTAGATCTAGATTTCAAAGATTTTATAATCTAGAGCAAAATAAAGTTGTTTTATTGTTGACCGGAGTGATTGTGTGTGTTGGAAATGGGAGTAGCGTAAAGTGCTTACGGGCGGTATTGAAGCCATGCAATTAGCTAAATCGAAGGAATTGCTTCTAGGCATTTCTTTTTTTATTGGATTTGATTTTTGGATATGTCGTCTAGATGACCAGGAAGAATTCAATGGTGAAAGAGGTTCGACATTATACACATCGTGACATCGTTCGTGTTAAGACTGTCTTCCTACGGGACTTATTCTAAGTATAAAAGGCTTGGATATTACTTTGTTTTGTTGTCCCATTTACTCGAATAGCGCGGTGACTACGGGTCATATTATTGGTGATTGTTCTTTTGCAACAAAAACACGAGTCCCAGTTGATGAATTGTTGGAGACGAGTCTTCTAATTTATACTCAGTCGAAGTTCTTATGGATGTTTTAGATTTTTCAATATCGCCACATAAAGAAGAAAATTAGGATTGGGACGATCTTTTTAATGACATGATGAACTTTTGACAGTCTCAAAACAAATTAACCTTTTAATCACATACCATAAAAAGTGAAGAAAATTTTATCTTAACTGTTAATTATTCGTTTAGTGATTTGTTAATAAGAACCTTAAAAATCAACTTTGGTTGAATCAAGGGACTTAATAACTCTTCTTTTTTTTAAAAAAAAAAAAAAGAAAAAAAAAAGAGAGAGAATTTGTGCATTTTCTCACTATTTAGACATATGCATGGATGAGACTAAAAAAAAACCAATAAGTTAAAAATAAATTTATTCGAGGGACCATTTATGTCGATGAAACGCAACATTAAAGTCCCAAATCAAGGGGGACCAATTCCACGTGTCGAATGGACAGAGCAGCAGGATTCCGACTTGTGGTCCGCCGCCAGTACCTCTAAAAAAGAACACTGCTGTTAGCCGTGGGTCCCACACTGTGACTCACAGACCTATTATAGTGAGTTACTTTTGTGTCGGTCCCACCTTAAACGTACACAGCTAGGTTACTATACTTTGTCGTCCACAGCAAAAAAAGAAGAACCAATAAATCACACTCCAAAACAAATATTGTCATGTATGGTCCAAAAGTTTGGTTATTCTCAAAATGTTATTTTTTTTTTTTTCATTTTTTCTATTAAAACGCCCCTTTAACAAGTTATTGTTTTAAAAGTCTCCGTCAGATAATACGTTTGGACTGTTAAAAAAAAGATAATACGTTTGCATCTGTATAGTATGAGTGAACGTTTGCTAACCAGTCACAAAAAATATATTCTAGACAATGACTCTTTGTAATTCGACACACGTGACTATTTGTGACCGGTTCTATTATACAGGCAACCACGTTTGTCTGTAGAGTCGCTAACGTCTCGTCTACAGAGTGTATTATATTATTTTAAGAAATAATTTTGAGATGGACATTTTAAAAGAGAAGTTATAGAGAAGAGAGATTGGGGATTTACCTTAAATTTAAAAAGTTAATTTTTGTTTTGCTCCTTATGGTTTGACCATTTTAATGATTTTACCCCAATAGTTTAAAAATAACCAAAATCCTTCCTGAAGTCACTATTTTTTTTCGAATTACTCCCAGCCCCTAACTCCGTTTAATTCTCACGTTAAACGGGACCCATTAAAAAGACGTAATTATCCCTCATGTGAGAGGCACGTGGGTCCCATTTAATGTGAGAATTAAATGGAGTTAGGTGCGGGGAGCAATTTGAAGAAAAAATAGTGACGAGTTAGGTGCGGGGAGCAATTTGAAGAAAAAATAGTGACTTCAGGAAAGATGTTAGCTATTTTTTAAACTATTAGGATAAAACCGTTAAAATAATCAAACCACAAGTAATAAAACAGAAATTAACTCAAATTTAAATTTAAAAAGCTTTCATGTATGCAAAAAAATGTGAATGTTAAAACTTTATTGTGTATCTAATAATGTTTTAAAGATCACTGACACATGTAAGATGATACAATTCATGATCCGGTAATTATTTCATGATATTATGTACGGTGATCTTGATATATGATTGATGGTGAAAACTAAAGAATTTACCACTCGAAAATAATAGCTATTGGATTATGATGCGTGACCATACAAACGTGATTCCATAATAACGGAGGCCTTGTTTGGTTCATGAAATTCTCAGGATTTGAAATTGAAATTGAAAATTTTTCATCTAAAAGCATGTTTGGTTGGTCAATGGATGAAATTAGAATTGGAAAATTTTCCTTCATTCACTGGAAATTACATTCCTTCCACTTACCCAAGGAATGTTTAACAATCCAATGGAATGTTCGAAATTAACATTTCAATTTCACTCAAAATTGACCAACCAAACACGTTATAAATGTTAACAAGATTTCAATTCCAATTCCAATTTCTTTTCCAATTCCAATTACTTTGCAAAATATTCTGCGAACCAAACAGCCCCTGAGTGTATGAATCAGTTTATATGAGTTATTACGTTGACTTTTTAACTACACTAACATGTTTTTAAGGTTACCGACTCGAAAGAGATTAATTGTTGACTTTTACTTATAACTAGTGTTAAGTCTCTCGTGTTGTAGCGAAAGGATAAAATCATATCAAGTAGCATTAATAACACACCACCGCCAGTGTCCACAAACAACGACAAAGCTCGTATTAAAAAAATAATAAAAAATGAAAAGAAATAAAACCGAACGAAAAGTAGACTTAAAAACGTTGAACCACGCATGGAACACGTAACATATATAAAACAATAAGTAAGTCCATCTAGGACCAACGCCTTGAGACAGGCTATTAAACGAGAAAAAATAAACGTAAAAACGTTGAACCACACACGCACTCTACAGTGTGTTAACTTGCAAAATGTAAACTGAAACGTAAAACAAAAAAATTTTAAAATATAAAAAGTATAGGGGAACAATGTTACAAGTTAAAAAAATATTGAAGCTAAATTATAAAAGATGTAAAAGATTGGTTTACAATAAAAGAGTTAAAGATTAAAAAAAACAAAAGATGAGTACAACTCATTAAGCACGTGATACAACTCATAATGCATAACCAAGTTAGTAATTAGTATGTGTATATATATATATTATATTGAAAAAATTCTTAAAATGTCTTTTTTTCATTATATTTCTTTTTAAATGTCCGCTCAAAACAATCCTTCTCAAATTGTCATTTTTAGACAAATGCTGACATCTCTAACGATAGGCGTAGGCGCCTATATAGAAAGCGACCCAAAATCTTACACGTGTCATTTGACAAAATGTTGTTTTTTTTTTTTCTCAAAATCAAAACGGAGGTGACCACCTCCATTATGCGGGCGCCCGCCCTCACCGTATAGTAGCTCGAGTATTTTTAAAATTTTCTTTTCAAAAATACAACAAACTAAAGATTAGAAGCTAAAAAATCACGTATATGATTTTAAGTTGCTAGATGTCCACACCTATCGTTAGAGGCGCTGACGCCTTGTCTAAAAGGGAGATTCTGAGAAATGTTTTCTCAATAGGACATTTGAAGAAAAAATAGGAATAATTGAACATGTTATAAAAATTCCCAATTATATGATGATATTATGCACGGTGGTAGTGATATATCTTGATTGATAGGGGAAACTAAAGAACTTACCACTTAGAATTTATGATATGTGACCAAACAGATGACCATTTTGGTTCATATGGATTGACAGTGAAATAAGAGAAGTTCCGAGAAATCTTTTTGTAAAATAACCACACTAACATGTTTTCACAATTACGATTGGTTAAGGATTATTATTGATCATTAGGGTGAATGAAGCATTTTTATATATCTCAAATATTATTAACACTCAAACTATACACAACCATAATGTGCCATCTTATGTGAACTTTCTACTATACTCAAGGGAGAGGCCCCTCTTTCTCAACCTATTTTTATTCTTAACATTTTTGAATGAAACTTAAATTTAATATTGAAGAACACCAAAAATATTCATGAATTAAAATAACTAAAATCACAAAATTAATATAAAAAACTAAAGTTAAGAAACAAAATAAAACACATTAAATCAAAAAAACCTAAAAATCGTAATACCAACCCCATTCATAGCCATTTCACGTTTACAAAACAAATGTTAAAACCACTTACTAGACCAAAAATATTTAATTTAAAACTACTACGTTTTCATTAAAATTTATACATCAATATTCAAAAAAATAAATAAATAAACAAGATTACGTATTTAGTTTTTTCCAAAAAATTGACAAGCACAAGTTATTTAAGAGAATTCAAAATTGGTCACTAATTAAAAATTGGAAAAAAAATAAAAAATAAATGAGACACACGTATAGCCATGAGTGATTGTTTCATTTGCTTTTGAATTAAACAATTATAATAACTTCTTCAATCACGGGTTCACGAACCCTCACTTCAACCCGCTGCCACTACTAGCGGGAGTTGCGGTGGTGGAGTTGTCCAACCCGCTGGATGCCGAAGCAGATACCCGTGAATGTCCCTTTCACCCTGAACAATAAACCTACATATCCATGTGTACTGCACATATTACACATCAATTTAAGGATACATGATAGTGTTTCTAAATTAAGCATAATCTATTAACTATAATAAAAAAAAGTTTTGATATGACACGTGTAAACATATTAAACATTTTCATTTTTATTTTCCCGCTCTCTCCTAATTAATGATATTAGCATATATAGAAATTATATATTATTTAAAACATTTCTAAATTAAAAAAATAGATATCATAAAAATAAAAAACTAGATTTTTAATGACAAACACACTTTAAAATTGTATAAGATACAAAAAAATTCTTAATATATGAAATATTTTAATACCATTTTTCTAAGTTTTATAAGATGATTAGTTTTTTTAAATAAAATTAAAAAAAGACCAGAATGTTTTAAAAAGAAATTAAAAAACACAATCTTATAAAACGATATTTTAAAATGATATTATTGTTGCTTTTTACTTAAAATATATACTTATATATACATAACTCAATCATATCTTATTTACAAATATTATTTATAATTTTTAAATTTTATTACAAATTATTTAATATTTTATTTATTCAACACGTGTATTACACGGGATATTATACTAGTAGTCTTATAAAAAAAACATGCTGGTTGTACGTTATAAAGTTTCTACTCATATCTTTTATAAACAAAAGAAATAATTCAAATTTATAAAAGATAAACTTAATTTATATAGTGGTCTCTAGATAAAACTTATAAAAGGTCAAACCAACCTTGTAGTATTTGCATATACAGTCAACTTTTTAAGGATATTCACACATCTTTATTGCTCTGAACAAAACAACTTAAACCAAATAAGCTAAATTTGAGGTACTTCCAAGATGGATTAATTCAAACATTTTGATGAGTATAGATACAAATCATAATTATATTAAGCACGACGACTATAAATTTATAATAAAAGAGCACGAACTGTGCATAACCCGCCTGATCATCGACCGCATGGTGTTTGTCAAATATTAAAAAAGACTTCTCACACCTCTACGTAATCAATATTTTAGTGAATACTTTAACAATTCTCACGTATTAAAAACCTCTAGATTTTAAGTTAATATTAAGTTATCAAAAGTGCATTTATGACGTATCGATGACGAGTTCTACCTATCTTAAGTATCATTAATTTGAATTAATTTGTAAGAAACTTTGGTAAAAAAAATCAATGTAGCATACTACATCATACAACAAGGTCATTTTGATGATTATAACATAATGTTGTATCACTCCATAAAAAAAATGGAAGATAAAGTAGTTAAACTTTGATTTTGATCGGAGAAATTGAAAAAAAAAAGTGGTCCCTAGATTTGACAAGTAGAAACTGTTGAAGTAGCAGTAGCATGTATTATTGAATGAGGGAAAGTTGTAAGTTGTCACTACAATATTTTTCAAAATAATATCGCATAATCAATCATCTGTAGATAAAGAAACAATAATTTGCTCAATATTACGTAATCATGATTTTTGAATTAATTAATTTTTAAGGGACCAACACGCTCTCATCTTGTTTCACATGTGTTTCTAAAACGTTTGTTGATATTTCTTCATAAAAGGATGAACGAATTAAAAGGTGATTTAGGTTATTTATTTATTTATTTATTTATTTATTTTTGAGTTAGAATTAAGATATTAGCATAAACTCATTAATTAAAAACATCTTCAATTCATGACGCAGTCTAAAACAACGACGAATACATGATGATTCACGATATCTAAAATGAGATAGTTTATTATTACATTCGATGGTATGCAACCAAATTCATGCCATAAATCATGATGTTTCATGACAAGTTATATGTCCAAGAAACATATAATCTACGTGTAAACACTTAATTTTATAATTAGCGCGCAAGCAAATCGTACATGAATTATTAGTAAAATTTTGTATGAAACCAATCTAAGTGTTTATAAAAATAAACTTTAGATTATTAACAAGCCTCATTTAATTTCCTTGGTAAGTTAGTAAGTAAAGAGTGAACAAGTGACTTTAACTCCACATACAATTCATTTCCACCAACATCATATCACTCAGTCATTTTTCTGGTGCCACTTCAAGACGTATAAAACAAGACTATACTCATGTCACCCACTAATCAAACACAACCTGTAAGAAGTAAATAAGTACTCAACTTTATCATATTCTTGATATTGCTTGAACATTCTTATGTGAAAAAGGTATCATAAACACATATGAAAAAAATTACCCTAAATGATTCTTCTAAAGATGTGGAGCAATTAATGATGTATCATTTTTGTCAAAAGTATCTCTTTCTCCATATTGGATCAATATTCATTTCTTAACTATCCTATTAGCACTATCCACATATACTTTGGATAAATTTAGAAAATAGTCGCACCTCAGTACCTCACACACACTCAAATGACCTTATTTAAAGGTTAGTATATCGAGTATGTTATAACTAGTAATCTAGTACAATCCAAAAGCCACACACATCATATTGGCCTATATATGATTTTGACTTTATGATGTATCCATAAATTATGTTTAAATATTTTATTATACGAGCCACCTTGTCACACACCCTTACGATTACACAAACACCCTTGCCCCAATTAACACATCAATTTCAACTCTTCCCATGATTTCAATAATTTTAACAACTTTAATTTAGAATTAGACTCTAAGACATCAAACTAGACTCTTATTTGGATATTTGAAGTCTAAGATTATTGAAAAACAATACTCAAAATCCAAATTCAAAAACTTTGAATATATATCTTAACTTTAATTTGGATCGTCTTTTGTTATGATGTACACATAAAATATTATTCGCACCTTTAATGGATCTACTAATTGAATGATAAGTGTTTAATTGCAAAAACTGTTGCATCATATCAACTTACAACATTAGAAGGAGATATGATCAAACAAATTATCCATCTAAGCTTGTAAATTATTCTAGGTGTATAACTCTATATTTTTTTATCATTACAAGTATTACCGGTGTGTTATGTCATATCAAATATTTTAACAATTGTCACTCGTGCTTATGCATGCATATATGCTCGCTATTTAATGCCAACTATTTTGTGATTTTATTTATTAGAATTTTGCATTGGAGAAAGGGTTGTAAATAAATATGAACAAGGCTTGTTAGTGTTTGTATATATAAGCTTTGCAAGTCAAGCCAGTAATCATGAACACTTGGATGGTATATTGTTTTTGGCATCAAGGAAATAAGGTATTCATGTTTGTTAATTTAAGACTACGAACAAAAATGGACAATTATAAACAAACATAAAATATTCTAAATGTAGTGCGTTGAATATTACGTAATTTAAAATATACGCAATAAAAAGGTTTAAATAAAAAGAATTTCTAATTTGAAAACTGTAAGTATAAATATTAATCATCAATTTTTTTAATCAATGTTAAAGTTACATTTTAGAAAAAAAATTCATAAGAATATTTTATGCATAACCATTTTTGTTTACTATGTTTCAAAGTTTCTCCACTTCCTTCAACATTCTAACTTTTATAGATGATACTATTTTTTTATAAAAATTATACCATAAAACGAGAGTTTTTTATGTTTAAAACAAGTACAATATCATTATATATAAAAATTAAAATAAATAAGTATGTTTTTCAACTCATATGATTTATATTCATCATTGTATCTTTTCTACAATTCATTGTGTCTTTCTGTTTATAATTGTGTTTTCCTAAACATCATTGTATTTTCCTAAAATGATGATTTCTGAAAAATAATAATGGTAAAATAACAAAGGTATGCAAACACAATAATAAAATAAAAATTACTTTTTCTAGAAAATATTTACAAAATAACACAAATTGATAGAAAACATAAAGTACAATGAGAAACTAACTATTTTTTGTGTAACATTTGACCTATTTGTAATTTAAACCCGAACTCATTGGAGTTATTTCTGTAATAAACTTTATTTTAATCATTTTGTAATTTATTATTTTCAATTACATTAAATTGTATCATTCCTTCACCTTATAATAATTTATAAAATTATTTTTATAAATTTATAGAGTTTTATATTAGTTATGAGACTTTAACTATTTAATTAAAATATATAATTAAATTACAAAGTTTCAAGATTTATAAGTTTATAAAGTTGTTATAAATAATAAACTAATTTATTATAAAAAATTAGAATTTATAAAATTAGGGTTTAAATTGTAAAGTCTTAAAGATTATATCATTCCATCTCGGTTGTAAGACATATTCAAAGTCAAGAACCATTTCAAATATCCTATTTTATTCTTTTAAAGATTATAAGCATTATAAAATATTATATAAAAATTTTATAAGTTTAAAAATTATATAAATTATTGAAAATAAAACTTATATTATTTCAAATTTATTTTTAAATCAAGACTTACTTCAAATGCAATTTAATTAATAACTAATTATCAAATTAATTATCTTGATCAAGTTTTTATATATTAATTAATTATTAAATTAATTATTTTTCATACTTTAATATTCAAACTCTATTTAATCAATTATTATACATTAAATATTTAAATAATATTTAATAATCCTATTTCACTAATTATAAACTATTATTTTAAAATTTATTTTTTTAATCAATGTATTTTATTTCTATTTAAGCAAGATATATTATAAATTAATTATGTTAATTTATTTAAACTATTTGTTAAACCCAAATTCCAATTGAAACCTAATCCATATCTAGTCATTAGATCATTAATATTTTAACTTAGGATATCGTTCTCTAGGTTAACCATGAGGAATTTTGATGCCTAATCTAGTTAGTTAATCACTCTATTTCGTATAACTATTAAATAAGTATTAATAGACTATTTTTATGTGATTTATATTTGGGAGAAACCATATCTTAATATTCAATCAGTTGTTGTTCGTTTTTATTTCATTCAAATTTTAATTCTAAACATATTATGTTATTACTTACAATTATGTGTTCATAGTTAGATAAACTAAATGTTAGCACAATCATTAGTTTATACAAAGCATAACAATAATTATAGATCTATTGGTTTGACAAACCCATCCCATTTGATTATTCGAGTGGTGATTGAAATCAGATTTATTCTTATTCATAAGGTTTCGTCTGTAGAACAAGTAAATTCAATTATTAGGTTTGACTGTTTTTTGTTTGTATTTTATGTTACACTATTACATTATAAGTATTGATATTACATGTAAATTAAATTGTTTTAATCATTTTAATCAATCTATATATGCATGCAAAACTTGTGCTTACTCACATGCTAATTATTTAGCTGACTTGTTACTTTTCATATGATTTCAGGAAATGTAGCTTAGTGGACTTCTAAATGCTCATATAAGACTTGGATTTAGCCAAAATAAAAGATATTTATTATGTTTACTTGAGTTTTTATTTGATTGTAGTGAGTTGTTTGATTAGTATTATTCAATAAAAATGACATTTATATATTATTTCAACTTATTTACTATCATGTGCTATGAACAATCAATTCATCTTTGTTTACTCCGATGATTTCGCCACCAATTGGGGTGTGGTATTGTGTTTTTCTTTTGTTTGTCATTGTGTTTTCCTTAACATTATTTGCCTTTTTGAAAATGATAAGTTTTGAAAAACACACATTTGCAAAATAATATTATTGTGTACTTTTAATTATAAAATAAAATAATAAATTAATAAGTTTATATAATATATAAAAAAATAATGATAAAAATAACATGACATCTAAAATATAAAAAACAATGATGAAAAATATTTGACAGAATTACTAAACATATTTGACACAATCACCTGGCGTATTAGACCGGATGTCATGATATATTTGACATAATGATCGAAATACTCTCAACTTTAAAAACAATAAAAGGACGCGTGTCAAGTTCATAATTCTTAAATATTTTAGAGAAAATTACAAAAATAGTCCATGTGGTTTGATCATATTGCAAGTTTGGTCCCCAGATTTTAAAAATTACAAATTTAGTCCAAACATTTGAAAGTTTGTTGTAAATTTAGTCTCCAGCGTTAGTGTCCGTTAGTTTTTAACGATCTGAGGACTAAATATGCAATATGGTCAAACCATAGGGACCAATTTTGCAATTTTCTCTAAAAATTAAAAAAAAAACAAAAAAATCATATAAAATTTAAGAATTAAAAACTAAAAACTTTAAATATTTTAATAAACGTTAATAAAGAAATCCAATAATCGTTAAAAAATAGAATAAAGGTTAAAAAATTCTTATTTTTGATTTTAATTTCTTTTAGATTTTATTTGATTTTCAAATTTTTTTAATTTTTAGAGAAAATTACACAATTAATCCCTATGGTTTGATCATATTGCATATTTAGTCCCCAGATCGTTAAAAACTAACGGACACTAACGGCGAGGATTAAATTTGCAACAAACTTTCAAATGTTTGGACTAAATTTATAATTTTTAAAATCTGGAGACCAAACTTGCAATATGATCAAACCACAGAGACTATTTTTGCAATTTTCTCAATATTTTAGATTAAATCTCATTTTTACTGTAATCTTACCCTATATATAATATAAAATACCTTACGTGTTTGTTTATATGTATAAAAGCTTTCTATATAAATAACATATATGCATACACACACATACATATACACGTATATATTATACACTAGGCATAGTTTCAAATATAATTTTGCCTATGTATCCTAATAAGGATTTTAGCCACCTAAAAAACAACTCAAATGAACTTCATTTGAACTCATTCTAACATCATTGGAATTAATTGGCTCGTCCTATAGTTGGATTTACTACATGTGATAAACCATTCCTCCCAAGTACAAGATTAGATTTTGACGTACAAATTTTCAAAGAACAGACTCTATGTATTCAAAGATACAGCGCAAAATTCAACTTTTAGTTCATTGTTATTGAAATAAAAGCCTATATCTTAATTGCTAATAGAAAGTGGGCCTTACTAATTTTTCCTTTATTTATTTATTTATTTTGTCTTTTAGTTTCGTGGTAAAAAAAATTTCACATCCATTAAACCGATAAAACTTAAAGACAATTCAAAAGTAATGATCATTGTTGTTATGATTTAAAAAACACTTAGAACCAAATTTGTAACTTTTAAGATTTGAAACCGTGCTTGTAATATTAACATATAATGTGAACCATCCGTGAAACCAACTCTTATCAACTCTTTTCATATTTATAGTACTAGGTTAGTACCCCGTGTATTACACAGGTTGAATAAATAAAATATTAAATAATTACAAATAAAAAATTACAAATTATAAAACTATGTTTGAAAATAAAATATGATTATAATTGCATATGAATAGCTACTTTACGTAAATAAACAATAATATATTTTCTTAAATTATTATTTATTAAAAAATATGGGTTTTAAATATTTTATTTTAAGAAAAATGAATTTATTTTGAAAAAAGTTTGTTGTAATCTGTATTTTATAAAGCTTTTATTTTTAAAAAGTGTGTTTTTAATAAAAAAAAATAGGTTTTAATTTATTAAATTATATAATTTTTAATATGAAAATGGTATGATTAATATAATTGATATTCAATATTGTTAATAATAACAAAAAGAAATGATAAAGTTAGTATGATAAAACTTACAATTGTGTCAAGTGTTATTTTAAATTTTCTTTTTTATAGATATATAGATATATAAATAAATAGATAGGCTAAAAACTAATTCATTAAACAGATTATAGTAGTAATAAACACGAAGAGTTACAGTGTGATATTTTAATATAATATATGATTAAAATTAAATATGCGTAATAGTTTAATAAATAAAACAATTATACTATTTTTTTAACTCTCTTATCTAAATAAATTTATTTTAAAAAATTTTTGTTTTAAGATTATTTTATAAAAAGATTATTGTTATAAAAATCTTGTTTGTTTAAAACTTAGTTTTTGAATTATTATAATTGTTTTAACAAAACTGCTTTTAGATAATTTCATACTTTTTATAATTTTTTTTAAAAAGGACCGATTTAAAATATTATGTTTCAAAAAGGTTTTATAAATATTATTTTTAAAAAATGACCGATTAAGAAAATTTTATATTGTATAAAAATTTTGTTTTTTATTATTTCTATTTTAATAAAAAAATACAATTTTTAAATTTCTTAATAGAGCTTATTTTTAAAAACATATCTTGATTTTAAAAAATTCAGATGAGAGAGAATTGTATCAATTAATAAAGAGTTAAATGCGCTTTGCGTCCCTGAGGTTTCATAAAAAATTGTCATTTGAATCCGAAAGTTTAAAATGTTGCCATTTGCATCCAAATGTTTCACTAAAATTGTCATTTGAATCCATCTGACTACATCTTACTAACACGGTTAATTTTTTTCGTTAAGCTTCCAACATGAGAGTTATTTTAATTAGAAAAATTATAAAATAAAGAACCAATTCACATGAGGGTTTTTTTATATATTTAACTTCTTTTGATAATTGTAATTATGATTTGACTCTATAATATTCTTTTATTGTTTGTCTTGGTAATATATTTTGGTTTAGTAATCGTGTTACTTTTGCCCGTTTTATAAAACATAGATTTCGTTGGTTTAAAGTTTAATTATGATTACGATGATTGATGTTTTATGATTATTATTCATGAGTAGTTAATATCATATTATTAATTGTTTTTATACTTTTATGATAATCTGTCTTTTATGGTTATGATTCAAATAATTTATGTTATTTGACTTGTTTGTTTATTTATATATATTTTTGTTTTGTATGTTTTATAAAGTTAGAAATTAATCACTTTTAGTTAGTTAAACTTATATTTTATTTTATCTAATAGGACGTCGAGAGATGACTTTCTTGATGAAATAAAAGAACTGTGACCTATCATTACTTGTAAATTAAAATCGTAATGACGATTACCAAAAGAGACTAAACGCCTAAAACTTATCACGTAGAGTTGATTTTTATTACTTTGTATTGTTTTGACTAAAATACCTCTAATTTAGGAAACTTAACGGAAAAACTTAACAGGGTTAATTAATAGTAGTTAAGTGGATTCAAATGGCAATTTTTGTGAAACCTTTGGATGCAAATGGCAACATTTTAAACTTTTGGATTCAAATGACAATTTATATGAAACCTCAGAGACGTAAAACGCATTTAACTCATTAATAAAATTGATATTTATTAAGAGAGAGAAATTATTGTTTAAATTACTATAATACTTTTTTGGAGTGAAAATGAAGTGAATGTGTTTAAAGAAATGACAAGTGTCAAAATGATGGTGTAAAAGAATGACATGTGGCAAAAGAAACCTTCTTTTATTATATTCTATAGATTTATAAATTTTTTTGTTTTATCATATTTTTTATATCAATTATTCAACTAAAATATTCTCACGTTTTTCAAATATTTAAGTCAAACATACCCTTGCAAGGTCATTCTTTTCTTTTTCTTTTCGGTAATTTGGGCTCTTTTTTATTGCCTTCTATGTTACCTAACGCTTTCGAACATATCGTTGCAATATAATTTTTTTATAATACATTTCCAGATAGATTTATTCTAAATCAACCCGCAAATAACATATTTCAGTGTAATAATATGTTTTCCCGTTAGACGGAGTACGGGCGAAAACCGCTAGTATTTATATTTCTTTGAACGGTGGTGAGTGGTGACAGTCACAAACATATATATTAGTAACTACCTTTAGTAAACACGTGTATTACACGGCTTGAATAAATAAAATATTAAATAAAATAAAAATTATTAATTATTATAAAATAATATTTTAAGATAAGATACAATTGAAATTACATATGAATAAGGACTTTTGTTTTTAACTTTTTTTTTTAAAGTAAATTAAATATTTTTATTTCAAAACAAACCGTTTTAAGAAAATATCATTTTAAAAAATTTCCTTATTATAACTCCCAATTTTATTTTTATTTTTTGTATATAATTTTTTACTTTTTAAAACATCAATTTAAAATATTTCGTATTTAAAAAGTTTGATGTTTAGAAAAAAAAGTTTTATAAAAATTTGTTTCTTTAAAATAACATTAATAAAAAGATTTCATACTTGATTTATTAAAAAACTATTTTTAATTTTAGAAACAATTAAATAAAATTATTACTAATTAATGTAGTCATTAATAGGAGAGAGAAGCGAGAAAATTTTATTGAGGATGAATGTGGTGATGACATGTGTCACCATTAGTTTTCTATTTTATTAGAGTAGAAATATTTATTACCTAGAGTATCCACAATGAGACATTCTTGGGCATTTTTTGAGTCCACGTGGCCATTCTTCATCTCTCTCTCTCTATTGTGTGACATCATTTTTAATAAAAGCATTCTTTTTAATAAAAGCATTCTTGTGGATGAACACTAAAGAATGAACAAAATGTCAGATTTCACATGTGGGTTTGGGAAAAAACATATTAATACATATATACTATTTCCGTTCAAAAAAACACATATATATTATTTCAAATCTTTCAACAAAAAATATTTAATTTTTAAATTTCACCTCCAACGGAAAAATATCTAACTTTTAAAATTTATAGCTTTTAATATTTTCATAAAATAAAAAAATTTAATTAATCATCTATATATTTTATAAGATAAAAGGTTGGTAATTTAAATAAATTAAGGTAAAAGATGGTGATGATGTGGCAATGTTTTTGGGTGTTTTTGGGTTTCCTTATTGGTGGGTTTTTTAAAGATTTTAAAGAATGAGTACTTTTCTGATGTGACAGCTGACTAGATATGTTTTTAGATGTTTTTAAAGCTTACTATTGGTGATGCTTTTAGATATATGAGAGAATGTAAAAAAATGAATATGACGTCTACTTGAATTTTTGGTCAAAAGTTTATGCAGTTTGTTTACAGCTCATGCTACGAATATATGCAATAAGGTTTAATCTCAATTATTAAGTTATATAATGAGTTAATTACACGAACGGTACATGTGACATGCTCATATTAACAGTATTTATCTCAACTTTTGAAAATTACATTATTAGTTTTATCTGTTTGACAAACTATAACAAGCTTGATACTTAGACACTATATTTGTTAATATTTTTAGTTAAGTGAAGTTAAAAAGACTAAAATACCTCTTAGTATTTAAACAAACTTAAAATGAATAAAAATATGGTACAATAATGTGTGGTCCCACCACCTATTGTTCAAAAAAAATAAAAATAAATAAAAATAAATTACAAAGCTATAAGATTCAACGTAAATATCTTACCTAAAATATATTTGATTAGAATTCTTTCATGCTCATGATATTAAATGGTTTGGTGTTAGGTTTAAATATCACTTTGAGCAAACTTACTTAGGGTTGAGCTATAAGATTTTTCAATTGTGGGTTTTTCTTTTGAGAGGGTTTGGGTGTGATTCCAGCTAGAAAATGAATAACTTAAATACAAATAAAAGGAAAAAAAATTAGATGTGCGTGAAATTTGAACCTATCATCCAAACCAAAGCCATATATTTATCATTCAAAGAAGAAAACAAATAGAAAAGAAAAATAAAAGTAAAAAAAGAAAAATAAAAGAAAATATGAAATTAAAAATATGTTAAATACAAATCAAAAGTAGAAAACCAATTCGTGTAGTTTCTAGAGCCGACTTTGTATCCTAGTTTCACTTTAAATCAAGTGACCTAGGTTCTAAGATTCTTTGTGCAGTTAGGCGACACCTTGGTTTATAAAATGGCTTTAGTGAATGTAGAATATTATTAGATTTGAAATTTTAAGAAAATTAGAATTGGTTTATACTTAAATTTGTGAGATTTTTGTTGTTAGTCTGTCAAATTATATTTAATTTTTCAAAGCGTTTTCTTAACAATAGTTTATAGATTTTTTTAAGGATAAATACATTATTATATGCGTTTTAAAGAATTTAAACCTCTAACCTTTTAATTGTATAACATTTAAGATTTTCACTTAAGGACTTTTCACTATCTAATGGTTTTAATTCTCATTCAATGCCCATGCCTTAGTCAGAAATCTAGAATGTGAAGATCTATCTAGAGACAACTACTACTACTGTTTCACTAACGTTTCACTTCACCTGAACCCTCTTTACTCCAACACCATCGACACCGACAACCTCTCTTTCATGAATGTAGAGTTCTTATTGTTGGCAAGGACGAAAATAGATTTCTGAACTGATTACTACACCATTAGTGGCAACGATGCCCTTGGTATTAGGATTGGATGAATTAAATCTTCGTTTCGAAGACCTAGTTACTTTCCTTCCATCGTTCGATTTCACTTTCTCCGCTGCCAGATCTTTGTTACGTACAGCCAAAGCTAATGGTGGCAGTCATTTAGTTGATTGTAGATAGCGCCTATGAATGAACCATTGTCATATTAGTTTTTGAATTTGCTTAAAGTCAAATACAATAAACTACTTTCAAAATTAAAATATCTACTGAGATATCATAAATATATTGAATTTCCTTACTTATGAACTTAAATAACTGATTCTAATTTCAATACATCTCTAGCAATCAAACACGTTTCTAAATGAAATTAGTTCCGGTTTCAATTTCAACCTTTTACAATCAAAGCTTATTTGTTTTACTTTTTAATGTTTGTTATGCTAGTTTTTTATACAAAAGAAACCTTTTGTGGTTCGAATCTATGCAATGATATCGACAGTTTAGGCCTAGTCGATCAAAGATCAGCCACGTAACTAGGAAAAATAGATTAAAGTCATGATAACAACATTAAAAATTAGTATAATATTATATTTTAATGATTAGTGGGTGGTAAGGTTAAGGATTAGGTATAATTAAAGAGATGGGATCGTAATTATCTGTCATCAGCCTATAAAAAAACTTTTAGATATTTTTTTAACAATAAAGATACGATCTTGCTTCAAAAGATAGATATCATTTTAACCTGACTCATTTATTTGTTTTTAGTCGGGACCGCACCCAATCCTCTCAGGAGGAAATTCATAACTGGAAAAATCATCGGATTCAACCCAGAGCATTTTTGCTTCGAGCGATACTCAAACTCAACCCTCCCATTTTTAATTATTGAGTGTACATCACATCAACCACTTAAGTCGAGGATCATCAGTAAAGACATAAATATTTACGTTTTTTGTATAAGAACAATACTATGGTGTCTAATTTAAAAGGTTACATGATATTTGTAGCTGTAATTTGTAGCATATATGAGTCTAACACTAACTTTCATTAAAATAAATAAATCTATCAAGTATGTATGAAACGAGTAAAATACCCCCTCACTTCCCCGACTTTCTTAGCCTGTCATTTCTCCGCCCATCTCTCTGGTAGTCTACAAATCGCCAACTAGTCTCTCTTGAAGTAGCGATTATAATTGCATCTCTCATATTGCGACTAGTTTAAAACGCGCCTGTCAATAGCAGGTGTAGATAATCATTCGTCCATTTTAAAAAGTTAAAAGAGTTATGGAATATATTAAAGTTTATTTTGGTAGTTGTACTAAGATTCAAAATCATACTCAAGACGCTCTACCTTTTAATAAGTTTTAAAAATGTATTTTACAAGAATAAACAATAACTATGGACGTGTAATGTTTATTAGATGCAAACACACTTTGAATATGAGATACAAAAAGTAAACGAAGAGAAAACAAAACCGATTGAAGATGGACCTTTCCACACCTTTACCAATAGTGTTCAAAATGGACAAACATTTGCAATCACAAACTTTTTTCATGACTAATGAACCAAACTTCCCAATATTAAGGACCCATATACATCAATTCTTTGAATGTGCAAATAATTAAATTATATAATTGAGTGCGCGTGACAATGGTATTGTCCCACATGAAAGTTATTGTTTTCTCTGTCATGATAAACTGTCATATTATTTCTCATCTAAGTCTTTGTATCTATCCAGTTATGTCATTTATTTAAAATTTAAGTGCAAATATACGTAGTTTGAGTGGTCCTTTTCATAAAACAAGATGATTGTGAATATTATTCTGTTACTACCCGAATAACCTTATAAAATGAACGAATCTAGATCGGTTTCAGGACCACAAGAAAAGAACTCATCCCCAATGACAAATTCTTTCATAATTTTCCAAATTTAAATACTTGAAGATGATGCCAACAAGCATCCTACATCTTATTTGAATTTTCTTTATTTAATTTTGATGTTTTTGTTTTGGGGTTAAAAGCATTAAGAGGATAAGGTGGTGGTAGAACTTAAATGGCATTAATAGCCCACAACTCTCTACTCTTATCTAATGTTCCTTTTACCCACAAAAATAGGCTTTTCTTTCATGGACCACATTCCCACTTCTATGGACCACAATAACACTTAACATCACCTGCTCAACAATTTCTTAAAGGAAAATAAAATAAATAAATAAATAATTGGTGTCCATGAAGGCAGGCATTGGATGAATAAATGCTTGATTGAGATTTGAGAGTAACATTGTGGGAGAATCTAAAAGCATATAATTTTAAAATGGAGATATAAAAATGAACATCTCAATATAAATATTTGAAACATAACGGGAGGAAAAATGAGATAGAATATGAATCAGAGTGAAATTCAAATCGAGTGTTCACGAGTTGTTTTGAAAATCTAAAAAAGAAATAAATTATGGGGTTGTGTACTCATTTTTAGAGTTCAAAAAGAAAGTTTTAGGACACTGTGAGGCTGTCTTTTTTTTTTTCCTTGTTTTTTTTATGTCTGACACATTAACGTTATAGCAGTTTTCTTATATTTTTAGGTTTTTCCTAGTTTTTTCCTGTTTTACAAGATGTCATTCCCCTTTTCCATGTTTTCCCTGATTTTTTTCAATTTAGTTTTCTTTTGATGTTGTGGAGTCTGGTGTATCCCGGTGAAAATTCACCGGGTATGGACACAAACAAAAACCCGAGGCTGGGGGTGTGGTGTTCTCACCCAGGGCTGTCTTTTCCCACGCATTTCCCGCTTCCCATACCGTCTCCCCTTAAAAGCTCATACCATCTGCAACCTAGCGTTTTGATATCAACACCAATAATTTATTTATTAACAAATATAAAATAAAAATTGTATGGAAATTCACGAGTTTGTTTGATTACTTAATAAAAAACATGAAGTTTGAAGAGTTTTTTTTTTTACATTCCTAGAAAAATAAAAGCAAATGAAGTTGAAATAATAGAAAGCACAAGATCACTTGAATTAACGAACTTTAACCACCTAAGTCAGCTTTAACCAATGCACATTTAAATCACGGTTACCTTATGCTCTATACATTTATTGTGAAGTAACAGTAACATTGTTCCATGACTCCATCAAGCCATCCGTAAAACCCTATCTTTTTCTTTTAACGGCAAATTGGATCACTGGCGGGCCATTGACTCACCCGATTATCTCCATTACTTGAGTACGTAACTCAAAACCAACATCAGAAAGAAACTCACAATAGGTGAGAAAAACCTTCTGACCCAACCTCGAAATCCTTTTTTTTTATCACAGGTGTGATTTCAACCCAAGACCTTATCCTATTTTAATAAGATTCTGAGGTATCTCATCTCAACCACTTAATCTAAAAATCATTGGTAAAACCCCATCCTTCACCCATATAACATTACGAGAACATACAGACAACTTGTTGTCAATTTTAACACAACTCCCATCATCCTCATGAAACCTAACCTCATCATCAAAATGTCATATAGGATGCCAAATTTAAAGCCACAGCTTGGCTGAATCATTAGATTTACACGTGTGTCAGTCAACAAATATTGTAACACATTGCAAGTTGTTAATCAGTTATAGAGTTAATTGGACTCGTAAACGGAAGCTTAATGTAAAATTGTTGTGAAAAAGTTCGAAGATGACTCATCTTCGTTTTATCTATCTTCTACTCTCTTACTGTAAATATATAAATATTTGTTTGTAAATCGAATATAACTTATCATTATACTACTACCTACTACCGTAAAGACTTATCTGTTTGATTTTAAATGAAAGTTCGGGTAAATTTGCAAAATAATAATTAGTTTTCAAAAATGTTTTAATTAGTTAACTTAACTTTAAAAAATGTTTTAATTAGGTTACTTAGTTTTCATGTTTTATTTAAACTATAAGTTTCAATATATTTTTTAGCATGTTTTTCTTTTTGTTTCAATTAGAAAATATTTTTTTTATTTTTTTTATGCTGATGTGGATTGGTGGCGTAAATTTTAGGTATTTTTTTTAATTTTTTTATTATAACTAACATATTTTTTTATTTTTTAATATAAAATATTACAATTTTTCCACCCTCATGCCTTCTCCTCCATTACTTTCTTGACATAAGAAAATTCGTTAATAAATCGATTTGATGGTTTAGTGGTCCAATTTGAGAAAAATATGCATGAGTGACAAATTAGAACACTTTTAAAACTTAATTACTATTTTGTGACATTTTCTCATAACTAAGTCTTTTAACTAGGTCTTTTAAGTGTTCAAGTGAAGTCACTCAAACTTTTTGCCATTTTAAAATTACTCAACTTTCAGTAGGTTTTTCAGTTATATGTAACATTTTCAAAAAAAGTATTTCTTTTTTAAAATTAAATGAAGTAAATGGATGGCATATAAAGCTTGGTTACTAACAAATGAAGAAGAAAATTAGTTAACTTTAAGTAGGAGGTAATAGTAAAAAATTTTTTTACCAAATAACAATCAAATTTCGTAATTGTGAAATTTAAAAGAGAAAACAAAAGTCCTTAAAAAGTAATTAAGATTTATATATATATTTCATTTGCCACACTTAAGCTTAAAAAATTTACACATCTATAAAAATATTACATAGATTTAAAACATTTATTGAATGTTGGGTGGCTTTAAAACACAAACCATTTTTCATTAACTTTAGTAAGAACTTTAAAAAAGTAATATCGTTGTTATATAAAGTTACCTCTGATTTAATTAAAAACTACCCTTTCTAGGAAAACTTGGTAACACGCGAATTAAACGGGTGCTATTCATGCGCGGCAAATGGTTAGTAATTGTAATTTATCTTTTATATTTTATATTATACTAATCGAGTAAAATAAATGGTGCATATTTTATATTTAGAGAAAATATGCCTCCTTTAAAATTTCTACATATTTGATTTCATGTCCTCTAAAACTAAAAAAAATTGTTTGGACATTTGAAGAATTGAAGCTAAGGAATATTTGTAAATTGTAATGCTCATATCTGTGCTCGGCTGCTCAGTATTGCTGTTAGTAGTTAGATTTTTATATGCAACGCAATAACTCTTATATGATGTTTCGTATTGAGGGCCGTAAAACATCATAAAAGTTACTGTTATAAGGGTTTCAAGACCGAAGGCTTGGGACTATCCTTGATCCTCTGGCGCTCAAATCAGTTTGGATTTCTCATGATTTATAAATTGCGAGAATGATGCATGAGAGATGAAGAAGAACCTTGTCATGAGGATGTAGTGCCCCTTATATAGGGAATACTGGAATAGATACTAAATAGGCTAGAGTCATTATGGATCACTATATCGATCCGTTGGGCCAGGCCCAGTTAGAAGTATGCTCTACATCTACAACATACAAAGACATTTTTTATTTTTATGCTAAATATTCATATTTTAACTATCGATCATCAAATATACATTTTGTTCACACATACATTCTCAATACAAACAATATGCAATGCTTTCAAAGCCACACATCAAACCAAAATTCAAAACATCACACTTACACTGTTACACATGTACTTGCTCAACACTATTCATGTTTAACAAAATAACATTTGAAAAAGAGTGCTTTAAATCTTGTAAAACAAGCACACCACGCTTATTGACGATCCCATATGCGGATTTTTCTGCCAAGAATCCTAATTAACCTTGTTATCCGTCGGTATGCGTTAGTAATGTTAAGGATGAGATTTCGATGTATAGACGGTAATTTATAATTTATTGTTAATTCAAGAAAATACAAATATATTCAATTTTACTTTTTCTTATGAAAACCTAACAAGAAAACCCATGGGTAAAATTCAAAGAACCATTAGTCATAGTTGTCATTAACTTGTTAGAAATCAAGTTATCTACACCCTAATTTTTATAGCGTATCACTTACAATTTTTATCAGTAACCATCTTTACCAGAAGAAACAAGAGTCGTTAATACTTATCCGCTTTGTAGTGACAAGTAGCTTTGTAAGATGTAAAAGATGCTTTTCCAATCATGCTTTTAAAATAAACCAAGTAAAAAAAAGTGTTTTGTTTCATGGGGTATGTTGTCCTTTTTCATGATCCACACAAATTCACAAACACACACATGCACACAAACACACACATATATATAGATAAATATATATATATCCATATGGGTTTGTGTCATTGCTTGTATTATTGGTGCTGAAATAGAGAAATAAAGGTCTTGTGACCTTGATGGAGTGATGAGAAATGACAACATTGGTTGAACAAGTTTGATATTTTTTTCCCTTTTGATTTGATGCTGCTTGCATACATGCACTTAAACAAACAATTAATGATGGGGTTGGTGTTCTTTTTGAAAGATGTGGACCCTTCTTGGTGAACTTTGACCAGATGTTTTATTAATTGGTCAGCATGAAAGGGGAGAATACCAGCTACTGATAGCAATTATTATTTTCGTTCGTTTTTTTGAATCATTCTATTAAATTTTCATGAATAACTCTCTGACACTTATTGCACAAACATAAAAATGTAACTAGAAGAACATGTAAACGATATCAAGATCAAGATCAATAGAAGAACACCGCCCTATATTGCCACCGCACTACTGCATTAGATGCCCCTCGCAAGATTACATGATCATATACTATTGTGGATTCTATTTAAGGTTTTATATTAAAGATTGCAAGATTATTGAATTTTTGGCTAAAGTTATGACCGAGATTATTTTTGTTATTGTTCCATATTTTATGTTTATTGTTTTCGATTTGAGAATCTTATTCTCTATCGTTCTGATTGCGCGAGAATATTAGACTATATTATTATTAGGGTTTAGTATTGATTATTATTGGGGTTGATTCTCCGGGTCCAGTTTAGATTTTAGGATTTTTTATAAACTCTATATATTCTAATCATTTTTTAAATAAATAATCAATATAGTCTTTGACCATATGCATATCCGAACAAGTTTTTTTTATTACTCGAAATCTTTAATTACTAGGTACTTTAATAAGCTTGTCACTACAAGATGCGCAGTGTTGATAAAGGATTCTACTTACATTGCTTGATTGCATCTTGAGAAGCGATTCACCTCAAAATCCAACACACAAAGTGTTCTATAGATCGAAGTCGTAAGAATGGAGACCTTTTAATAAAACAGAGGCGAACTGATCAACAAGAAAGAGGCCCTACTCACAAAGGAGATGCAATTATTTTAAAATTTGAGAACATTTATCAAAAAGCAGCCATGCCTACGGCAACTTATGGTTACAAGGAGAAAATAATTGAAATATGTTTGGGTCAAACAAAACATATATTCTGCATAAATCTCATAAACTTACCAAACCAAGAGTAATCGATAGCATAGTACACTAAAAAACAAGATTCCTTGATATTATGATGGTAAGTGATCTACTTTTCGATCAAAGGCTATGGGATCTAGTTTTGTAAAATGCATGCTAATATGATATGATATGATGATTTTGTCATAGAAAATCTAAGTATTACTACAGAAAGAATATCGTCTAAATTAATGACGTATCATAGAATCAGTTATATAAGGAGCACTGGCAAGAGAGGATTGAGTTAAATATCAAAATTGGAAGCTTTACACGTCAAAATGGGCCTGGGGTCAGGTTAACTTCAAGGGGAATAAACATTACTAGAACATACAGACAACTTGTCCATCACAATCCAAATCAATTTCACATATTATTAAAATAGAATTACAAACAACTTAACATTTAAATTTAATAATATAGAAATAGAAATGTATAATATAAGTGTTTTATGGTGCCTTAATTGCAATTCATAATCACTAATTTAAAGAAGGCCCTCAAAAGCCACAAGTCAAATGTGCTAAGTTAAAGTTGGTGCATTTATTATTCATGTGAATTTCAAATCTTGCCTCCGGTCGCTTGTTTTCGCATGGATTTCTCAAAAAAGAAAAAGAAAATTTATTCTTTTTGAATGGCAGAAAGCATACAAAAGTAAATTTGTTCAATAAACGTTTGATAGAGTTAAATCTTGAGACTTAATAACAAAAAATTGTAGTTTTACCGAAATTCCATCTTGTTATATGCAAAAAACATAATCGATAATCGAGTTATCATTTTGCTAAATCAATAACTCTGATTCGTTATCCAAACATTCCATGTTCACGTGCGATTTAATTCGATATTACAAGTAGAACAAGTGAGCAATGATAAACAAAAATTATTAGGTCCAAGAGGAAGATGATGCAAGTAGAAATTACTTCAAATGCCTCGGTTGTCTTCTCCTAACGTTCCTTTGTCGCTCACACTAGGTAGTCAAAGCTATAGGCACACACAAGGCACAAACGGTTAACCTTGCACCTAGGTGCAAGACACTACTTTTGCTTGAATCATCACCTGGTTTAGGTAAGTTTAGACGTGTTCAAGGCTATTTTGGAAAGAAGACAAGTAATTAAAGTTTCAGATTTGTTACAATTGATTAAGTTTATAATGAAAATTTGTGATTTCTCTAAACTCAAACTCTTTTAATAGCTTTAAATTTATTTAAAATTCTAATTTCTTTTACAAATTTAAATTTATAATACAATTTTTTAAATTGCAATTTCTTTGACTAAGTAAGTAGGCTGTAGGCTTTTATTGATTTTGAATTTTCTATATATTATTCTTATGTTTTATTATTATACATTTAAACTGATACTCTGTATTAGTTCATGGTAGGGAGTTAATTTATTAAGTATAATTAATCTAGAATAAGGCTTAAACCCTACTTTAGTGTGAGAATTATGCATGTAACACTTCGTTGCAGGAGTTATTTAAGATAAAATTTACCAAATGATTATTTATTATATAAACAACTAGGTTAATATCACGTGTATTACACGGGTTGTATAAATAAATATTAGAGTAAAATGTCATTTTCGTCCCTGACGTTTTGTTGAATTTGCCATTTCAATCAAAAAAAATTTTTTTTGACATTTCAGTCACTGTAGTTTACTAAATATGACAATTTTCATCCACTCCACTAACACCGTTAGAACTCTGTTAAAACTCCGGTAAATATAAGGGCATTTTAATCTTTTTCAACACCCTAATTATTCAATTAAAATAATTTAATCAATTAATATTCAATTAAAACTAAAAAAACATATGAAGCGACTCGTGAGACCGGTCGCTTCGATTAATTCTAACACATGTCATTCGATTAAGGTCTGCTGTGAGATTTTAATTAATCTTCACGTTTTGTTTGAATGTACACTGTTGTTCGATTGAAGTCTACTGTTGTCACGTGTTATTTTATTGAGGTCTACTATTGTCACGTTCAAATACCTCAATTAAAGACCTCAATCAAATAAAGTATGTCTACAACAAACCTTAATCCTACAACAAACCTCAATTAAATAACCGTATAGTTCTAATAAAACGTGAAGATTAATTGAAATCCTACGGCAGACATCAATCGAACAACATGGGTTAGAGTTAATCGAAACTTTTAAATTGAAGCGTCTAGTCTCACTAGTCATTTCATGTGTTTTTTTAGTTTTAATTGAATATTAACTGATTAATTTGTTTTAATTGGATAATTAGGGTGTTCAAAAAAACTAAAATACCCTCATATTTAACGGAGTTTTAACAAAGTTTTAACGGTGTTAGTGGAGTGGATGAAAATGGCAATATTTGGTAAATTACAGTGACTGAAATGGCAAGAAAAATTTTTTTGGATTGAATGACAAATTTAACAAAACGTTAGGGATGAAAATAGCAGTTTACTCTAAATATTAAATAGTTAGTAAGAAAATTTATGAATTATAAAACAATATATTGAGATATGATATTATAAAAAAATTATTTTTTAAAGACACAAGTTTTAAAATATTTCATATACTTAAAAACTTTTAATATTTTAGTAAAATTTCTTATTTTATAAAAAAATATTTATTTAGAAATTATATTTTTAAAATGATCTATTTTTTTAATTTAAAAAAATGTTTTTTTTATCTTAAATAAATTAAATAAAATTATTAGTAGTTAATGCAATTATTAATTATGAGTGAGAAGCGAGAAAATAAGCTTTAAAAGCTTTATAATTGTGACATGTGTCTTCAAAAAACTTTTTTTTATTAGTATTGATAGATTTTAGTTATTAAAAAAAAAAAAAAAGAAGTGTCAAGTAGGATCTCGTGATATAATTAATGAACAAGAAATGAGATTTAAGCGCATTAACGAGTACTTTGATAGTTTGATGATCAGATGATGTATACTTTCTATGGGCTCAATCCTGAATATCCGGTATGAGGTTGATACTTGGGCTAGGCAGATACGATCTGGCTTAAATTGGGCTTAATGTCCAGTATGGAATTGAGGCTTACTCCGTATTTTGTGTCTTGGGACGTGTGAACTCTTATTGATTTTCAAAATATCCCTTATTCACAATTTTATAATAAAATAAAAACATTATTTTTTAATTTATCTTTTAACCTTTAAAATATTTTCACATCTCATTTTTCATATTTATCTTTATTCAAACAAGTAATACACCTTTATAATTTCTTTTTCTCTTTCTCATAATCTCACCGACAAAAAAGCAAAGAAAAAAACAAAAACATAAAACAACAACAAAACAAAACCTAGACCGGGGATGAATAGTAAGACTTAAATTGTTGTATGTGTTTCATTCTCCTATAAATATGAGGATGAGATATGAGGATGCGAGGATGAAGGATGGGATGAAGTGAATTCTTAGACGATTTTGTTAAAATATTTAGAGGTTGAAGATGTGGGATGAGTTGAAATGCTCTAGGCTTCTTCCTCAATTCTTTCCCTCCCTTCTCACAAGCAATATCACCACGCTCTCCACATATACACGCTCCATCTCTCCCCCTTTTTTTACCTTTACATATATACTATACTAGGTTAGTACCCCATGTATTAAACGGGTTGAATAAATAAGTAATAGTTCGAGAAATAAAACAATTATACTATTTTTTAACTCTCTTATCTAAATAGTTTCATTCTTAAATATTCGTTTTAAGATTTTTTTATAAAAAAATTATTGTTTATTAAAAAACTCGGTTTTCTAATTATTCTGGTTGATTTAGTAAGACTGCTTTTAGAAAATTTCATATTTTTTATAATTTTCTTTTAAAAAAGGACCGATTTAAAATATTATGTTTCAATTAGAAAATTTTATATTATATAAAAAGTTTATTTTTTTATTATTTCTATTTTAATAAAAAAAATATGATTTTTAATTTCCATAATAAAATTTATTTTTAAAAACATAGCTTGATTTTAAAAAATCTAGATAAAAGAGAGAAATGTATCAATTAATAAAATTAATTTTTATTAATAGAGAAAAATTACTTTGAGTGTTTAAATTACTATAATATCATTTTAAAGAGAAAATTAAGTTGAGATGTTTAGAAGAATGACAAGTGTCAAAAAGATGTTTTAAGATAATGACAAATGGTAAAAGAAATATTGTTATATTAGATACTATAGATACAAGTATATTGGAGATACATACTTATACACAGTACCCGTTTGAGTGTTACGAGGATGATCCCCGAACCTACGGCCTTGGGACCCCTTCTAATTGGTTTTCTCATGTTACAAATCAATCTGAAGCTCGAGAAAGACTAGATCTTGTTAGATATTTTAGTGCAATTGGATTGACTAACGACAAATTTGATCATAATATCTATCAAACAAGTTAGGAGGTGCGAGGAGTGCACACTTGTTTGAATTTATTTTGATCTTTGAAATTGAAAACCTTATTAGGGGCGAAGCCCGTAAGCGATGGGGTTCCAAGGGGGCGTGCCCCCTTGGCGGGGGTCCGGGGGCAGCGCCCCTGGGAGCGGGGTCCAAGGGGCGGCAGCCCCTGGCGGGGTCCAAGGGGCAGAGCCCCTGGCTGGGATCCCCAAATAGTTTCAATCTGAAAGCGATTTGCGACTCTCAAGTTTTTCAAGTTATTATTACGATTTCTCTACAGATCTATTCCGTACAAGTTGGAAGCTCTCGAACCCGACAACCAGTGATTCAACATACTTGATGCCCCATTTCTTTAAGACCAGTTATTTAGGAAATATATATAAGAAAGGGAACGAATGTTAAATCTTTTTTATTGTGATAACCCACGTTAACCCATCAAGGCCAATCAAATTCAAATTTTTTGTCGGAATAATATTATTATCCTTAAAAAACATTATGCTTTTTTTTATATGTATAAATTCATAATTATAAAAAACTTAAAAAAATAAAAATTAAATAATAACTACGTGCCACACTTGATTTCAGTGTGATCTTGTTTTCATAGGCTAGTTTGACATTTTATTCAACCTATTCGTATTACCACTAATATAAACAATTGTACCTATGTGCCACATTTGATTTCCTTGTAAAAGTTAACAAAATAAATGTTTTACCGACCCAAAAAGTCAAATTGAACATTTTAGTTTTAACACTCCTTTACCTCCTTTCAAGCAATACAAAATTGTCAAATACCTCTCTTCCAGCTAACCGAGCTGCTTCTCAACTGACCTAAACATTGGCTGGTCGCAAATGAAATTAATGGTAGTGATACGGAAGAGGGTGGCGGCAATGGTGGCGGCGGCAAGTGGTGGTGTCATGCAATTGTTGTGGATGTATGACAAGGAAGGTGTGCTTGTGTCAACGCAGGGAACACCATCCCCTAGCCTTATTTTGCTTCTAAATATGATTGTCACCAGTGGAAATACCCATTCACTATCTCCCTAGTCTTAACCGATTTTGTAAATGAAAATGTTTATTATAATAATATTTTACAAATAACCATTTTTATGTGAATAAAACAAAACAATAATTATATAAACTAAAAATGAATTTTAAAATAAACTTAATTTAAAGTTACACTAACTAAAAGTGACAAATTCCATAAAGTAAAAACTAAAAAGTTAATTTTGAATTTTGAATAACTAATAATTAAAAGATCCATCAAGAATCTTCTTCCATCAGGTTGTCTTCGAATGGATCGAAAAATGGACGATCATGAAGATTATAATTTCTGAACATCCAAAACTCATCAAAATGATCCAATCAAAATCATCTCCTTCTGTCAAGTCATCTTCTGGTGCTGAATCAAAGGGTTTTTTGGTGCTTGAGGCAAAGGGTCTCCAAGTCCTTGAAACCGATAATATGTCACCTCGTCGATATGCCATTTAAGGACTTTTAGAAACTTGAAGACGGTGCATGAGATAAATACATTGTGGTATTTATAAGGTTTTAAATATAATAATTGTAAATACTTAATATTAACTAATGTTTTATGTTTCTATTGAAAATTTAAACGTTAACTAATTTTTATTTGGTTTTCTTTATATAATGTGATATTAGTAGAAGAACATTAAATTGTTATTATTAATTTAAAAAGTAGAAGGGAGTGGAGAATGGATGAGTAGTGACGTATCTCTTTGGTTGAGTGAAAGATAGTAAAGTTGAGTGAAATGTGATGTAATATTAACGTGACAAAAGAGAATGTTACAAAAGAGTCATGTACACAGTTTATACAAGTGACAAGAAAACTACCTCCTCTTTACAATACCACTACCTTATTATCGGGGTATCAAGCAAACAATGTTTGCATGTCGAACTTGACCCCGCTTGAACCTAAAAACGATATCAAACATATAAATTTGTATTTATCGAATGATACAGACACGATCAAGATAAAAAAAAAAAAAAAAAACTTATGTTCATCATCTAATGTGTTTATTTTTATTCCATCTCGTCTTGATGTCTTGAACGTTCTTTGTCTTCATTCAGGGTTTCTCAAGTATGATAAGACTAGATTGTGTTTGAGTAGACTTAGAGTTGTCCTGTATCAGATCGATTTGGTTTAAGGTTGATAAAAGATCTAATTATTATATCTTGACAATGATTGCAACCAAATCAATCTTGAGTCCCTTACAAGCTAATCAGAGTCATCGACCCTTTAAAAATGAATATAAAAACAAATCATTTTACTTATTTGATTAATTCTTCGTAATAGACATGTTAGACCACACCCTCAAACCTCACAATCTTTCGATAAATCTTTGATAACATCAAACGGAGGGAAATTGGTTAAAAAAATGGTCACCGGTAGCTCTTTGATTTTCTTCACGTTAGGGTTTGTGTGTAGTATTGCTAAGTTAAAACTATAAAACTTATACCCATTTTCTTTTTTAAATGCTCAACTAGTTCAAAGATTAAAATTGAACTTATTTTTTTTAAGGAATAACTGGTTTTCCTCAGAAGCTATTGGATTGGAGCCCGTTTATAGTAACCTTATAGCAAGATCTAGAGGGTAGTTAAATTTATTAAAATCTAACTGATCTAAAATTAATTAAAATCTTTTAATATAGTAACTTATTAATATAAACAGTCATGGTCAGAAATGCTTTAGGCCATTTAAACCTAACCCGTTGATTACATTTTAGACATTTTTCAGTAAACCAACACCTTTCAAAAAAAGTCATACATACTAGACTAGTTTAGTGGTTGTTAAAAAATAATATGTAAACTTATTATCTAAATTCTATTTGTCATCTCACTTATAAAATAACAAAAATCTTATAAAATAACAACAAAAAATAATAATAATGTATTCTTATCAGATCATAACAAACAGATAATCCACGTGTAATTTCAATTGGAACGATAGGAAGCTGACGGCCGATATAAATTTGGGATATTAAAGCACCCCAACATCAAGCCCATCAACATCATCAACCACCGATTCTCATTTCTCACTCACGCATTTCCTCAAACAGCTAACACCCATTCACCAAAACTCTAAAATTAACATATCTCATGAATCAAAATCATAGATCAAAACCTTCAAAAGTTATCAAGATCCTTTACATTCTTCATCTAGATTCATAACAATCCTACCTCTATACTAATATCCACTAGAAAATTAACCTGCTTCACGGCTGCAGTTCTTACCCTTACTGATAAGTGTTTATACAACCGACATGTATAATATACCAACAGTCTTTCTAATCACCTTCATCATCAACTAACTCATCATCGCTAGATCTTCTTCTTCCGGAGCCATGTTTAGATCGGGTAAAACAAACCCTCTTTGTGGAGCCTTTGTTTCTGCTTCTATTCTACATGCTATCGGAGCAGGTTGCGATAGCGAGGGGAATTTCGTCTGTTGTTGGTGTTCGCCCATTGCTCTCATCTTCTTTCTCCCGTTTTGATCCAAATCAATCTGAAAAATTCAAAAAGGAATCGATTCGACCCATTAGCGATGAGGATTTTAAAGCACAATCAATGGTGCTGATGATCAAATTTGCAGTAAGAGATGTGAACATACCTTGTGTATATGTGTTTTGTTAGTCAATGATGAGCTTTCTTCGTCTTTATAGTCAACAAACGACTGCAAGAGAAACAAGATTCATGAGTTTATGTTGAATTAATAATATATTTACGTTTCATATACAAGTTACAAATTTTATATATAAAATAAAGAAAAAAAAGCATGACCCGTTAATTAATAATAATTCATGTTGCTAATTTGATGGATCTTAATTCTAAACTTTTATTTTTATGAACAAAGTCAATCTCACTGTGATAATGAATAGGTTTACACTCAATTTCAAGCTAAATAAGGTATGTCCACCTCTTTTACATTAATTATAGAACAAATCGTGTTAAATATAAGTGTAAATATATGATAATTTAACGTAAATAAGAGTTTTTAATGGTTGAAATACTGTTTAGTGGTAAAAATTGTCATTTTAGAAAAGTGCTATCCTTTCAAGTGGAATATCAAAAAGTCATAAAGATATAGCCGACAAACTTTCACGCACCAAAACATGTAACAAATTTATGATTACATAAATTCGAAATTGGGAAAGATGAAATGAAATTATCATTATCATCTAAACATTGAAAAACAAATAAAAGAAACAGACGATGCACAAAAAGACAAAAGTACCCTCCGCGTATGGGGCTGACCACCAGCCAACACATTTATGCTTTAAACAAACGGATGGGGGTAAAAAGGTAAAATTTTACATTAAAATAATCAACTCGTATTTGAGAAGTTTCATTTTTCATGAATCTTGATGCGTTTAGGTCAGTAAAGACTTAAAAAGTGTCATGACTCACGAATAATCACAATAAAAACGTTATTTACCAAAATACCCTTGAAAATCACGTCACAAGAAACAGGTGAAAATATGCTTTCGACCTTTGAGAAACTTTTTCTAACGACAAACGGGGTATTTTCGTAATTTACAGACTTCCGAACACAACGATAAGCTTTCGCCGACGGAAAACGTTCCCGTCAAACTTAAAAAACCCCGGAAAGTCAAACTTCACCGGTGATAAATTAGAAAAAAAAAAAGCCAAGGGTAAAACGGTAAATCGGTAAAACAATGTTTATAAAATTTGTTTGTACTTTTTATTCCCATGACGTTTCTCCAGAAATAAAAAAAGCGTGAGAATATCACGTCACCGGAAAACTCTGACGTGGCACAGATCCAAAAATCCGATCGTCGGAAATCCGATTGTGTGAAGAAGAAGAAACCACATCGGTCAAATCGAAACAAATTTCCGACGACAGAAAACAGAAATCGATAGAACAAAGAGATATAGATCCGATTAGAGACACAAAAGTCACAAACCTTAACGGATCTGCAACCCGACGATAGATCTGACGGACGACTAGATTCATCATATCCATCGCTGGTGGAACCGCCGCTCCACGACAGATGTGTGGTGGGACTACCACGGTGTTCCTTCCCGCCGTTCGCGACGGCGACGGTGGTCGGAGCGGCGGATTTCGATCGGTTCTTCCGGTGGCCCCAGCGCGGCGGAAGAATTGATGTAATCGATGTCGTTGTTGTTGTTGTTGTTGTTGACGGTGGTGGAGGATGGCGTATTGAATCTGAATCTGAATATGAATAGGGAGAGTGTTTTGCTCGTAGTAGGAGTTCGGCGACCAGAACGTCGTTGGTCAACGCTGATTGAAGCCAGTGGTCCGTCATCGGCGGAGGTGGTGGTGGTGGTGGTCGCCGGAGGTGGTGGTGGTGGTGGCGGTGGTGGATGGTTCGAGGAGGTTGAGAGAGAGAAGAAGGAGATGAGATTGGGGGAAGTGGGGGGTTGGGAGGTGGCGCAAGATTGTGAAGGATTTTATAGGAGGTGTGGAGGTGAATTATATGTGTTGATGATATAAATTGTTTTTGTTTTTGTTTTTTTTTTTTTTTTTTGGTATTAATTTTGGAAGAGAAAAAGTGTGTTTATTGTAGTGAGATCTTAATTTTGATCTAAGTATTTATCAGCTGTTATGAATGTTGGAAATTTGTATTTGGTGATATTTTATTGTGGTAAATGATACAAATCTTATTTCGGAATCATGAAAACAATCGGTAACTTTTTATTTTGGTTTTAATTTAAAAGATGGATATGATAGAAACTACGTTGTAAAATATCACGCCATCAATATGTGCTGACGTGATGAACTCCACGAGAAGTGGAGCCGGGGCAACGGTTTAATAGTCGTTAAACGGCTCCATTTAATAGAAAACGTATACAACAATTAATTTTAGTTATGAATAATTTCCGATGCTCACCAAGTGAGCAGAAATCGGATATTCCCGAAAATACCGATAACGAAACCATAATAATACTGATAATTGATCCAAAATAATATTTAATATGAGGTAATTGGTACTAAGGGGCCGTTTGGTTGGCAAAATGTTTGCAAAGGAAATGGAATTGGAATTGGAATTTTGTTGAAGTTGACCACGTGTTTGGTTGGTCAATTTTGAGTGAAATTGGAATTTTAAATTTGAACATTCAATTGGATTGTTAAACATTCCATAGGTAAGTGGAAGGGATGTGAATTCCAATGAATAAGAGAAAAATTTTTCAATTCCAATTCCGTCCGTTGACCAACCAAACATGATTTTGGATGGATATTTTCCAATTCCAATTCTAATTCCTGAGAATTGTGTGAACCAAACTTGATAATTTCATGATCAGATATGAATCTGGAAAAACCGAGAAGTGTAATACGTATTTGTTCCGGTTACATGTTGTGTCTTTTCATACAAAATTAGCTTAACCTATTTAATATTATCATTGGCTGCTACCGATAATCTGCTTCACGTTCAATAATTCTTCTAGTTTGTTATTTGCTTCATCAATTGTTGGCTTCAAAAACTTTTGAATCTGTTTATCAAGATACCTCCCAACTGAAAAAGTTACTGAATTGTGTTCATTAGATTTTAGTAGCGCCCAAAACTTTGTATGAGAATAAATCTAATTTAACAAGATAGTATACTATTAAAAACAACACAGAACTTACCTTGGCTTGAAGATACAAACTTGAAGAGTTCATTCAGGTTCTCCAATAGCCATAAATGAAATCAAACTTTTCAGAAATCATTGACAATCACACAAAAAGGATTATCCGTATGTTAAGATGATGCTAGAACACATCACCGTGTTGTTGATTGTAGGGTTTTAGCAAGAAGATTGCAACAATCATCGGTTTTCAGTCTTGTACCGATCCCCAACGTGAATTGTTATTTCCTCCCTATGGTTTAATATAGTTGTCATTTTCATCCAAAAATAATTTTTTTCATCTAGCTCCCCAAGGTTTGAAAAAGTTATTATTTTCATCCAAAAATATGAATTTCGTAAATGAAATTTTATCAGTAACACGTAAACATAAATTAGGATTTTATTTTTATATAAAAATTTACATAAGTACCCTTTTAGCGATGAATATTTAACATTTTAAAATAATTGAGCTGATATTTTTAGATAAAAATGATAACTTTTTCAAATCTTAAGTAGTAAAATGCAAGATAAAATATTTTTGGATGAAAATGAAAAGTCATAGTTCTGCTACTACATATTATTATTTTTATGAATATGAACATCCCATATCATCATTTTTACGAGTATAATTGTTTTCAATACGGTTCTTGAGATATATATGAAATATAGGAGTTTGAGAACTGTATTAACGATGTTTTTCTAGCAATAATCCAGAACCGACCGGATCTTACCCGAACAGGATCGAATAAATATAATTATATATATAGAATTAAAAATTTTAATATTACGTATAGATAAAAAAATATATGGTAGATAATTATTATATTTATATATAGGTAAATTAATAAGAAAAATAAGCATACATAGCAACCGGAATTTGAGTTTGTAAAGTTATTCTTGAATTCATCTCAAGATTCACACATAAGGCTCATAACAACCTAAACTCAAGCCAGATGTCAAGCCCGACGTCATGCAGTTATGAGGTTTGCTATTATCATTTTCTAGTTTTATTAAACACGTGCAGTACACGCGTTAAACAAATAAAATACTAAATATAATATAATTTTATTAAGTATAAAATGAAATTTTTTTCAAAAAAATAAAATATTTTGTTTCAAAACAAATCGTATTAAAAAAATATCATTTTAAAAAAATTTATTATAATTTTTAATTTTAATTATTTTTGGTTTATAAAAAATTTACTTTTTAAAAACACTAATTTAAAAAAATTTGATATTTTATAAAAATTTCTTATATTATAAAAGTTATTTTTAGAAATAAAATTAATAAGAAGATCTTTTTCTAAATTTATTAAAAAACTATTTTTATTCTAAAAAAAGTTAAATAATATAATTTTTAATTAATGTAATTATTTAATAAGAGAAAAAAGCAGGAAAATATTGATGAGAATGAATGTGATAATGACATGTATCACCCCAAGTTACTCTTTTATTATGATAGAAAGATTTAATATACATATATCAATTCAAGCATATTAACTTAATGATAACGTCTTTTAGTAGTCATATTAGAATCATAGTTGTTACTATGGATCGGCTACTGAGTATATTACACACCTCCTAACTTTAATTTGTTGAACCAAATTCAACCAAACTAATATCGAAACCAATTTAATAAGGTGTAAATTAGGAAAGCTTAACCTGAGCTTGTGCCTAGATTGAATCACAATCACATTAACTAAACGAACTTGATCACGGGATTTGTGTAGCGATCTTTATTATACCTGCAGTCTAAAGTATGGCTGTGACTAAATTTGTAGCTTTTGAAAACTGGAAAGAAGAATGAAAGTATAATAAATCATTCCAGTTTACTCTCTGTCTCTTAAAATATTTAAAATGGCGCCATTAGTACGAGAATTAAAGCCACACAAAACACAATTAAGTAAACATGTGTTTTCTTATACATGAACACGGACATGTTTGATAAACGACTTACACGAAACGACCCGTTTAACACAATTAAACATAACTTGTTCACAAACATGAATGACATGACACAACCTATTTAAAATATAACTTCCATAGTTGGACAAATGACATGTTTAACATGGTTAACAAATAACATGAGGAAATTAAACTCACCAAGGACTAGACTTTATGTATTTAATTATTTAAAAAATTAGATAGTTTCTATAAACATGTCGTGTGAACATGCTAATCCTCTTAACACGATTAGTTAAACGGCTTAACCATGTCATGCATGGGTTAGACAAGCTGAACTCATTTAGACATTACGTTTTTAATCATGTCATTAACATGTCGACATGTTACTACTCTAACTTGTTTTACTCAAACCCTAACTGGCTAACTTAACTTAGGGTTAAGTTGTAGGGACGGCCCAAAAGAAAGCAACCACCCAGGACTTAATCTCTCGAGTCATATATATTATAAAAAAATCCTCTATAGAATCAACTTGTTATAAATTTTAAATTAACACATTAAATAATTTAAATTAGCTCATATTACCTAGATATGATTTGGGTTATCATTTAACCCATTTAATTAGCAAATCATACAAAATTAGTAAATCACACACAAACAACTTAAAACCTATTATAATTATTATTCATTTGAGGTTCATTTGTCTAGCTCGTCCAAGATCCCTAAATTCTCATCATCGGCCATGTCTCATGTTAAGTTGTATTGTGTTAACACGTCATGTCATAAATTATCAGCTCTACCTGAGAGAAATTATGTGTGTAACGACTGATGTGGAGGAATGAGAGAAAAGAGGGATCCAAGAAAACCGATAGGGTCGAGCGAGGTGTGTGAGCCTCTTTGGAGCCCGTGGTTGGAGACGGCCTTACAAGTTGAAACCTAAAAGTGGTAGCGCGAGTGGAGTGGAGTGGATCGGACGTTTAGGCAGGTCTCAAAAGAGATAACAATTAAAAAGTGATAAATTTATAATTAGAAAAAGTAAATGCCATCAATGCATTTTTTAATAATATTTTTTTGAACGGTACCATCAATGCATCTGATGACATGCTTGCCAACAAATAGTAGTTCTGGTTCTGTTTTCATTTAATTTATTCAAAACACACGTCTTGCCAAAGTTTTCTGATATAAGTATAAAATAATTAAACTTGTTAATTATTGTTTGATCACATTTTAAAATTTCAAATTACGCCAACTAGTTTTCCGATATATTAATTAAGTCTTTATTTTCTTGTAAACGCATTCCTGATTTCTACAAATATGTATAGCTTGAAAAAAAATCTTAATCATAAAAAATCAGTAAGTTTCTATATCTTTTCAACAAACTCATTCCTACTTCTTTTTAACAATAAAAATACTCAAATTTCAATATTTTCCCAATCTAGTTGAACTTGTATAGAAACATTAATATTTTTTTGAAAATTAAACGGGTTAAATGGAAGATATACGAACCTTTGTTGCTATTAAGTGCTTAAGGGGCACGTACGCCTTCGGTATGGTAGTGGGAAGAGATGGAAGCGGCTGGGGTGGAGAGCGGTGTGACGGAGAGATGTGAAGATGCAACATGAAGAGGAAAAATAAACGGCATCTTCATGTTGAATTAAGGAAGTAACAAAGAAGGAAATGAGATGAGCATGATGGAAAAGGTGAATGGATGGTAATGTGGCACAAGGTAGTGGCGGAAAACACTGCCCCCACCCTTCGGTTCGGGAAGGACAAGCGATTCCACTCCTTATAGACTAATTTTTTTTTTAATTGACATAAATATACTAATTATGAGACTTAATTACTATTTAATAAATATTTTTTTCACAGTTACATTCTATTTTGTGTTAAGACAAAAAAATATTAGTTACAAACTATTGCCTAGAACACTTTTTTTAGATCACTTGAGTCTGTTTGTTATTAGTTAATGGAATGAACGTGATAATAAAATTAATGAGAGAATAAAATGGATGAGTGAATAAAATAAATCATTATATTGTGTTATTTTCACCATGTGTTAATGTAATAAATCATTACTTTGTGTTATTTGTTATACATGAAAAGACGAATGATTGGAATACAAATGTGGTTATGATGGTTATAGCTGGTGGTTGTTCCTCATGGTGGTGGGTGGTGTTGGCAACCAACGGTTGTGGCCGGTGGTGGTGGCCATGGTGCTAGTGGTGGTTGCCCGTACTTGGTTGTGGACTTATGGTGGTGGGGCGTTGGTGATGGTGTTGGTGGCGGGTGGTGATGGCTGGCAGTGGTTGTTGGTTGTGTTGGCAGTGGTGCTGGTGGTGGTCGGTGGTGATTGGTGGTGGTGGCCTTGGTGGTGGTTGGTGGTGATGGTGAGCCGGTATCTTGATGGACTGAATACACTATAAGCAAAAAGTTTGTTGTCGATATTGGTATTATCAGGACCAGTTTTGGTAGTTGCTTTTATGGTTGCTGGTGAGCCGGGCCAATAACGACCAAACTCAAGTTGCGCAGTGTGGTGAGAAACGACCTAATTCCCATCGTATAATGCGGGGGAATAATCATTAACCCTTTTTAAGAAACAGAGATATTCAAAATCGAGTATTTTTTTATAGTATAGGCTATAGCGAGCTCAGTTACTATTATAGTAACGTCACAAACTGCATCACTTATAAACGAAGGTTATTGTTGCCGGCATAAAAATTATTAAACTGATATTGGTTTTCTCCTTTATAATTTATAATAAACCAGACCAATAAAAAACAAAATAACAAAGTCACGCCACGTAACATGATGGAAAGCAACAAAACGCCTCGCATAACACGAAAAAAAAAAAAAAAAAAAAAAGACTAGTATAAACTGGTTATGATTTAAATTATGTGACCCGTGACCCGATAGATACTATAACACCTAAATACTAAAAAAAATATCAACATAATAATTCACACTTTGTTGAGCGTCCTAAAAGACAACCCACACGTGAAGAAATGAGAAAGTGCCTCCCTACTAACCCCAAAATGCAAAGATATAAATACAAAAAATCATCTTCCCCAATTCCCCTTCGCATCACCTTCCATTTTCACATTCCACCATGCTTTAACGCCTTCAAGAACACCATTAAACATCGCTCTTTCTTCTTCACTTTTCTTCTTTATTTCAACTGATCTAATTACAACACCCCCAATTCAAATCACAGGGTAAATTCTTCATCTTTCATCAGTTTTTACAGATCAGATCCACAAAACCACACTGCATCTGTGATCGATCTGGTGATTCTTGATGGGTGTTCTTCATACATTCAAGAATCTGCTTTTGATTTCATGTTTATTCATTGAAATCGTTAATGGGTATTATCTCCCCGGTAGTTTCCCCCATAAATACAATGTGGGTGATCGATTAACTGTAAAAGTGAATTCATTAACCTCCATAGATACAGAGATTCCTTATGGGTATTACACTTTACCTGTATGTAAGCCTCTTGAAGGCATCAAAGATAAAGCAGAGAACATCGGTGAGCTTCTGATGGGAGATCGAATCGAAAACTCACCGTACAGGTTTAGGATGTTCAGCAACGAGAGTGAGATCGTTTTGTGCAAATCGAATTCGTTATCGAGCGATGAATTCAAGACTTTGAGAGAAAGAATTGATGAAATGTATCAGGTTAACTTGAATCTTGATAATCTTCCTGCAATTAGGTACACTAAGAAAGATGGTTACTTTCTTAGGTGGACAGGTTACCCTGTTGGGATTAAGGTTAATGACGTTTATTATGTGTTTAATCATTTAAAGTTTACGGTTTTCGTACATAAGTACGAGCATAACAACGTTGTTGGTGTGATCGGGGCCGGGGATGGGGCCGAATTGATCATGCAAAAGAATGAAACAAAGGTTCATGGTTACATGGTGGTTGGGTTTGAGGTTCAACCATGTAGTGTGAACCATGATGTTAGTTTGCTAAAGGACATTGAGCCGTATGGGAAGTACTCGAAGCCGATTAAATGTGACCCTACTTCGGTGGCAATGGGTGTGACCGAGGGTCGTTCGGTTACTTACACTTACGAGGTTTCGTTTATTACTAGTGATATAAAGTGGCCTTCTAGATGGGATGCTTATTTGAAAATGGAAGGTGCAAAGGTTCACTGGTTTTCGATATTGAATTCATTGATGGTGATCGCTTTTCTTGCGGGTGTTGTTCTTGTTATAATGTTGAGGACAATTCGTAGGGATTTGGCTCGTTATGAGGAGTTAGATGAGGCGCAAACTCACATGAATGAAGAGTTATCGGGGTGGAAACTCGTAGTTGCTGATGTTTTTCGAGCTCCTAATCGTCCTGAGCTTTTGTGTGTTATGGTGGCGGATGGTTGTCGGATTCTTGGAATGGCGGTTGCTACCATATTCTTTGCTGCTCTCGGGTTTATGTCCCCGGCTTCACGCGGAGCCCTCATATCAGGTATACTCATATGACAACAACTGTTCCTTTTGATATACATAGGCAGGGGCGGAACCAAAAGGGTCAAAAGGATCTGTTGATCTTATTCACTAGAAGTTTGATCTACTTGTAGTCAGTAAAAATATAACTTTATGGTGATCTTGAATAGTCACAAAGTAACACATATGTTTGTTTTGTAGGTATGCTTATGTTCTACTTGTTACTAGGATTTGTAGCTGGTTTTGTAGCTGTTTGGTTACAAAGGACACTCGAAGCCGGCAACTCGCGAAGATGGTTTTCGGTCTCATCAAGAGTCGCGTGTTTCTTCCCGGGTATCTCGTTCCTCATACTAACAATCCTAAACTCTCTTCTATGGGCAAGCCAAAGTACCGGGGCTATTCCCTTCACGACCTTCATCGTACTAATCCTACTCTGGTTTTGCATCTCCGTGCCCTTAACCCTCATCGGTGGACTCGTGGCCACACGGGCCCGGTATCTGGAGTACCCGGCCCGTACAAACCAAATCCCTAGAGAAATCCCGGCCCATAAGTTCCCTTCTTGGATCTTGGTTCTTGGAGCCGGGACCCTCCCATTCGGCACTCTATTCATCGAGCTGTTTTTTATCATGTCCAGCATCTGGCTCGGGCGCGTGTACTATGTCTTCGGGTTTCTTTTCGTGGTTCTCGTTTTACTCGTGACGGTTTGTGCAGAAGTGTCACTTGTCCTCACTTACATGCATCTTTGTGTTGAGGATTGGAAATGGTGGTGGAAATCTTTCTTTGCTTCTGGGTCAGTTGCTTTCTACATCTTCTTGTATTCGATCAACTACCTGGTTTTCGATCTAAAGAGCTTGAGCGGACCAGTGTCCGCGATAATCTACTTGGGCTATTCTCTGTTCATGGTCATAGCAGTTATGCTGGCCACCGGAGCCGTTGGATTCTTGACATCATTGTTCTTCGTTCATCGCTTGTTTTCATCAGTCAAAATAGATTGATTTCAAGATTTGTTTGAAGATATATGGGAGTCCAGTGATTCTGAACCTTGTTATATTAATAATGAACAAAGATTCGACTCGTATGAGCAGGTTTTAGATGCATTTACACGCGACGATGAGGCGTATGTTACTGTGATTATACTTCTGAATCTGATCTTCTGTTTGCAATATCAATTCTATAGTTGCAGAGAATCCAACATCCTGAATATAGTGATCGAATTACTTTATATTGCATTTGTTTATACATATGAATCATAGACTTCTCTCAAGCATTACGTCGAACACTTTGCCTGCAACTTCCACAACTACTTTCGGAGCATCGTAACATCTTCATACACTGAATTAAATCATTATTTGATGCATAAATCAATTAAGGACCAACCGTTTCATCAAATCAAACACTGAAAAACCCAAAATCAATCAAAATCGATTCAACTAATAACCACCAAAAAAGCACCTCATTACACCATTAAACAGAAACTGAAACCTGTGAGAATTCCATTTTCAAACATTTTTCCCATTTGGGTTTGAACCAAAGGCATCGTCGGGAAATCCGATGGCTATTTGGGGACGTGAAAACTGATTTATGAATTATGAAGCTAAAGTCGGTGGAAATATTAGTGGAAGAAGAAGTCGGCCACAGACGTCGGCCTGAGCATCAATGGAGCGGTGTGGTTCTTGAGAAGCTCTTTGTAAGCAATCACCACCGAATACGTCTTTGCAATTAGTCGTGGGGTCGGTGGCCGACGGAGAAGAAAATGAGAAGAAAATTGCCGTTTTCATCTCCCTGTTGTTTGGTTATATTTGTCATTTTCATCTAAAAAATTTTTTTTTTTTTTTTTTCATTTGGCTCCTAAAGTTTAAAAAAAATTGTCATTATCATCCAAAAACATGAATTTCGTGAAAAATTTTTTATCAATAACACGTAAACATAGATTAGGATTTAGTTTTTATATGAAAATTAACATAAATACCCATTTAACAATGAATATTTACATTTTAAAATAATAAAGCTATCATTTTTGGTTGAAAATAAAAATTTTTTTGAAACCTTAGAGAGTTAAATGCAAAAAAAAACCTTTTTGAATGGAAACGACAAACATAACCAAACAATAGGGAGGAAAACGATAATTTACTCTTATTTTAATTTCCGTTTTTGATAAAAAGAAAAAGCATTTCATTTTCTAAGAACTTTAATTTAACACCATATACGTATAATTATATTAAAAATTAATATTTTTTCTGATCTATTTAGTTAAATAATACCTTTTATATCTTTATCTAATATTATAAAAATTCTTAGTTGCTGCAGGTCGATAGACTGAGCAGTTGCGAGTACTCGTTTTAGAAGGGGAGTACTCGGACATAGTAAAACGTAAAAAAATTATTTTTTTGAGAAATTATACGTATATTATATATTGTAAGTTTACTAATATGTATAACAAAATATGTAAAATACCAATATAAATTAAAAAGATACATTTTCAAATATAAAAATAATTCAAATTTTGATTCTTATTCTATAATATTATACAATAATAATCATTTTTCAAGATATGTACATGATTAACAACGAAAATCCAACAAAAAATAGACAAAAATATAGCGAAAATTAACGAAAAACAGTAAAAATTCGAGTTTTCCGAGTTGGTCCGCCTAGCTCCGAGTAGGCCGAATTGGACCGCCTAACTCCAAGTAGGCCGAGTTGAACGGACTAGCTCTGATTATTAAAGTGTTGTAAAGTTTGTGATAAATGAAATAATGAAATAACATATGTGATAAAATGAAATAATGTACGAAAGAAATACAGTCATTTATACCAAAGAAACGTAATTTCATATTGTTAAACTAATGTATATTTTGTTATCACTGAACACACATTTATGTATATTTTATCATTTGTATTTTACACATATTTGTTATTATGATACTATTCTATTTTTAAAATCATTACACTAGTAATTTTTTAAGATTTTGAACTCAATTTCGACTTATATATGCCTGAATAATGTAAATATTGTTTCTTTAGGCCAAAAGCATAAATAAATAAATAATTTTTGTGGAGGTTTGAAAAGTAAAAGCAACATAATTGGGAATCAAAGTCATCATGTAAGGTTTTTCGGCTCTTTTTATGATTAGTTGTCGGACTTATGTTGAACAAATTTATGTCTTTTCTATTTAAATTTAAATACAGAATATAAACTAATATTAACAATTTGTTTATAATTTTTAATAATAATTAGGAAGAAAATTGGTAGACATCTCAGATGTTAACGAGTCGAAGTATCATGGTAATTTGAGCTCAGCTTGATTAACAATTACTCATCTCAACTTTGACACATTCGAATGAATTTTGATAACGACAACCATACTGAATAATTTATCATCGATCAAGCGCGATGCTTGTTAAGTTATCTATTAATTTATCGCTAATCATTCAACCTACTTACTCATTCCGTTAATTTATTACAACCCATCAATCCGTCCAACACAATCTAATTGTATCTCATTTGACTAGTTTAGATAAATGATCTAAATTATATAAGTTGTGTTTTGGTTACCATATATGCATTTGACTTTGACGTACGTGTAATGACATATATCTCATAAAAGTTAAATGAAGGTCCGTTCTAGCTGGTTTAATATTTAAGATGTTTTGAAACCATAAGTAGCAACCCTATTTATTATAATTTAACAAAATAAAAAATACACTGCAGGTTAATAATAATTATATGCAATACATGATTTTAAATAAAAATCATATACTATCCATGAAGCATGACCCTCGTGAACTTAATAATTGAATCTTGAATGTCACGATTATACATAAATATTAAGTGGGGATGGAAGAAAGGAAAGAAGAAAAAGACAACCTACCTTACTTAAGAATCGCCAAACTACTTTCTCAAAGTCCTCGGTATTATTGTCTACGTTGTTTTACCTATTTTATTAAAAAACAAATACATTGAATCTTTCAAGTAGTTTTTTATAATATTCTTTAAATTCAAGGTTGTATCTAATACTATCTACGATTACAAATAATATATTATATATGTGTTATACACGTAGCTATGATTGAATGTATTATGTCAAGCATTATGTGCAAGTCTGTTATCCAATTCTCACAGTTTGATACTTTTTAAATTATGTCTGTAATGAATATATACATTAATCCTATAACGATACAATACAAAAGGAAAAAATTTACGACAAATAATACATAATAAATTTTAACTTGTAAACTAATGATCTCGTGACATGCACAAGAGGGCGTTTAGCTATATACACTCTCTAGTGTTTTAGGTAGTTTTCCTAATATATAAGATTAAACAAAAAATGTATACAAATAGTTTTTCATGATTCAATTTCTAATTTTTATTTCGTTAGACTTAATTACAGTAATGATATTTATGGTTTGGTTTGTTATCATATTTGGTTCCTAACTTGAAAAACTACAAGATCAGTATAAGAGTTTACTAAAACATTACACAATTGGTTCCCAACTACCGTAACTTTCAGTTAATTTTTCGAAATCATCTAAACTACACTTACAATAAAAGATAAAACATAAATATAAAACCGTATTTTTATTATAAATTACCCAAATATCCACCCCCCACTCCCCCCCCCCCCCCCCAACACACACACCACCCCTACACTTTTGTCGACACCACCATCTCCCTGCCACCGCCAAACTGCAGCCACCACCACCTCCACCATCACTGGAACGCAACCACCATCCCCACCACCACCGCTCCGCTAACACCAAAGCCAACCACCATCATCTCTCCTGGTTTTCAAGTGAAAAAGATGACGAAAAAGAGGTTTTTTAATGGTGGTTGCTCAGCGGGTGTTGATAGTGGTGGCTGGAAGAAAGAGGGTTTGCTCAGATCAGAAAATGATAGCACTCGGATATGAAGAATAAACGACGGTGGAGGTTGTCGTCTGATTCGGTCGTCGAAGTCGTTGTGGTGCCCACCGACTGAAGAATTAACAACGGTGGGGGTTGTCGTCTGATTCGGTCATCGGAGTCATTGTGGTGCCCACCGACTAAAGAATAAACGACGGTGGAGGGTGGCGATGGCAGTAGCAAGGTGTCTTGGTGTCAACAACGGTGGAGGCTCGACAATCTGGTGGGTTGTAGATCTCTAATGCGGCCAAACGAAGACTACTAAGATTCTTAGGCTTTGTATTTTCCAGTGTATTTTGTGGTCAAAGAAGACAATCGGGGGTTGAAGTGTGGTTGTGAGGCGACGACAGTAGGTTGCCGAGGAAGAGAACCGCCAAGGTTGGGGGAGGGTATGCTTACTTTTTATTATAAAAATAATAGTCAAGGATAATTTGATCATTTTACATAGATCTAACAGAGAAATTAACGCCCCACTCAAGTTGGGGACCAAACAGTGTAATGTTTTGGCAAACTGTTGGACAAACCCTGAAGTTTTTCAAAACTTAAAACCGAAAACAAACACAGATGTAACTACAACGACCTTTTATGTAATTAACTCTTTTCGTTACAAACAACTATCCTGATATCGTGATAGATTTTCCAATTTCCTAAAAGGTGTAATACATAACCTTCAACTAATTTTATTGCGATCTAATATTGAGTAGTTAAAAGGATATATATTCGCCAAAGTAGTTCTTAAATTTAAATCCTTCAAATCTATAGTACCTAATAAAAGAAAGTTTTTTTGTCACTTGTCATTCTCTTAAACCATCTTTTTGACACTTGTCATTTCATTAAACATCCTCATTTTATTTTTACTCCAAAAAGTTATTATAGTAATTAAACATTCAAACTAATTTCTCTCTCATAATGAAAAAATAATTTTATTAATTGATACATTTCTCTATCTCATCTATATTATTTAATATCAAACTATGTTTTAAAAAAATATATTTTATTAAGAAAATTAAAAATCATATTTTTTATTAAAATAAAAATAATAAAAAACAAAATTTTATATAATATAAATTTTTTAAAACACTATACCTTTTTGAAACAAAATATTTTAAATCGATTCTTTTTAAACAAATTTATTAAAATATAAAAATTTTCTAAAAGCAGTTTTTTTAAAACAAACAAAATAATTAGAAACCCGATTTTCTAATAAACAAGATTTTTATGAACAATAATTTTTTTATAAAAAATCTAAAAACAAATGTTTAAAAATAAAACTATTTAGATAAAAAAGTTAAAAAAAAATAATATAATTGTTTTATTTCTTAAACCATTACGTACATATAATGTTAATCATATCTTATATTAAAATATCGTACTGTAACTTTTCGTGTTTATTACCAACTATAATTCGTTTAATAAATGGGTTCTAACCTATCTATTTATCTATATATCTATCTATCTATAAATGAATTTTATCATACTAACTTTCTTATTTTTCTTTATTATTAATTGATAATATTGAATACTAATTTTACTCATACCATTTTTGAATTAAAAATTATATAATGTAATAAATTAAAACCTTTTTTATTAAAAACACACTTTTTAAAAACAAAAGTTTTATAAAATAAAAAATACTACAAACTTTTTTTAAAATAAATTCATTTTAAAAAAAATATTTAAAACCCACATATCTTTATAAAATAAAAGTTTAAGAAAAGTATATTATTGTTTATTTACTTAAAGTACCTATTTATATGTAATTATAATCATATTTTATCTTCAAACATGGTTTTATAATTCATAATTTTTTATCACTAATTATTTATTATTTTATTTATTCAATCCGCGTAATTCACGGGGTACTAACCTAGTTGTCATTATAATATAAAAGTAAGAAAACTAAACGAGTGGTCAAAATTGTTGACCGGGTCAAGTAAACCGATCCACTACGTGTTCTCCACCTTCCCCGTTTCTGCCCCCACCGACTTCACTCCCTATAAAAAACCACCCATCCCCATTTCCCCCTTCATCCCTCTTCTAACCCTAACACCGACTTCTTCAATCATTTCAAGTTTTCAATTTTTTACACCTGAAAAATGAAATCAATCGGTGGTGTTGCTGTTCTTCATCCCCAAGACTCTCTCAACAAACACCCTGATAATCTGCTACCCATACCACACAAATCCCATCGAACCATCAAATTCAATAATCATTCCTACACCACTTCATCATCAACATCAACATCAACATCAACATCAACGTCCTCTAGCCGGAGACGAACTCCGGCGAAAGGGGTACATAAGAAGAACAATAGAAGCAGTGAAACGGTGTCGTCGCAACACGCCGGAGGAGAATTTTTCGCCGGATCTGTGTTCGTTGAGTCGCCGCCGCCGAGCTCCGTTCCGATACCTGGGTTTTTCGTTAAGGGTTTTGGTTCCGCCGGAAGAGATGACCCCACCACCGAACTCCGGCGAATTTTGGGTTTGAATTTGTCTTAGATTTGGATATGTCGACCACAGGTATTGATTATGTTGGTCGGTGTGTCGATGATGATTCATGTTTGGTTTAGATTCGGTGCAATCGGCTGATTATAACTGTTGTTTTAGTATTATAGGTTTGGTGAACAGATTACAGATGTTTGTTGGCTGATTGTGGAATTAGATTTGACCTCAAGTTAGATTGGTTGGCTGCTGTTGATATTGTTGGATTTGGGAAATTGGGTTAGATGGTGGTGATTAAGGCAAGGTTGGAGGTTTTAAATGGTTGTAAATTCAAGTGTTTATTGTAGATTTAGGTTTATGTTATGTAATTAAATTCTATTTTTAATCTTCCCGTGGGGAGTCTGCTATCATAGATGTAAGGTTCGTCTTATAGATTAAAGGTTTGTTTTATTTTAGTTTGCTTAAATTTCAGTTTCTTATGAGAGATTATACTGGATTTGTTTGCTTGTTTATTAGTTTGAACTTGACATACTAAGAACATAAACCTTGGACTCGGACGTTAGCTCTGTGTTCTTAGAGTTTACTTAACGAAAGAAAAGAAATGAAACATTTTCTCTTTTTTTCTTTCATTTTCTTTTTTTTTTTTAAATAAACTCGAAAACATAACTTTTTTATTTTTTTTATTTACTTTTATTAAAAAAATTTTGGAACACAAATGTTTTTTTTTTTTTTCTTTCCACTTCTTTTTTTTTCTTTAATTAAGTCGGGAACATAACGTAAATTTAATGGTGCAAAGTATTTAACTCAATCCCTTATTAAGATCTCTTATTTGTTTAGGGTTTAAGGTTTAGATTATATAAAGTATCATTATACTGGAACCATATAATATGAAAGTAATTAATAAACCATATAATATGAAAGTAATTAATAATTGACATTACAAACTGCATAATACAATTATACAAAAAAAAAAAATAATAATAATAATTCTTCTATCTTTTGCTGGAAAGAGCGTGTGATAGATAGCCATATAATAATTATATGTTATATCATAACTAAAAGCAAAATAATTAAATGTTATATGTATCTGCTTACTCTAGTTATGTTATATATCTTATTAGAAGCAAAATAATTGAATGTTTTAAAATACTTACTCTTGATTGACATTCATAATATTATACTTGTAGTTAATAATATTGGTATCAAGGTAGAAACAGATAATGGTCTTGGTATAAAGTATAATTACTTTTTAAAATAATTGGATGAGTGTGCTGGCATGTTTTTATTTCTTTATTTTGAAAAAGAATGGTTAGAGAAAGAACGCCAACGTAGACCACAGGGGACCTTGACAAAGTTGTGGCCCATTCTTGAACGAGGTCGGCTGTCTTTTTCTCTTTCGTGGCTCCTTCATAATACATTATAATTATCTTGATTCTTTTTCAAGATATTGATTTTTTGTGTCCTATATTAATTATCCTTTGGCTTGTATAGATAAATCAACTAAAACTATTCTTATGTTAACACGTTTAATAGGTGTAAAAGAAAGTATATGCTTTTAACATAGCTAAAAGAACGGACTCAAACAAATCAAAAAATTATCTAAGTTAGGGTGAAGTTTACATTTGTTTATCATCACCATCATCATTTCCGACACCTCCACCTCCAATGACGTCATCTGAAACTTCACTAGCAGTGCTAGCACCACCGCTCGAACGCACCACTATTATTAATGTTGTCACTATCACTTGCGTTGTTTTTCACTGTCCATTGTTTGCCATATAACGACTAGACCCATTATGACATGTTTTTAGGTAAAAAAAACCGTGACCCTACCCTAGCCGAGTTTGTTTTAACGTGTTAGACAAACATATCCAACCATATTCCTGCGGGTACCTTAAATTAAATACTTTGGATCACTTTAGCAATATTTGTGCATGCGTAGTGTGGTACCTTCTAGTGTACGCACGTGATATCTCCTCTACATAGTCAGAATGGATTAATAGACTCGTCTTTTGGAAACTTCATCCATAGCTGATAGCTCCATACCAGATGGTTAACCACATGTTAGAACTCTCAAGCTCCTAAATTATTATCGGCTACTTGGAGGGTTACTTTCAACTAAACACAAACGCATTTCTTGCCGAACAATTCATGATCAAATTCTGCCAATAATATATACGACAACTAAATTATGAGGTAAACTTATATTTCTTTGTTGTTTAGCGTAAATGGGTTGCAAATTGCAATACTTGATTTACAATGGGGCATTAAATAGAGAGAATTAAATAATTAATACACGAATAAAACATAATTACGTAAAACGAGATCTTTTACTCCCGCGCTTTGCGGCGGGGCCTAACGATGACTTTAACGTGGTAAAGGAAACATTTGCAAGCTTCAACAACAACGTCGAAAATTGTTGCGAACTCACCCACTTATAACAGTGAAATCGATGCTATTAAGTACTTAAAGAGAGAATTATAAAATTGAAGTTGTAAAAAAATTGTTACGAAACACGGATTCAAGATATTTGGCATCCGTGCGTCATGGCTTAATAATTAAAAAAAAAAAATTTAACTTAAAAATACAATAATAGTAAAAGAAAAAAAGGCAAAAAAAGAAGGAAAATATGAGAAAAATAGATATAGCTTGTGGAAATCAGACCTAGGCCAACCAAGTTGCAGTTTCGTGGTGGAGCCGTACCATTACATTTACGTGGTTAGATACACATTTGTGAACCTCATTATGCGCGTGGTGTTTAAGTACACAAAAAAAACGTATAAAGTTGTGGTATAATTAAACGAAACGTATTAAGTTGTGATTTTTTGATTACCCACATCGAATTTATTTTTATCGTAGATAAGAATAGTTTTGAATATTAAAATAGTGAAAAAAATATTAAAGAAATTATTATAATTAAAAAGACAAAATTAAGAAAAAACAAATTAAAAACTTAAAAGGTTAAAAGTAAAAGAAAAAAACCCCCTTGAAAAATTGAGAGGAAATATGTCAATTTAAAAGAAAAAAGGACATGTGCAATAAAAAAGTCGTAAACTCAAAAACGTTAAAAAGTGTAGACAGACTCGAACTTGGGCGTTGGATCATTAAAGGTTGAGACTTAACCACTGGGGCAGAAAAATAATCAGTGTAGAATTTCAAAGAGGAATGCATATAACATAATTTCCAGAAATTGTGAAAAAAAGAAAACACTCCACTAACCTTTGTTTTTAAGAGTATATATAATATGAGAAGGTAATTTGATTTTCAAAAGGCTTCTGTTTTCTAGAGCTACTCCATTTAACCTTTTAAATTAGTTTATCCAAAATAGTTGCGTATGTGTGGGGTTAAGTCTAATAGCAAACCCATTTAAAGCTAGAGTGATTAAGTTTTTCCGAGCCTTAGTTACGAGCCTCATCTATGACGAGTTAGTGTATGTCAATTGTGACGTAGATTAGACGAAATAGAATAGATCATTCTTTTAACAACTCCAATTACTATAAAAATAATCATTGAGCACATTAATTAATTTAAACCTACAACCACACTTAGGTGTGTGCATGGTGCGTTTCGGTGCGGTTAATACAATTTTCGAAATCGAAACCGCGAGTTGGTTAACACCATTTTTTTAACCGCAACCGAAACTTCGGTTAACCACCGGTTATGGTTAATTTTGCGGTTAAGTTTGGTTAATTAACCAATATATTTAACATATGCTTTTAAACCAAAATATTAACAAATAAATTATTGCTAGGCTAGTTTTGGAACAATTTTATAAGGGTGTGCACGATATGGTTCGTTTTTAATGTCTTGCCAAACCGAAACTGAAGTCGGGGTGTGCATAAAACAATGTGTGCGCGCATTTTGCATTGTTTCCTGTTGTTTATGATGTTTTTTCAATACATTACAGAATTCACTATGTAAATATATTTTTATAAATGTGAATTAAAAAGAATGAATATATGAACTTCTAGTAAAATCATGAGGAGTATTGTAAATTTATTATACATTAATAAAATTCGGTTCGGTGCGGTTAATGCGTTTAATTTGCACATCAAAACTGAAACCGAACCGCAATGTGCGGTTAATTGGTTATGCCTTAACCAAACCGTCGGTTAATTGTTCGGTTTCGGTTAATGCGGTTAATATTCGGTTAAATAGATTATTTGCTCACCACTAACCACACTGGATTAATTAAAGATTAAGCTTACATAGATGTATTTGTTAAAATATGTATAAAACTGTCCATCAAAAAGAGTCATACCCAAACATCATTAACAATAACACCCTACTCAAAAATAATAAAAATGAATGTTAAGCTATCATTTACAAATATGCAAGGTTTATAACGAGAGGCTAGAATTAATGTCGTATTCTTGCTTCACATATCCATGACATTCATTCTATTTCCACAAACTGAACTCGTATCCCCAGTAGTTAATACGAAAGCGACTGTAGTAATCCAATGAATCAGATGAATGGTTTTTTATGGAGAGAAAACTTAGGCAACGGGACCAAACTGGGAGGAGGTGAATCTACGAAACAAAAACCCGCATAACATTCTGTTGTTATGTTCTTCATCGGCTTTGTTAAAATATTTAATGATTCTTCAATTCACCGGTTTCCGTTTTTGCCTTGTTCTTATATCTCACTTTTGGGTTAAGATGTCTTCTTTGCAGGTTCTCATATTTGGAGGACTAATGTTGGTATCCTTGGTATGTCTAAGGGTGCTATGTGGTCTTTCTTCTTTATATGGAATGTTCAATAAAAGGGGCAAGGATATGGTCAGCATCCATTTTCCAATTCATTATTTGCTGTCATCTTCACGATCAAGTTGCTGTCATCTCCTCATATCATGGATTATTTCCATTTTCTCTTATTCATCTTGGCTATAAAGATTCATCTCAAGTTGCAGTTCAAGGGACCCGATTGTATTCCATTTCTTCTATATTGTTCTATGCTAATAAAGCCCTAGAACTTTTGTTTGTATAAAATCAAAGCCTTGTTAAGCTTTTCATGGTATCAGAGCTCTCGGTTGAGCTCTGGTAGGCTTCAATTCTTGGACCATCTTCCGCTGGTTCGTCTGTTTTGCTACCTCTTGTTGGGTTCTTCACTTTGTTCTTTAAACTCTAATCGTATTTGGGGGTTTTCTCACCGTATCAAGTCTTGCTTGCCATAAGTGGTGGCGTGGAGCATCAAGTCTTTTTTGTCATCTGAAGAAGATTCTCGCATCTACCTCATAATCAGGGAAGTTTTTTTTTTCTTCATCTACATATCTCTGTTCTTCTTTTACAAAAATAAAAAAAATAAAAAAAAAAGTAAAAAATAAAATATATATCATTAAAAAAAAAAAAAAAAAATTGAAAAGCAATCTTTATGCTTTATTTTCCATCAGTTCCTTAAAGCGACAATTTTTAACATTGTTTTCAACTTTATCATAGCTATCTCATTTTCTATTTTAATTGTTCATCAGTCTTGGTGCAAGAAAATAGGGTTTTAGGATTAAATTTTACTAAAACCCTGTGAGATCAGTTCTCAAATTTTTTCTTGTTCATCATATTTTATTATCTGTTAGGCTTATTTGACTGGGTTAAGGGTACCAGTATTGTCTTTGTTTCTAAGGGTAAGACTCACCGTTTTTTCTTTGTCTGTGATTTTATATATCTCTTCTCTTCTGTGCGTGTGACTGGTTGACATTTCTTTTTACTTGTTTTTTGCTTGCCTTTTATAATGGGTGAAACTAGTCGTACTGTTACATCAGAAACTCTCATAAGCAAGCTTGATGTCAGTGATCCATTGTATCTTCATGCAAATGATTCGAACACATTGACAATTATAACCATGAAACTAAAAGGCACAGAAAATTACACTGTTTGGGCAAGTTCAATTAGATTAGCCTTAGAAGTGAAAAATAAAATTGGTTTTATTGATGGAACATGCATTAAATCAGATAATAATGAAGTTCTTGCTAAACAGTGGGATAGATGTAATTCTGTGGTACTTTCATGGATATTAAATTCTATTTCTGAAGAATTGTATGTGGGTCAAGTGTTTTCTAAGTTAGCATCAGAAGTATGGCAGGATTTAAAAGAAACATATGATAAAATTGATGGGTCGGTTGTGTATAATCTATATCAAAAGATAAATGCATTGAGTCAAAATGGAAGTTCTGTATCTGAATATTATCATAAATTGAATACTATGTGGAAGCAACTTGATGCAATTGTCCAGTTACCTTCATGCACATGTAAAGCTTCAAAAGAATTCAATGATTTTACTCATTTAATAAAACTTATGCAATTTCTTATGGGACTTGACGATGTCTATCAACCTGTTAGAACAAGTTTACTTACAAGAGATCCTCTTCCAACTATTAAAACCGCTTTCTCAATTATTTCCAGAGAAGAATCACATCGTGGAAGTGGTTCTTCTTCAGTGACAAAAGGTCAAAATGTTGCATTCTTTACAAAACAAAATCAGTCTTTTGATAATAAAAAAAAGTTTGGAAGAGGACCAAATCCTAACTTAAAGTGTAGCCACTGTAATATGTTAGGCCACACGGTTGATAGATGTTATGAACTTGTTGGCTATCCACCTAATTTCAAAAAGAAAATCGGAAATCAATCTGGTAAACCTGGAACATCAAATGCATCTCTTCCTTCCATTAATAAGTCTAATGCAGCTTCTACTACCTCATTTCCATTTACCCAAGGGCAGATAGCTAAGTTAATTGGTTTGGTCAGCGACAAACAAGGATCAGATCAACCTGGTGTTGGAGGTAATGTAATTGGTCTGTCTAGTGGGTTTAATTCAAAATCTGGTTTCTTTAATTGCTCCAGCTTGTTGGAGTCAAAGTTTGATACTGGTTGGGTTGTTGATTCAGGAGCAAATCAACATATGTCTAAGACTGATAAAAACATGACTGATTGTATTGATATATCTAAATATAACATGATTGTGAGTCATCCAAATGGTACTTCATGTAAAGTAACAAAAATTGGAAATTTAAAATTGCAAAACAATTTTGTCCTATCAGATGTTCTAGTTGTTCCAGATTATTGTGTTAATTTACTGTCTGTTCATAAACTGACTAGAGATAATAAGTTACAAGTCTTATTTAATGAAACTAACTGCTATGTCCAGGATTTGAGATCAAAGAAAGTTTTGGTGACTGGTAGTCAAAGTGAGGGTCTTTATTTCTTTGAAAAAGATGGACATACAGTGAAGATGTGTTTCAACAGTGCAACTAATTTAAATCTATGGCATACTAGGTTAGGACATCCTTCAGATAATGTGCTTTATGTTTTAAAAGATACTTTAAATATTGAAATCATAAAGGAGTCTCAACCTTGTGAAGTGTGTCATAAAGCCAAGCAACATAGGATTCCTTTTCCTTTGAGTGATCATGTCTCAAATCATGTTGGTGAACTTGTCCATTTAGATTTGTGGGGTCCGTACAAAGTTACTAGCAAAGAAGGTTTCAAATATTTTTTAACAATTGTTGATGATTTTTCACGAGCAGTCTGGGTTTACTTAATTAAAACCAAAGATGAAGTTTTCGAGTGTATAGTCAAATTTTATGATCTTATTAAAAATCAATTTGAGAAAAGTGTTAAAATTTTTCGGAGTGATAATGGAACAGAATTTGTGAATAATCAACTAACAACCTTTTTCGAGTCAAAAGGAATTTTGCATCAAACTTCATGTACTCATACCCCACAACAAAATGGAATAGCTGAACGAAAACATAGACATTTGTTGAATGTGGCTAGGTCTTTACTATTTCAAGGGGGAGTTCCTCTTAATTTTTGGTCTGAATGTGTACTTACAGCTACTTATTTGATAAACAGGATCCCTTCATCTGTCCTTTTAGGTAAGAGTCCTTATGAGGTAATGTTTGGTTTCAAACCCTCTCTAAAACACTTGAGGAATTTTGGTTGTCTTTGTTTCAGTACCATTTTAAATAATTCCAACAAGTTTTCTAGTCGTGCTGAAAAATGTGTATTAATTGGTTATTCTAATGTTAAAAAGGGTTATAAATTGTGGAGTCTTGAAAATAAAACAGTTCTTTTTTCTAGGGATGTCAAATTTTATGAAGAAATTTTTCCTTTCAAACAAAATAAGGAAAACCTATTTGAAACTGAATTAGTTGAAAAACATTTAAACAATGTGAATTTCTTTGATAACATTGAGCCAAATGAGTCCTCAAGTGTAAATGTTCCCTATGATGAGGAGAGGGTGATGTCTCAAAAGACTGTCTGTGAAGACCAGCAGCCAGTTGAGTCAAGTAGAACTGTTAGCGAGGCTATCCAAGTTGACCAGCAGCCTAACAGCTCTAATAGGACTAATGGCGAGGCAGGTAACACAGAAGCTACTAATGATGAGACTGACTCTTCTGAGGGTCAAAAATCCATGCCCCCTGAACCAAGACATTCCTCGAGGACCGTGTCATTACCAAAAAAATTATCTGACTATGTTGTAGAAGGTAAAGTTAAGTATGGTCTTGAAAAAGTGGTCAACTATTCTCGTTTGTCTTGTGAAAATTTTTCTTTTACATCTAGTCTAAATAAAACTATTGAACCTACTTGTTTTAATGAAGCTGTGAATGACATTAATTGGGTTCAAGCTATGAACTCTGAAATGGAGGCTTTACATAGAAATAATACTTGGGTTCTGGTTGACCTTCCTCCTGGAAAAAAGCCTATAGGGTGTAAGTGGATATTCAAAATTAAATATAAGGCAAATGGAGAGATTGAGAGATATAAGGCCAGACTAGTAGCTAAAGGGTATAATCAACGAGAAGGTATAGACTTTGATGAAACATTTTCACCGGTTGTAAAAATGGTCACTATTAGATGTATCATTAGTCTAGCTGTTGAAAATGGTTGGCCTTTATTCCAATTAGACATTAATAATGCCTTTCTTTATGGTAATATAAATGAAGATGTGTATATGAAGTTACCTGAAGGTTATTATTCAAAAGATGAAACCAAGGTTTGTAAGCTAGTCAAATCTTTGTACGGCTTAAAACAAGCGCCTAGAAAATGGTATGAAAAATTGACTAGTGTTTTACTTGAAAATGGTTTCGTCCAAAGTATGTGTGATCATTCGCTATACATAAAGTCATCTAACTCTGTGTTTGTTGCTCTTCTTGTCTATGTTGATGATATAGTTATAACTGGTAATAGTGAAAGTGAAATATCTGAGGTTAAAAGGTTCTTAAGTAAAAAATTTTGGTTAAAGATTTGGGAATCTTAAAATATTTTTTGGGTATAGAAGTTTTGTACTCCGAGAAAGGAATTTGTCTTTCTCAAAGAAAATATTGTCTAGAATTGTTGAATGAATTTGGGTATTTGGGTTGTAAACCTGTTGCTACCCCTATTGAACAAAGCTTTATTCTTTCATCTAAATCAAAACAAGATGAGCCAATATTGTCTAATGTTACTGGGTTTCAAAAACTTATAGGAAAACTAATTTATCTTTCTTTAACTCGTCCGGATATATCTTATGCTGTTCAATATCTTAGTCAATTCATGCATTCTCCAACAAATTCTCACTTACAAGTAGCATTACGGCTTTTGCGGTATCTAAAGTCTTCTCCTGGTAAAGGTATCTTATTTAGTAAGGGAAGTTGTTTTGACTTGTTTGCTTATACTGATTCTGACTGGGGAAAGTGTATGGTCACAAGAAGGTCTGTGACCGGGTATTGTATTTTTCTGGGCAACTCCTTGATTGCCTGGAAAAGCAAAAAGCAAAGTACCGTATCTCGGTCTTCTGCAGAAGCAGAGTACCGAGCCCTTTGTTCAGTCACATGTGAATTAATTTGGTTACAAAATCTTTTTAAGGAATTACAAATAAATATAAAATTACCAATTAAAGTCTTTTGCGACAATCAAGCCGCTATAGCTATAGCAGCAAACCCTGTATTTCACGATAGAACAAAACATTTTGAGATAGATTTACACTTTGTTCGTGAAAAGGTTTCTTCAGGTGTTATTAAAATCGAAAGTATAGATTCAAAACTGCAAGTTGCAGATGGTTTTACAAAAGGTTTAAGTGTTAGCCAACAAGAGTTTTTTTGTAAAGAACTTGGTCTTTTGGATATGTTTACCGCTTGAATTGAGGGGGAGTGTTAAAATATTTAATGATTCTTCAATTCACCGGTTTCCGTTTTTGCCTTGTTCTTATATCTCACTTTTGGGTTAAGATGTCTTCTTTGCAGGTTCTCATATTTGGAGGACTAATGTTGGTATCCTTGGTATGTCTAAGGGTGCTATGTGGTCTTTCTTCTTTATATGGAATGTTCAATAAAAGGGGCAAGGATATGGTCAGCATCCATTTTCCAATTCATTATTTGCTGTCATCTTCACGATCAAGTTGCTGTCATCTCCTCATATCATGGATTATTTCCATTTTCTCTTATTCATCTTGGCTATAAAGATTCATCTCAAGTTGCAGTTCAAGGGACCCGATTGTATTCCATTTCTTCTATATTGTTCTATGCTAATAAAGCCCTAGAACTTTTGTTTGTATAAAATCAAAGCCTTGTTAAGCTTTTCAGGCTTCGACACTATCTCTGGTTCTGGTCTCATTCGACCCATACAAGAAACTATCTTCTTCTTCGGTGCCCCAGAAACTTCCCCATCAGCAACCAGATCATTCTCCTGCGTACATCTTGGGCTGCAACTATTCACCTTTTTTGAAATAATCAAGGGTTCTTCTGGTGATTCGCCTCGTTTTAGTATCTTAACCTGACCCATAACGAGGTTTTTAGAAGCCGCGGTGGCCGGCAGCTCAGGCGCCACCGCACCCGTGTTTTTCTTCCGTATTTGTCTTCGACTATGGTTTAACTTGATGGTGCGATGAGATTTCATTGGAGGATAGAACATATTATCTCGAGGGTCTTTAGCACAAGGTTGAGGATGAAGAATTACTAGGTCACCCATATGTTGTGATGATTGAAAACTGAAGAAAGCAAAGAGAATTAGGGTTATAATAATCTGGATGAAGGGGGTTAGTGAGGGAGCTCTTATTTATTGAAAAACAAAGGCGGTGGCGGTCATTTAGAGATTTTGTTGGCTAAGTTTGCCAAATATCCGGGGCGTTGCTGTCATACAACGAAAATAAATAATCTTTCATATATAATAAAAAACAATAAGTTTTTGAACGGATAAGAAAAAAAAAGTTGATCACTTGTTGTCACATTAAGTCATAACTATCACATATCTAAATTTTAAATTATTTTTGTCACTTGACAACATTTTTTTTATATGTAAAATTATTAATTTAATTAATATTTTAAATTTAAAAACTCAATGTGAAATCAATAAATTTCTAATTTTCTCCCAATATATTTGAAAAGCATAATAATTGACTTTCATTTATACTTTACATCCAGAAAATATGCGAATTTAAAAACAATAATTTCAAACTTCTAGATTTAATCCTAATTTATTTCCTGGAAATAAAAATGTTATAGAATTTGAATTAGTTACATATCCATATTATACTCATAATATATACACAAGACGATTTTAAAGAATGTTATGATAATTTTTTTATTCAGAACAAATTAGCATTTTTTCATATATTAGTTTTCCAAAACTTAATCTTATATATAATAATGCTAGAATTTTAGTTAGCATGTTTCTTCACGTTAAATAATTTCGTTATAAAATTTGTCAATCTTATATATTAACAATATATATACTTTGATCTTTACATATTCATAACATAAATATGCATACATAAAATTGAAAATTCATCCAATCAACGAGCACCAAGCATTTAAAAAAGCAGAAAATAATTTACTTATATATGAAAAAAGAAAGTTGAGGAATAGTTAGGTTTAATGTGTTTTTGTTTGGCCACAAAAGTTTCTATGTTGTTTATTTTAACCCCCTCAATGAGTGTTTAAAGGGGAAGGGACAGCTTTCTATTGCTTAATCAGATTTCTTGTTGGGGTTTTGAGTGAGGGATTGTGACGATGGCGGCCAGGTGGAGGGGTTGCCTCTCTAGTTACGTTTACTTTCCAGGTTTTTTTCTTTTACAAACTTTTCATTTCGTTTATATAAACATTTTTAATGATTTAGTTACTTTCATATAAGTTGATAATTAGTTCTTTTGTATTCATTCTTTTTTATTTCTACATTATTCGAAACTTTTATCTAATTTATTACATCGATTTATGTGTATTTTTAACTTGTATAACTTAAATATAATATTAATATACGTGAAAAGAAGATTTTTAAAGTTTTTAATATTTGTATTATATTCATTTACATGTTAAGTCTTAAATCAGTGTAAAGATTTAAACATTAATTTAAAAAACCTAAATTTCTTATTTAACTTTTTTTCTCTTAATATCATTTACGAAATCGTATGCATGTTGATGTGTATATATAATATTTTTGAGTTATACTAGATAGTGATAGATAATTTTTTATAGAGTTTTATAAACAATAATTTTTTTTTTTAATGTTTTATATCATATGCAACTTACTTCTTAACATATTTATTTAATGTTTATATTCTTATATATAATTAATCATTAATTAATATGCTTTATATCTAATCTTTTCAATTCGTGTAACACATGGGTCGTTAGGCTGCTATAATGTATATTTTTAATTTAACGAATAATACAACTAGTTTCTATAGGTATTATTATTATTGTCTTAAAACCAGTTTGGTTTGACTTGTTAACCGATTTTTATCAGGCTTTTAACGGGTCTTTTCTTGCCAGTTTGAGTGGTTTATGGCTGCTTCGATTCTGGTTTAATCAGTTCGGTTCCAATTTCGAACAGATGTAGCTACTTAAAATAAAATCCTGTTACGAACCTACGGTTTATATATGTTCGAAAACGATTCGTTATTGATAAACTCAAGCCCAAAGTAGTTTCGATATTCATTGAACTTTAAGTTCAACAAATAAGTGGTGGGCAGGCCCATTTTCTTGAAATGGGCACGTAATTGTTACCTTTTATTTCTTTTATCATATCAAAATATATGATATAATAAAAGTTGAATTTTTTGTTAAAAGATGATTTTGTGTGAAAAAGATAAAACCATTTAAGGAATTATAGAAATTACATACACCAATCTTACTTTTTATCAATTGGTAACATGTTTGGTTATTAAAAACGTATTTTAAGAATTCTTATCAAATGAGCCTTTTATCATTACACCTACAAAATATGAAAAGATAACAAATTTAAAAAGCGCCCCAATCCCTGTTCATTTCTTCTCCTTCATCGCACAAGCTTCTGGGTGAAAACACTCTAAACTAAACCCAACTAAATGCACTGTTAGGTTATATATATGACTTTATACACTAAAATGTCGTTACCCATAAAAAAAGAAATTCATATTTACTTAATTACAACCATTAGTAGATTGTTATTCCTGGGGAGCAATAACTTTTAATGCAAAATTTGGCAGTCACTGCCATATGGAACTACAACTAATGGTGTAAAGTAGTCATGGGCAAAAAAACCGATTCGGCCGGAAAAACCAAAACCGGTTTCAAAGAAAAACCGGTTTGGCCCAAACCGGTCCCCGAACCGACCCAAACCACCGGTTTCTATACCGGTTTGGTAGCCCCGAACTCAAAACCTATTTATAAACCGGTTTAAAAGTTAAAAACCGGTTTCAGTAAAAAAACCTGTTTCAAACCGGTCCGAATCGGTTTGACAGTTTCGAGTATTCGGTGAGCCAAACCGGTTTGTAACCCGAACCGGTTTGACTCTACCACAAAAAAACCGGTTCGGTTTTGAACCCGAACCGGTTTGGCCAGAAAAACCGGTTTGAACACCTCTAGTGTAAAGTGAGAAAGATAACCGTGAAATTTGTCGTTTATCTACAACAATCCAACGAGAGCACAACTTTATCCATCTCGTGATTTAAAGCATGGTTAAAGACCATTCAAAATGGGTGACGGTGCCTGAAATACTTCAAAATGTCGATGCATGGTTCCAAATGTACGAAAACCTTGAAGGATAATCATTGTTGTTAAGTGCCTGTGAAACTAGCTCGATATCACTATAACATTCACTATCACTTGTGTCGCTGTCCACTGGCCATTGTCACCACTATCCTCCGTATAATCGAATAGAGTGTCTGGACCACTTCGACATGATTTTTTAAAATAAAACCTTTTAAGTTTTGACCTTGGCTTAGCCGAGTTTGTTTTAAATTGTTAGACAACCATACCCAAACGTCTTACTACGAATAATTAAAATCAGGGGCAGACTTAATAGGGGATGGGTCAACCGATCCCGTGGAATTATTTTTCCTTACGTGTAACGTGCATTAACAGTTTTCGATTGGCCTCGTGTTTTTTAATGCCGACCGCTATGAAAAATTTGATGAACTATAAACCCAATTTTTTTTAAAGGTTTAGCTCGCTAAAAATTAAATTAATAACTCGCTTTTGTTAAGAAAATTAACCTCAGAGATAATCATTAATAGGCTTATTTTGTATTAAATCTTTAAGCCCATTTATTTGACTAAAAACCCAACTTAGACTATCATTAATATGTTTCTTTTAAAAGAATACCTTAATCGATACTTGTAGTTGTTACGTTGAGAAAGAAATTTTGAAGAACATTTCAATTGATGATATAATGGATACTTTTAAGAGATAAAGACTAGTAAACAACTATAAAATATAATGTTTCTTTTATGTTTAAAAAAAAATATTTTCGCTAATTGTCTTATACTGTTTTATTGTATTTTGTTTATGTAATCTAACCTGACTTGAACCAAAAACTCTAACATCAAGTTGAGATATACATAATTACTCGAGAACTAGAACAACAAATTTCAAAGAAAAATTTTCTTGGGTCTGCATTTGCCTAAACTCACACACTTGTGATCACCTTAACAATGCTTGGTTTGGTTCTTCGTTTTTGTCACGCTTTGCTACAGCATGGTTTAAAATCAAAAGCAAAACCAAGTAAACCAGTCGCGGAGCTTGAACTATTTCATTGGGGGGGGGGGGGGGGGGTTAAATTAATTTTTTTTATGGGGGACGAACTTGATATTTATATAAAAATTTATACTACTAGGCCAAAAATTTAACTATCAGACTAAAATTTAACACTATTGACGTGGTATTATTACGTTAATGATGTCTATTTTATTTGACTTGACTCGTTTCCGAACAAAATTTACATTGACACGTAGACCAACTCGAAACGTACATAAAAGCCCGATTTGAAAAAAGTATATTTAAATATAAGGCACGTGTGTTGCAGCGGAATAGTACGATTTAACGGCACGTTTGCGACACATATGTGATCTACGTTACGCTGGTTCGGCCTAATAATTAGAAAAAGTAATCTAAATGAAATAAATATTAGAAAGTAAAAGTAGAAAAGGTAATTTAAATGTAAATAATGTAAGAAAATTAAAAAAAAAGAAAAAAGGAAAAACAAGTAAGTGCGAGAGTTGAACCCGCAACCTAATTCGGGTTTCAACCTTAAGAGGCGGAGGTTTGCCACTCCACCAAGGCTACAGGTTGTGATTTTGCTCACAATATAATTATTTAATTTTAACTCATTTGGGAAAAATTAAAAAAAAAACAAAAAGTTAAGGTCCAATCAGATGATGCCACGTGTCAAGGCCGGTGGAACTCACACCGATCTTTGTAAATGTGTATTAGTATAATATAATGCTTTTCAATGTATTTAGTCCATACTCTCTTTTTAATTTTCTCAAATGAAGTTTATTTGTCCAACCTTTTATACTTGTCATAACCAATCTAAATAACTAAATGAACGTCATAAACACCAAATTAAAACTGTCCACTATACATTTTCATACCCTATTGAATTTCAAAAAATATCATTAACACCCTAAACAGCAACAATAAAAACAAATCTAGAGCTATCATAGTATGATAATTTACATCTCACCTATATCAATGGTTATTCATGCTAAACGTAGGCAACGGAACTAGACTCGGAGGAGGTGAATATTCGAAACCAAAACCCGCATAACATTCTGTTATCTTCTTAATTTGCTTCGACGCGATCTTCAGTTCCGGTCCCAAACCACTTGTCGAATAAAGAACTGAATCCGACATCTTATGTTCTACTGTCATCTTTTCCAAAACACCGGTACCAGTAATCAAAGCCTCAGAAATTTCTGAATCAGCAATCAGATCATTCTCCGGCGTCGATTTCGGGCCGCCAGAGACTATACTACTATTCACCTCTTTCGAAATGGTGGTGGATCCTTCCGGTGATTCACCACGTTTGAGTATCTTAACCTGACCCATGACAAGGTTCTTAGATGCGGCTGTGGACCACGGCTCAGGCGCCACCGTGACCGCGTTTCTCTTCCGCGGTGGCGGTGTTTGTCTCCGGCCATGGTGGAACTTAACTGTGCGATGAGATTTCATTGGAGTATAGAATATATCTTTAACACAAGCTTGAGGATGAATAACTACAAGGTCACCCATATAATATATTTTTCCGGCGAGAAGGCAGTGATTATTGAAAAGAGCGGTTAGAATTAGGGTTAGAAAACGCTAGCCGCCAGAGTGTGGTTGTGAATTGATGAAGGTGGATTAGTGAGGGGCTTTTATTTATTCAAAAACAAAGGCGGTGGCGGCTGGGAGGGACTTGGTCGGCAAGTTATCGACAAATCTGAAGAGTTGCTGGCGTGTAAGGCAAGTAGCAGACGATATAATTTATGATTTAACAAATAATACAGAGAGTATGTAAAATTTTTCGGCTACTAATTTCGCAGATAATTTTTGCTATTCTTTAGTATTTTCCTCTCTGTCCCATGAAAGCATTGCAATAATCTCTAATTTTTGGTATAAAATTTTAATATAAACAAAAAAAATAAGTATTAGGTTTTGGCTATATGTTGAATGTTATACTTTGGGGATCGAATTGTTTGAAAGTTTGTCTTAAACAAGACTAATTTATGCCCATAAGCACTCAATTAGGAACCTAGAGGTACGGATGGCAATGGGCCGGATTTGGGTCGGGTATTGATAATCTTAGTCACATGCCCGGTTCTAAAATCTTGTCCTATATCAGAGCCATTACCCATCGAGTATTGGTCGGGTAATTACTCATCGGGGATCGTGCATATCCACGGGCATCGGGTATACCCATAGTATCGGATGACGGACATTCTTGTGGGTGTTGACCAATATGCATAGAATATTTTATACGATTCTATTTTTATATTTTTAATTATATCATCTTAAATATCAAATATGATTATCTTTAAAAAAATTTTAATTATAAAAACTACGGAAATATCTTCATTTGAAAAAAATTAACCTAAAAAGTAGCTGCAACAGACACTTAATCTTTCATATTCAAATTCTAAAATAGCTATAATATTTACGTATTTAAAAATTTCACATCCAAAATATAAGTATCTTTAAGTGCTTCTAAAATTTCATATTCAAAATACATATTTACTAATCGAAAGAAGTTAATACATTTTGCTTTCATATCAAAAATATAAATAACACCGGGTCTATGTTCGGGTAAACGGGTATGTGGTTTCAGGTAATCGGGCCGGGTATCACCTAATCCCATACCTGTCCCATACTCGTGAAAAAATTAAAACTAATCACATACCCGGCCCAATACCCGTCGGGATTCGGGTATACCCCGTCCCGTATGTTACGGGTTTCGGGTATACCAATCGGGCTCGGGTTTTTTTGCCATCCCTACCTAGACACTGATATTGTCACACAAAGACACTAATATATGATAGTTTGTTTATGAGTTTTTGATCGAGCATGTGTTCATATATATGCAACTAGGTTAGTATCCCGTGTATTACACGGGTTGAATAAATAAATATCAAATAGTTAGTAACGAAAATTTATTAATTATAAAATGATATTTTGATAAAGACTTATGATTGAAATTACTTATGAGTAATAATTATAATTAATTAATTTTTTTTGTAATTTAAAAAAAATTCAAGAATTTTGTTCCAAAACAAACCTATTTAAAAAGTTTCATTTCTAAAAAAACTCATTATAACCCTGAATTTTAATTATTTTGATTTATAATATTTTTATTATTTAAAAAAGGTGATTTTAAACTAGGGGTGTTCAAAAAATCCGATATCCGAAAATATACGAAATCCGATCCGTATCCAAATCCGAATAAACCGATCCGAATTCTTATTCGGATTAATTCGGATATCCGATTAATCCGAATAAGAATTCAAATATGTTTCTAGCCCAATACTCATTAGCGAACTATCTATTATATTTTCAACTTAATATTAAAGAATATTAACATATCTTAATCCTCTAATCCTAAACAATTATACAATAATCGATTGTTGTTCTAAATTAGAGATTATAATCTTCGGGTTCTATATAATTACCTATTATGTTTCAATTTAGGTTTAAGTTAAATTTGTATTTTCATGTTTTATATCTTTTATTATAATTTTAAACTTATAAAATGTTAAATATAAAAAATTAGTCAAAAAAATTAAGAACAAAAAAATAAAAAAATTTGTTATTTAGTTTATTCGGATTATTCGGATAAATTCGGATTATTCGGATATATCCGAATCCGATCCGAATTGAATTCGGATAGATTCGGATCGGATTGAGATATCCTTATTCGGATCGGATCGGATTTCGGATAGGGTCCTGAAATTTTCATAACCGAATAATCCGATCCAAATAATCCGTTACCCGATCCGATGAACACCCCTATTTTAAACTATTTTATGTTTTTTTAAAAAGTTTGATGTTTTAGTAAAATTTCTTATCTTAACAAAGTTGTTTCTTTAGAACTTAAATTTATAAAAAAAACTCTTTCTTAATTTATTAAAAAAACTATATTTAATATAAAAAAGAAATAAATAATATAATTTGTAATTAATGTACTTATTTAATAAGAGAGAAAAGCGGGAAATTAAAAATAGAAGCTCTAGAATTGTACCAAGTGTCCATCTAAAACCTTTTTTCATTATAATAGATAGATTTGTGTGTTCCGAGCATGTTTGTCTTCATCTAGTAAGTTCCTTGTGTATACATCGTGTCTTCAAGAAAACCGGTTAACATGTTATCGAATGATTATAGTAAAACATTATTTAATGACAATACTATGACGAATTACAACAAAACACGATGATCACTAGATATAAAATACAACTTATTATATGCGCAAGGGCGAAGGATAGAAGGGCCGAGGGGCCCCACCCCCATCTTTTTTTCGTCAGCAGTGTTAATTTTTAGTCTGGTAGTGCAAATTTTTGTTATTAGTGTAAATTTTTGGTACTTTAGTGTAAATTTTTTATATATAACGAGTTCGCCCCTCTTAAAAAAAATTAATTTCACCCCCGCCCCCCTATGTGAGTGTTCAAACTCCGCCACTGTATATGCGGTCGGTGCATGTATTTTAATAATAATAATAATAATAATAATAATTAGAAGACTTAGGTCTACCGTTACAACATTTGATTGTTCCACTTGGTTTATCAGCTTTTCTTGAATTCCATAGCATGAACATTCTCTCACAGATGAAAGAAAAGAGGTCACTTGCTTAAGTCAAGCAATAGTAGAGACCGAGAAGAGTTTGCAGACTTTATGTTTGTTGTCCACGTAGCCTTGTTTGGTCCTTATTTTTCTTATACCTTTTAATCCTTATTTTTGTTCTACGTGTTTGATAATATAGAAGTACAACAACGCCAAAAAGATTATAAATAATTGTATTACAATAGTACCACCGATGTTCTTTTCAAGTGATCAGTGTCAAAACAACCGACATTTATATACTTACAAATGCATCCAGTTATTTTTTTTGTTTAACTAGTTGTTTTACCCGCCGCGCGTTGCGGCGGCAGCAACGCGCGACGACGTACGCAGCGTGATAAAGGATAACCTACAATCGACGTTTTCAAACTAAACTTATGTCGAAACGTAAAGTAATTTGAATTTATACCGTCAACTCCAACCGGAAACCCTTCCGAATAAAAAATCAAAAAAATCAAACAAAAAACAACTCTACAACGAAAACAAATTATATCTTTTTAACGGCAAATGTACGACTCTACTTCAGAGAATATGTGCTATCTTAATCAGATCCATCTATTCGTTTTACAGCTGGAACCAAAACCGCACCCCTAGCCCCTGGCAGAAGGAAACTCATTACTGGAAAACCCACTGGCTCAACTCTAAGCATTTTTTTGCTAATAGTGAGACTTGAATCTATGAACTCACGAATTATATCTGACACGACTGTAAACAAAATATACGTCAAAATGTAGACCGACTTAAAAAGTGGGTAAAAATCATCTCAAATACAAATCAAAATATAAAATGTGTTTAAATTGTATATTTATATACCACTTTCTAAATTATTGCTTTTAAAGAAAGCTTTAAAACAATACCCAACATATGATTTCATAAATCTCCTAGTAAAACAAACCCAAAGAAGTCTCTCTTTTTAAAGATACTTGTTTAATTTTATTAATAAATGATGAAATACAAGATAAACATGGGCAACAAAAAAAATGCGAATTACTAATAGAAGCTTAACCAAATTATCACTATTTGTCAAATTCTTTTCTTTTTTAATAGCAATATATATAGGTGTCAATCGGAGGCTAAGTGCACATGCAGGTAAGAATCGGTTGTCATGTGTGAAGAAGAAGAAAAAGACCCATGGATTTGAACCCTAATATCTTCCCTTGGATCAAACAGACTCTGCTAGGTCTATTATTGTATAACACAAAGTTTAGCAAGTGATTTAACTAACAAAAATAAAAAAAAAATAAGTCCCCGGCTTGACTGTTGCCGCCCACGGTGTGAAAAACAATCTGACTATCACTTATTTAAAAAACTGACCGGTCGAAGGGTCAAGGACCCCAAGACCTTCCCCTGGTTTCGATGTCCATCGGGCCATCACCATCTTCTTCACATCTCTTGTGAGGGCTTGATAGAAGCCTTTGCTGCTACAATCCATCACCAGGTTCCTCTCATATTTGTCTTCTGGCCCGTCATTGAACTCGGTGTTGTCGAAATAAAAATCGAATGAATAAGTTTGCAATATCAGGAAGCAAAAATATCATTCACTTGGTGTTTGATAGCCAAATCTACGGCTGAGTAGAGTTGTGACTGATATATGAATTCAGGCGGTGTCTTTAACATCTTCTGCAACTTCATATCGTTTGATCTCCTACAGTACATGCTATATAAGAATGCTTCTAAGGCTTAGAAAAATTAAATAGATGAAACCTGAAGAGTTCATGAATTCATGTAAATAGAGAAAATCCAGTTAAAAATTCTCAGTGGATAAAAGTAAAGAAATGATGTTAACGCACCTATTCTTGTAAATCACAAAGCCCGGAGGTCGTCGTTGAAGATGCGCAATGGTAAACATTGAGCAGCGGCAGTCTGAAAACTCTCCCTCAACTCCACTTGCCTTCCCCTCTCCCTCTTAACTCTTATATATATATATCCTCTGTTTATTTCTTTTTTTGAAGCTAGATGTTATTAGGAAAGAAAACACTTGGAGGGCACGTGGGAAGCAAAGAAACTTCAATGCATGCATAACAATGACTAAGCAACTGCCATTGCATTTAAAATTACCACAACCGTCGATTACAAAATTAACGGCTTAGGATTCATGATTTACTGTTCATGCCCTTCGTTTTTTAATATATAGATAATTAGTTTATTGTTATTACAACTGTTATTTTTATCTATTATTATTATTTTTATTATCCAGTCAACGTAAAACAAGTGCTAATATCTTTCGGACATGTTACCGTTTCATTAATATTATACAAAATCTTCCTGTTGTATCGCCAAGGCTAAATACCTAAGGCAATTTAGTGGAGAAAAGACTACTTGGATAAGTCACTTATTCTTTTGGTTTATTATTTTTAATCTTAAGCGATTTATAATTTTTATTTTTCATGATTACTTTTACATGTATTTCATTTACTTTTACACTCAATACTCAAGTACGCTTATAAAGTATATCGTAGTGATTTGTTTTTAGATTAGTTTTTCTAAACATATTACGTGCTTATTTTTATCTACTTTTCATATATATTTTATTTATATCCACCGTAGAGTGCGGGAATTATTTACTAGTTTAAGATTAATTAACAACAAACATTTAACTTAGTGTTAGAAAACTCAAAAGAAACACTTTTATTCCCAATTTAATGCATCATCCAAAGAATCTAGACAATATAATGGAGAATCAAAGACAAACAAAATCAAACCTACAATGGTAGATTAAACATTACAAAAACAAAACCAATACACAGATCTAAACAGACTCAAGAAATCACCATAAAGATGAAAACCCTAGAAAAGACTCCCATAGGAATGAAGAACAAGATCGATGAACAGAACTTTATTCAGAAGAAAAATGAGAACAAAATAAGAAGTCTGTCTTGTGTGTTATCGATGATTATAACTGAAGACAACTGCTTCATCATCATGATAACCGGATGATGAAGAAGACGACGATAATGATGATGATGTTGCTGATCTATCTTCCAGGTTCATGAACTTGATTTGTGTATATATTCCCAGCTAACAAACAATTCAAGGCAGCAGCCCACTTGATACAAACCCATTAGAGAATGATCCACCGGCTTTAGTTCTTGTTATCATAAGCCCAATCCACAGTATTTACTGGTACAAGCTTAGCCCAACAAGCTTCCATCGTTCTCAACACATATGCAGCCCAATATTTATGAAAAGAAAATAAAAATACAAGAGTCAGATGACTTTTATATAAAATCATATTTTGACATTGAATTGAATGAATTGTAGATAGACATATTTCAACATCCCCCCTCAATTCAAAAGGCAAAATAAAAGGAATATATGTAACCATCTAACCCACAACTGTTTTTCAGATAAGAAACAAACTGTTGAATTACAAAAAAATTCTCACTTTTTAAAAATACCAAACTATCCATTTAGGACACAATTAGGCTTACGGAAATATTATGGAATGAGATTACATCTTCGTTGGATAATTTTATATGGATTAAACAAGATCTTTAGACAAGAGTTAAATGCAACTAGCTAGATGACATTTAAAGCCTAAACTTTTTAATATATGATGAAAATCTTGACGTAATGAAAACAGACAAACATACAGATAATCCCTAAAACAAATGGACAAAGGCTGAACAGAATGATGAGATCATTTAAAAAATTTATATCTTATTTTCCAAAAATACAACTTTTAACCATAAAAGACATGAAACAACAATGTTTCAATCAGAAAGATTCAAGAGTAATATATGGCGCATATAAGAATAGAGATGCACACACATCATAAAAAGCATATAACCAAGAATGACAAACAACTTTCAAAGTAGAACACTTAAAATTGTTTCATTTAATTTTTTTAGCACAACCTTCTAAGAAATGACATGAATAGCAACCATCGAGGGAAAATTTAAACCAACAAATAAAGAGAAGACTGCACTGCAGTTTGGTGTTAAAAAACAACCAAGATATAACACAGCCTATTAAAAAACTTCCCCCAACAAAGCTACGTCAAATAAAACCTTAATCAAAAATGAACTTTGAATTCACTATTGACTAAGCACAACTAGAAAAATGCCACAAGGCACATAATAATCTCCGAAACCATCACAACAGAAAACAATCATATAACAAGATCCAATTAACACATAGAATGAAATGATTGTATAACAAATATCAGAATGAATCAAGAAACAAATCAAAAAACCATTATGATCATACGAAGAATCACAAGATTCAATAACCCAACAAGAAGAACAAGTCTAAATAATAAAATCATATGATTTTAGACCTTGTAAAAGGAACATAATAGGTCACAAGACATCTCGAAAAAACTCAGAGATACATTTTCTGATTGACAGAATCATATGATCCCACAAAGAATCCCAAGTCATAACTAGCAAGTGAACTTTAAATCCACCACCAATATGACATACTGAACAAAAAATAGAAAGTAACCTAATCAGAAAACATATTCTGATCAACAAAGAAATATTTGATTTTATAATCAAATCAGATTTATATGATCAAACAGAACATGTGAGACATATTATTTCTTGTACTACCACAGAAAGAAAGAACCCAAATGTACAAATTATGACCAAGACAAATAAAGAATCATATGATTCTATAAGACTATCAGAAAACAAACTTATCTGATACAAAAGAAAAAAAGCATAATGCTTTTAAGACAGAAGGAATCATATGATTCACTAAGACTATCAGAAACATATCTGATAAGAAGGATAAAAACCACATGGTTTTAAGATCTCAGACTTACATCTGAAGATAAGACATGTGAAGAACATAAAGCTTAATTTGTCTTGATCAAAACTTTTACAACTTTACAAAATAAGTATCAAAAGAGTACTTGTAAAGAACATAAAGACTAATTGAATCAAGCAAAAACTTTTACAACTTCACAAAAGATAATGAATCGTAAGATTCAAGAAACTAGTCTCGTAAAGATAAAAATAGCATAAGCTATACCTGACTAGAAAACACAACCAAACAGATTCATAATATTTCTTACACAAGAGAACACCACATAAGGCTGTAGATAACCAAGAATACTCTTGAAAAGAAATACCAACAAGATTTGTGAATTGCATGATTTAAAAATCACATATGAGGTTCACGTGAATTAAGTATTCGAAACACAGAATAACATGAGATATTCTCACAAACCCCTAGACATATTCCTTTAAAGAACACATACAAGGATACACCTAAATCCAAGACTTTCATAGCCAAAAAAGCTAACTGTTATAAGATCAAGAAGTTTGTATGAAATACATCTAACACAAGGTTACCGATTTTATACCAAAGCACAGATCACACAATCACGATCAAGTAAGACATAATATTGGTATATAACCAAAAACTACAACTAAAACTTGTGAAATCACAAACCCGATGCATTTTACAAACATGTTATAACCACTTTTCAAATGAGGAAACAATTAACAATACCTCAAACAACAAAAGTGTTACTACACATAAAATTGCAGTAGGTTAATATCCAAATAAACTTAGCCTTTTAAGAAGACTTGAACATTATAGAAAAAGACCAGTTTCAAAAAGAACTCAAACGTTTTCGAATGACAAAACCAGTTTTAAAAACCAATTATATAAATATTTTAAAAGAATTGTTCATCAATTTAACATAAATTGAAGAACAAAAAATGTTGTTTCTGCACATCACATTAACATCAAAAAAACATTTGACCAAAAACAAACATATGTGATTATGTTTTGTTTAGAGAGCCAATACGACGCAAACTCTTCTATTTAAACCAACAAAACTGCCATCTTCCCATGAAATAAAACAACTGCTTATGTGAACATATTATAACTTGTAGAAAAAAAAAATTAAAACTTAACCCAATTTAATCAAAAATCCATTTACGAGTAGCGGGTGAATTTGATAGAAAACCAAAAGATTTGTTTTTATTACGTTACCATAGTGTATTTACAAAATAACCGTTTAGTAAGACCTACTAGCATGTCAAAGTTATAAACCATCCAGAAACTTAATACACTCACTAGCAAACAATAGTAATACACAGAAACACCCCCTACTAGCTAAGAGATTTTAATAAAGGGTTCAGTGAGTTAAGACAATAACCAACCAGCTCATTTAACAGAGATTTTAATCATGATTGACATTAAATTCTAACTATGAGAGTTTGCTCGTAGAACCAAAAAACTTAAAGCACCCACAAAAATACCAAATCTAAACAGGCCAAATAACAGATGCTTGACTTCAAGGAAAATGCCTGAACAAACCCAACTACACATGTACCAGTAAGTAGTCAAATACAAATTACAAATGGCAAGAAACACCACAAACTACCAATCAAACAACATTTATCAATCAATAGTTAAGGTTTCACCAAGAATTAGCAATCAAATAACAATGTAATATACAACAGCTAGCACTATCATAGAATATAGTCATGATTGACATACACAAAAAATTAAACATGGGAGAAAAAAGGTAACTTACAGAACCTCCAAGTTGCCAAAGATCATAGATTCCAAAACTGATTTGGAAGGAGGAAGAAGATTGAATCGACAGGCATCTTAGCAATCTCAAGAGACACACTGATTTAAAAAAATCTAATCTGCACATGCATCACTGATTAAACCTTCATAAGCAACTACAAACACCTTTTACCATAATTGAGGTAATCAGAATGTTTGGCTATTGGTGTGCACATCCCACATGCGTTGAGCAACTTCTCTTGCTTCTTGAATTCAAGAATCACAAGATCGTCAAGAATTAGTGAGCCTCCGGTGATCTCTGTCTTCAAGTAAAGGGTAATGTTTTTGGCGGGGAAGCTCTGTAAAATATATCAAAATACGGTGTTTCCTTTTTGTTAGAAATTATTGTTGGTGATGATATGGGCAAGGAATCGTCATCCTCCCTTTCTCAACTGATTGAATCAGATATCTCCTCTTTTAGATCCAAAAGAGGAGAATTAAAGGCTCTAGAGTGGTTGGACTCTTCCAAAATACGAAATAATCAGGAACAATTTGAGATATCCAGGATTGTAGGTATGTAGTTTGTTGTTTCGAAAGAAAACTCAAGAGATTTGAACACCACAGACAAGGAAGACGCCAAATCATGAGTCTTAAGATTAGAAAATTGATACACCTCACTCAAGCAAACCAAAAACAAAATCAAAGAGACTCTGAAATGCGAACGAATTTGAATCATAGATTTAGGATCTTGAGAATCCTAATCATTTACAGCTACGAACTCAACCGATTAGACGCAAACCTTTCTTGACAGCGGAAGATCATATCGAAGAGAAAACCTAGAATTGAAAGGCTACCCAGAATCAACAAAACAATAGAAAAAAACAATGATCAAGAGCCTTGTGCTCTGATACCATGTTAGAAAACTCAAAAGAAACACTCTTATTCCCAATTTAATGCATCATCCAAAGAATCTAGACAATATAATGGAGAATCAAAGACAAACAAAATCAAACCTACAATGGTAGATTAAACATTACAAAAACAAAACCAATACACAGATCTAAACAGACTCAAGAAATCACCATAAAGATGAAAACCCTAGAAAAGACTCCCATAGGAATGAAGAACAAGATCGACGAACAGAACTTTATTCAGAAGAAAAATGAGAACAAAATAAGAAGTCTGTCTTGTGTGTTATCGATGATTATAACCGAAGACAACTACTTCATCATCATGATAACCGGATGATGAAGAAGACGACGATAATGATGATGATGTTGCTGATCTATCTTCCAGGTTCATGAACTTGATTTGTGTATATATTCCCAGCTAACAAACAATTCAAGGCAGCAGCCCACTTGATACAAACCCATTGGAGAATGATCCACCGATTTTAGTTCTTGTTATCATAAGCCTAAATCCACAGTATTTACTGGTACAAGCTTAGCCCAACAAGCTTCCATCGTTCTCAACACATATGCAGCCCAATATTTATGAAAAGAAAATAAAAATACAAGAGTCAGATGACTTTTATATAAAATCATATTTTGACATTGAATTGAATGAATTATAGATAGACATATTTCAACACTTAGTTCTTAATGTCTATATATATGTCATGCAAAATGCAAAGAGGGCATCATGGATGAACTCCAAGCCCAAAATACATTACCTTTATTAATGGGCTGATCGACTTAACGAGAATTTGAGACTTTAGTCAGTTTAGACGCTTTATTGGACATTAAATTTAACAAACAAGTGGGGTAGTCATAAGCGGCCCACGTTCATGAAATGGGCATGAAAGCAAGATTAGAGATATGAAAAGAAAAAGCCGTGTGAAAACCGAAACCGGCAACCCGACTCAAACTAACCCGGTTGTCAAACCAATTTTATTCAAAACCGGTTTCAACCGGATCCAACATGTAAAATTGTGATCGGTTCTTAACCCTATAGGTGAAATATGTTTAAACCCGGTAAAACCTAAACTGAACCAGTTTCAATCTTGTTTGAAACCCCGATTCAACTCGATTTAAACTGGCCATTTCCATCAACCAAACCGGTTTCAACCTGAACTGGTTATTAAAAAACAGTTTTAATTTTGTTGACCCAACCCGAACCAATTTCAAAACCGGATTCCAACCCGTTTTGTACACCTCTAAGTCAGATATTATTAGATTTTATTTCATTAAAGTGTATGAATAATTTATTCTTGAGCTCCTATTTTAATTTCGAAAACACACATACAAGTTGGTGCAATAACTTACTACAAATTGTTGTGGAAGAGGTTTAGTTCAACTATATTTTGGTCAACATGGCTTGTGACGGTGGTTGTTGAAGAAGTTAAATAACATTAATCGACCCTCAAGAACCCAAAAAATACGTTTGATAAAATACAAAAAAAGTATGTAAACGTGATACTTAGAAATCTGTTCAAATAAATGCTTGTGCTTAAGTAATTTATATTAATTAGTAAAACCTTTATAAAAAATGAAGAGTTTATAAATAGATGTTTTTTACAGAAATAAAATAATTTTTTTAATAAAATCAATAAAAAAAGAATAAACGACACCAATGGGGCATACTGCATATGGTATTTTACAGGTACTTTGTGTACAAAATTTATGCATATTGCCCCCACTGTTTACCAACCAGTAACTCATTTGATCCTTAAAAGAAATCTGTTAAATTCATGTTAAACGACATTTATATTTATAGTAAAAGAAAAAAAGAAAAAGAAAACAAACCCCCACCCCACCACAACTACTATCAATGTCTCAGTGAAAGCATTCTAAAACTACAACTAACAGTATGCAACAATCACATGAAGTACGAGACATATTTTTCCTTTTTTTAAGGATAAAGTATTTATGTGCAACATCTACGGTTACGTCAGCAACCACTATCACACTGGGGATATGGTTTAGTAGTTTATGAATTCGATAAGAGTCAGTCATAAACTCTTACACATGCAAGCTTATATAGTATTTGGAATTAGAAAAAAATTGTTGCTAAAAAGCTATTACATTGGGAGTCTAGATCTAGAGTTCAAGATGTTCCATAAGATCAGATCAAAATTAGACATGTATTTTGCCACTCTGAAATGATATTATTGTCAACAACCGGCTTGAAATGTTCCTTCATTGTATTTTGGTGAGTTGACAAAATAAACTTTCATTAGAATTTTGTGAGCTATTTCCCGATCACGTGCCACATTTTTTTATATGTTGTTATGTCTTCATCTTCAGCTTGGGCGACAACATCCGATTAAAATTGTTAATTGGAGGCTATTATTGTTCGAGAAGCATCTATCTGATGAATCAGGTGGAAAGTATAATTTTTCATATAATGATATGAAAATTTTGAATTGAAAAGGGTTTGTAGAAAGGAGAATGGAGAGAACTAATTTGGTATTTTGATGTGTAAGAAAATATCAAATAAAAAGGAACTTAAAGAGTTAATTTTAGAAACATTAGCTTTGACCGGTATGCAAACCCAAGTTGTCGCTCTTTAAGGGCGATAAAAGTTTTTAGAGAAAATCCATTTTCTCGGACATGAATTTAAACAACTTGTAAATAATACGGTTGTTCATAAACCACAAAAAATAGAATGAACCGCTCAAGATGAACCAATTTGTTCGGCTTGAAATGTATTATGGATCGGTTTGAAAGGTTTGACAAAGAGTGGTAGAACCAAAATTTGTTTCACTGGAGTGAATTTATTTTGTCTACATATTTTATACGAAGACACTTTACCGGGCCGGGTCATCGATATGTTTTTTAATTGGGTTGTGTCATAGATGATTTGATTTGGTTTACATTGATTTTGAAGGTTATTTCAATTTTGTTTTGGCGATTTTAAAGGTAATTTTTGCTGTGATAAGGTTATTTCGAATATGATTTTAATTTAAACATAAAATTAAATATTTTCATATAGTCTAAAGATAACAAGTTGTTTGGTAATACTCTACTAAATATGCTAATATATAACATTAAAATTAAAATTCATCACATATTGATTCATAATTATTGGAAAAGAAAAGCATAGCTAAAGAGAAAAAAACATTTTGCTAAGAAGAAACCTCTATTGAACAATTACGGAATATATCTAAGTATTAGATTAAAAGCTTAAATAAAAAGAATAAATGTATCTTCAAGAACCTAGGTATGATAAATGTACCATTTAGACAAGAATTAATTGTTGATTCTTCCACACATATAATAATTATTGGGGTTATATTTTTCAAAAAGATAAAGGTCAGTCTCAAATCAAACATTACATGCTCCCAATGAAATGGAAAGTCATTTGGGCACTTGAAGTTATTGTTAACGTACATCAATCCCTATAAACAAATTATGGTTTGATTTATGGTTTGAAACTTGAAACATAATGCCAGTCGTGAAAGTAGGGGTTATTTCCTACAAGGTCATCTACCTTGAAAAAAAAAGATAAAGATTCTACTTCCTAAATTGATTTAGAAGTCACCAAGCATAAGAAATCTTTAATTTCTCTTCTTTCGGTAGTCTACCGGGACAAAAAAGCGAATAGCATAGGGTTAAAAGGAATTAAGGGCAAGATAGTAATTCAGCTTAAAAAAATAAGGATTTTGCATCACACTCCGACAAAGGGAATTTTGCATTGTCTGTTGGGAGGCAATGGCTGCTGGATCATTTTTGTTCATCTCTTGCCAATCTTTTGTAACTAGGCCAGATATTCATCACTTGTGGTTTTGATTGAAAATAAGCACATACGAAGCAATTAGTGGTTCAACTTAGAGACTTAAAGTGTTAATGATCCGGTTTGAATCCTCTTAATAAAAAAAATGTCAAACCGTTAATTATAGTTTCAAAAACGTACAATCGCTCAGTTTGACGGCTTACCTATTTAGAAAAACAAAATATTTGTTTTAAAAAACATATTTTTGTATTATATTTTTAGAAAATGTAAGGATGATTCATAAATATAATATAATGCATATACATATATAAATTCATGTTCCTAAAATGGAAAAATAAGGTAAATAGTAATGATGAAAACTGGTTTTATTTGCACGGTATGTTTAAACTTTAAAGTTTCAAACCGTAAACCAAAATATAATTTGTCAAACCGTTAAAAGAACCAATTTTTTTACACATTCGAAGGAGACCAATCCGTCGGAAAAGACGAGCCTGTTAAATAAGGTTGACCCCTCTAACTAAGAAGATAAATCATAGAAGGAGTTTAGGAGTTTTGTTGTTTTATTTTTACTTTTTTCATACAAAGGTAAATTAGACATTAAAAAAAAAAGTAAATAGAAACTTTAACTTCTTTTAGTGTCAAAGGGAAAACATTTTACGATAAAAACCGTGGATTAGACATACCTTTATCACAATAACTATTCGTGTAATTAACACGAACTTTTAATACATATAATAATGATTCAGGACTGAATATTTCATATTTTATCACATTTATAAGAATGATAGAGTAATTAATTAATAACTTGTTCGATTACAATAAACAATCTTTAAGGCAAAACAAATCTGATTTACTAAACTAACCCATATATTTTCAAATGTAGACAAGATCCATGTTTAATCTTCCTTTTTGACAAGCTGAAACCGACCTTTTGTTTAATTAAAATTCTAATGCAGCCCTATTGGTTCCATTAATTATTAACTGTTTGATTTGGGGGATATACCAACTACACCTACAAACTCAAGTAGGATATAAGATATAATAATAATGGGATTCTCTTTGGGGCGTGTCAGTCTAGATCTCAAGATTTCGTATTTGAGCAATAAATATGATCGGGTGACTCAATGACTCATTAATGATCCACAAAACCATTTGAAAAAAAGATACAATAATAACAACATTTATAATTATTATTACAAGGATGGTCCTTGTGTTTGAGCCAAATAATGAATCTGGTCCCTTAACTTCTATATTTATAAATATAATCCTTATCTATGATGTTTACTTTCATCTTTTTTGACCATCAAACAAAAATTACATTCAACCAAAAGAGAATGCTCTAGCAAGGAGATGGAAGCAACTAAATTATATCTCAATTAGAAACATCACAGACATCAAAGTAACACCATTTCTTCACGAAATTTATGGCAGCTTCGATATGCTTATAGTCCATAAAAAAGAAACCTTTTGATCTCTTACGCAGCCATATGTTGAACTTGCCTTGTCTTATTGAGTAGATCTCAAGTAACTTTTGTGCTGACTTGATTCATTTACACTTTTAAATGGAACTGTCAAACTTTAACACATATAATAATTGGGATGAAAAAACCAAACTCGAGAGAAATACCTAAAACTTTCAAAATGGGTATTCAAGTATGACCAAGTATGGATTAGTTTTAATTACAAAACAAATACACAATGGGTATTAGTCAGGGTTTGCAGGTATGATGACATCCTTACATCCGAATTATATAAATAATAAATGAACCGGGACTAAAATATATAGTTATCATTTAATTTTGTGTGTTATCTGGTACATTTCTACACATAAAATGCATACAATAGCATATTAACCTAAATTAGATTTTCAAATAAAAAAAATCACACCTAACCTAATTACAAACATATCACAAACCTAATATTGAATGAATACGGAGAAACAATAGTTATGGTCAACATGCTTCAAAAAGTAGTAGATATTCTCTCTTTGTTTCTTAGGGGGGTTAGGAATGATGTATCATTCATAATTTGAGACCATGTTATAAAGTTCTTTTAATGCCAACTTTGTAAAAGAAAAGCATTAAATGACAACGTATAACATTCATCATTTTAATGAATTAATAATATATTTTGTTTGGGACGTTCCTCTAGAATATAATAACTTTCTAATTGGCTTTTTAATCATGCTAGATTGAGGCCATATTTGATCATTTGATTAATTTTACTGGTTATGATTAACTAATATGATTTTGTTTAATAAAAATTTACTATGTTTGATTAAGATTAACTATGTTTAAAGAATTTAGCGATAAGTTATCATGACAAAATAATTTTGTTGGGAATTTAACGATAGCTTTGCATTTATCCATAAGGCCTTCATAATCTTTTTCTTTAACGGCAAATGAATAATTTTTTAAAACCCAGTCACTCGGGTAAATTATTTAGCGAAAGGTAATCTACGCCCGCGAACACAGACAACGCTGCAATACTCGAACCCATGACCTTACTTTTAAAAAATCATGGGATGCATTCTGCTAAAGCAGTTGATTTATGGCTCATTGGCTTAACATCTTCTTATTACTTCACAATTTATTATTTTTGTTCATAATTAACTATTTGAGTTTAGGTTTCTTTAGTTAACTACCCTTTCAAGTGGATTATTATTTTTTTATCAAAAGCACGATAGACCAACAACTAGCTAACCACAAGTGATGACTACATATATAATGCATAGGAATATATTGATTACAAACTTAATTTTCGTACTAAGGGGAAGATGATTTTAGAGCGTTGATTAAATGCTATTTAACGATTAAATTTGAACGGTAACAAAATTGTAATAAAAAACGAAATCAATCTTCGTCGATTATTTTTTAGTTTAAATTTAGTGCATAAACTTTTTAACTTGGATAGTTTCATATTTTATATATTTTAAAAGAGATTTATCATAAAATCAATAAAATTCTATTTAATTTGAGCATAGAAATTTTATTGTATAAAAACGATGTTTTTCTTTAATTGTAATGCACTACAATTATAACATTCCTTCTAAATTAATTATTGCAATACGTACAATTGCAAAAGAGAAGTTATGCACTTATGACTTAGAGCATTCAAAGTGGAATCTCTAAAATTATTTGAGTGTGTTTGGTATATTATATGAAATGGTTTTAAGTGGTTGTGAGTTAAGTAAAAAGAAAATGTTATTGTGGATTAGTATATTTGAATAATCACTGTTCAATCCCTATAATTTTTTTAATATTTTTGAAAGTAGTTGTGAGTGAAAAAGAGAGAAAAAAATAATGATAAGGGTATAAAAGTATTATTTAAATGAAAATAAGAGAGAAAATGTAGTGATTTTTAGTGTAATTATATGGATAAAGATAAGAAATCCATTATAAATGCTCTCAAGCATGAGGAGCAACAATGCAAAATTAGTAATATATCATGGAAGACCAACTAAAGAAAAACAAATATATAGACTCTCATCGACATTAATAACGGTTTTTTTTTCTTTTTTTTTTTTCTTTAGGATGACACATCATCAGCATCACATCAGATTTTCTTGTTTTATTTTAGTTTTCCTCGTTTTGTAGGATGTCATCCCAATTTTTCACTGTTTCACCTTTCAGCAACGTTACAAAAACAAAGAGGGCTAGTGTGCCCGGTGCATTTTCATCTGTTTTTGGTGATTTGGGTACCACCCCCACCCCGGGCCGGGTTTCCCCAGCCATATCCCAAGACCATAGTGTGTCACCTAATATACTATTTTGAATATTGTATATTGCCAAAGATAATTTTTAGAAGAGACGGAGTCGTCTCGGATTCCATAGTTTCCGCATGTTGTCACAACAATTTTTTTTTAATATAATTTTTCTAGTTATGCTCATTTTGCATTGTGTCTTCCTGTTTTCTTCATATTTTCCTAGTGTGTTATGAAAGTGGTACAGTACAATTTGCTTATTTTGAAACTGCATGATCATTTGCTTGTTTGCTCGGTCACCAGATAGGTCTGGGACTCTCTTACATATTCTTGGTCACCACACTGTGTGGTCTAAAACTGCATGATCATTTGCTCGTAACAACATTAAATGTGGTGCCAACTCGAAAATGTGACATAGCATGACGTTGGGGTGGGAAATGTTAAACGTGACATTTTCAGTTGTTTTATTTATTATGATATCCTATTGTATTTTTATTCTAATTAATAAATGTTATTTTTATTAATTTTCTATTTTTATATTAGTTTCTATATTTATTAAACTACTTTGATAATTTTCATTTAAAAAAATAGTTTAAGGATGAAAGGAAAGAGTATGAAAAATATCTAATGTACACATACTATAACCACTGGTATAGTATAGTGATAAATATATAAGTCTCTTATTCTATTTACTTTTCACTTGAAGTATTTGAAATAGATTTAATTTAAAATAGAATAAGATAATATTAAATTAGCGTCGTCTCAAAAAAATAATGTGTACATTTTGGGGAAATCTTTGGGCCGGATGGGAACACCATGCCCCCGGACCTTGAAGTTTTTTTGTGCTACTGTCCGCCAGGATCCACTGACCCTTCTCCCTTCAAATTGAAAACTAAATTGAGAAAAATGGGAAATGAGAAAAAATTAGGACAAAAAACTAGAAAAAATAAAAAAAAAAACTGATTTGACCCACCGATGTGTGCACGTGAAAAAAACAAGACGACCACCGATGGCCTGTGTAAATTTGAAAGTAGAATTAGATAAGCATAGTTTTTTATTACAATTAATATTGTGATGTAATTAAAAAATATAAATATAAATAAGATCATTAAAGATTAATGTTATTTTAAAGAATATTATTATTAATAAATAATAAAAAATTACATCACTTCAAATTGAATTGAAAAAAATACAAATGTTAAAAGTAAAGTAACTTAGATAAACGACAAGTTGAATACAATTTACTATGCCACTTAAAAATCTATTTTTTTATTGTCGTTGTGCAATCAAAGTACGTAGACACAACCCCAAAAATTATGAACACAAGTACGTGTAAAAAACGCTTACGTGATAAAAATTACTTTAGTTTGAAACTAACTCACTTAATATGACCTCAAATCACCTATGAGCTCTTATATCAAATGCATGACGATTTACAAGTCATCTCATGTAACATAAGACAAAATGTATACGGTCGTTAGACAAAACTTAGATTGGACTTTGGAGAAAGTTTATTATAAAAGGATAGCATGTTTGAACTTTAAAGGTAATATAAATTCAAATTTAAATAAAAAAAACTAAAATGTGACATTGGTTTTCATACCATAAGAGCATGGGAATTGGAACCATCCCATGGCATCCACTCGGAGACAAATCAAAAAAATCGAGATGGGTTGCTACTTACGAGGTGATTGAGAAACATCGAAGATGTGGGTCGCTCTATTTTTACTCTTTTCTAGTCAAAAACTAAAATTATTTCAACGTGTATATACTTTCTAAAAACTACAATTAATTAAATTTTAAAAACGTAAATATAACATTATAAAGATAACTAATGACTTAGTTTTATCAGCGAGTTTTAATGAACAAAATTTTATAAAGATTAACGATACAACTTTGTAGATTATTTGCCAAATGTATTTAATAAAAAATATTTGCAAATATTAATCAAATTTTTCAATAAGCAAATGCATTAAATCGTTCCCCTGGCGATAATCAAGTTTATTTAATGTTTCACTAAATTAACTTGCACCAATTTCTAACAATAAAAACGTTCAAGGTTCAAGACTGTATTAATGATAGTGAAACTTTATTATAAGTTGAGTAAAATGCTATTTTCGTCCCTTACGTTTTGTTAAATTTGCCATTTCAATCCAAAAATAATTTTTTTGTCATTTCAGTCATTGGAGTTTACCAAATGTTGTCATTTTCATCCACTCCACAAACACCGTTAAAACTCCGTTAAATATGAGGGTATTTTAGTTTTTTTTTAACACCCTAATTATCCAATTAAAACAAATTAATCAATTAATATTCAATTAAAATTAAAAAAAACATGAATTGACTAGTGAGAACGATCGCTTCGATTAATTCTAACACATGTTGTTCGATTAATATCTGTTGTAAGATTTCAATCAATGACCTCAATCAAATAAAGCATGTCAACAACAAACCTCAATCCCACAATAGAAATCAATCAAATAACGTACACGTTCGAACAAAATGTGAAGATTAATTGAAATCTCACTGTAGACCTCTATCGAACAACATGTGTCAGAGTTAATCGAAGCTTTTAAATCGAAGCGTCTGGTCTCATTAGTCGTTTCATGTGTTTTTTAGTTTTAATTGAATATTAATTGATTAATTTGTTTTAATAAGATAATTAGGGTGTTCAAAAAGACTAAAATACCCTCATATTTAACGGAGTTTTAACGAAGTTTTAACGGTGTTAGTGGAGTGGATGAAAATGACAACATTTGGTAAACCACAGTGACTGAAATGGCAAAAAGATAGTTTTTGGATTGAAATGACAAATTTAACAAAACGTCAGGGACGAAAATAGCATTTTACTCTTATAAGTTTGATATATTTATTTATTTATTTATTTTTTGAACGGAAAATTTACGATCCAGTTTCGGAGAATATGTGTTATCTTAATCGGGCCCACCTATTCGTTTCCGAGCCGAGACCACACCTCTAACCCACTCAGTAGGAAACCCATGCTGAGAAAACCCCCTGGCTCAACCGCGAGCATTTTTGCTCAGAGTGACACTTGAACTTATGACCTCTCAATATTTACATGTCATGAAACTTATTTACTATTTAATGATTAATTTTTTTCAAGCTTTAACTTACATAAGAGACAAGATGACTGTAAAAATTTATATTTATTAAATAATGTATATTCTTTTTAAACAATATTTTTTACATCTAATTGTATACTTGTAAGAATTTAATTAAACATAACTTTTGTAATAAATAATTATCAATTCTGTTAGAAAAATACACTTAAGTTTTATTCCTCATATGAAACGTAACACTTTTTTTCACTAAACATATTACTTTTTTGGTTGATTAAGTGTGTATAAAATCTTTTGAAGCAATTATTGTTAAGAATCTTGGAGAAAAGGGTTACCCATATCACTCTTTTTTCTTCTTTCTTGCTTTCTTTCTTTCAAGTATCCATCTTTATGCAGAAAGTAGATTTATTCATCGTCTTCATCACTTCTGCAACAAATTCTTCACTTCCATGGCTGTTTTTCTTCAATCCCCATCTTCATCATCAACCTGACATTACCCACTAACTAATTTTTGTCTTCTTTCAAAAATTCAATCTATAAACACCATTTCACCATTCAAATCGAAGCATCTACCTTCCGAATATCCACAAACTTACACCCAATTCATACTCCATTTCTTTCAGTTGTTTATGCCGTTTTGACTTTGAATAGAGAGTGAGTATGAATGTTTTCGTGGGTTTTATCTTTATTTCGATTTTGAATTTTCAAATTGACGCCATTGATGCAAGACCCAACAAGCTGATCTCACGTTATTCGGTATCTGTTCATGAATCTTCACCTGCAACAGCTCCTATACCGTCAATGGCGGATTCATCTCCTGGTACATTTAACATTTTCTAGGGTTATACCTTTACAATTATTTTTAATTTTAAAATTGAATTCCTTCAATTCAAATTTGCCTTGATTTCTTGCTTAATTTTGTATTACTTAGCAAAGATTATGTTGATAATTTGAACAATTTGATTAGGGAATCAATCTGATAGCCGAAGCCACCATCAATCAAACAAAAAACTTGTTATAGCCCTCATTGCAGCATCTTCTGTAGCAGGAGTTATTTTAGTGCCCATAATGTGTTTGATTATATGCCGCAGAAAAAAAATCTTCAGATCCAGCAAAATTCGTGCCAATAGATTGGGTAAAATGATTTCTTAGAAGGAAAAAATATTGGGTTTTGATTATCTTTACAAATTCTAATTAATCTATATGGTTTTGTTTGAAGATCAATTGAGAGGGCTTCCTTTGAGTTCATTCATCAGTAGAACTAATAGTGCTTTCAAACAGACTACCCAACAGCCATCTGTGACAGTAATGGATTACAACTTGTTAAAAACAGCAACAAATGATTTTCAAGAAAGTGAAATATTAGGGTCGGGTGGATTCGGATGCGTGTATAAAGCTCAACTCGACGATAACTTGTTTGCTGCAGTCAAGAAACTAGATAATCAAAGTCGAGACGCGCTCAAAGAATTTCAGGTTACATTCAGTCAATTAAAGTCCTATTAATGATTACTGTCTCTTGATTATCAAGAATCATTTGTTGAGTACATGTGATTGGTGTTTGCAGACAGAGGTTGATATATTGAGTAAAGTTCAACATCCAAACATAATTACCTTGTTGGGATATTGTGTTCACGATGAAACCAAGCTGCTTGTTTATGAATTGATGCAAAATGGCTCTTTAGACACTCAGTTACATGGTAACCCAATTTTTGGCCTTTTTCCAACTGTTTTTCGCCCATCATTGTTAACTACTATGCATTGAAGTTTGGGTCTTTGCATACAAAATTTTAATGTGAATTGATGTTTATAGGACCATCTTGTGGATCTAATTTAACATGGTTTTGCCGGATGAAAATTGCTTTAGATACTGCAAGGTGGGACTTCCTGTAAAGCTTTAAATATGATGTACGATAAATAAGTCTTTTTATTATTATTATTTTTTCTTTTTTAACTTATCTTTGGGCTGTTGAGTAGAGGATTGGAGTATTTACATGAGCATTGCAAACCAGCTGTAATTCATAGAGATCTGAAATCATCTAACATCCTTCTGGATTCAAGATTCAATGCCAAGGTATTAGTTATGGCCATATATAAATAGGATGCATTCATACTAAATAGATTTATATATTTTTATAATTATGCTCACTAGCTATGATTTTTTTTCTCTAAAGCTTTCGGATTTCGGTCTTGCTGTTATGGATGGTGCTAATAAAAACATTAAGCTTTCGGGGACATTGGGTTATGTAGCTCCTGAGTATCTTTTAGACGGTATTGTCATCTAATCTTGAACTATTTATATATATGTAGTTATATATGTGTATGTATACATACATACATACATACATATATGTATTTTCAGTAAAATCTATAAGCATTATTCAATGTTTAGAATAAAGCACAAGAATTGTCTTTTACTAGGCTTAAATTTTAAAATCAAGAACAAGAATTGTCTTTTATTAGGTTTGAAATTTAAAATCAAGAACAAGAATTGTCTTTTACTATTTGAAATTTAAAACTAAAAACAAGAATTGTCTTTATTTCATTGTTCCTCATAGTTGGCAAAAGCTATATCATTACAAGGCTTAGGTTTTTGCTTATATTTATTGATATGTTATATATATGAACAATGAAATAACTTGATTCTGTTATGAATTTTATTCTGAAACTGATGTTTGTGTTACAAGGGAAACTGACCGATAAAAGTGACGTATATGCATTTGGAGTTGTACTCTTAGAGCTATTACTCAGGAGACGGCCTGTCGAAAAGCAAAAGCAAGCACCATCAGAGTGCCAATCTCTGGTCGCCTGGGTTAGTTTTTGCTCATTTTTGGCTCTAAATTATGATATTCTGCGAATTTGGAAACTGAAATTATTGGTTCATGATCTCTTACAGGCTATGCCACAACTAACAGACAGATCAAAGATCCCTAGTATCATAGATCCCGTGATTAGGGACACAATGGATCCTAAACACTTGTATCAAGTAAGTTAAACCGCGACCTTTATGAGTTCATGGTGTATCTGTTGAATGAATCACTTTCTAAACTTTTATAAACCAAAATGTGATTTGCAGGTGGCAGCTGTGGCGGTGTTGTGTCTTCAACCAGAACCGAGCTACCGCCCATTGATAACGGACGTTTTGCATTCTCTTGTTCCTCTTGTACCGGTTGAACTCGGTGGGACCCTAAGAATTGCAGAAAACAGAGTTGCAGCTGCACTTGAGCCATGAGTTCAGTTTTTGATTGAGATAGTTGTAATCCTGTAATTATATTATTAAACAAATCTTTTTTGTTTAGATTAATAACAAGATATAAGTAGATTTTGGTGTTTCTGAAACAGTGTTATAATCTGATAGAACCAATAAATATATCCATAATGTAAGAATTAAAGTTGTAAATTAGAGGCAGCAAGACCAAAAGTCACCAACTTCAAGACGAGAGTGAAAGCTGTTGTTTTGAAATCGAGGGACCAAGATTAGTAATTTTCTTTATACCCCATAATTGATTTTTTTAATTTAATTTATTTTTTTGATCTAACTTTCATATTATATTATATTGTATTATACTATGTTAATTTATAAACGGAATGAACAGTGTTGGGTACAACTATTTCTACGATGGGTAAAACTTGTACTTGCAGCTTTGGTTCTTTAAGTGATGTGTTTGTCTTTAGAAAGAGAAATACGCCCACTACAAAAAATAGAGGCTAAGGCGACGATAAAAGTCGTCACCATAGGGGCCCTATGGCGTCGCCATAGGCTAAGGTGACGATATGTTGCCACTCACCTCCTCCTTGGTTTTGAGTTTGCGGCTCCCTTCGCCGCTAATGCCGCGGGTCACCTACTCTCTAGTACTTGAGTTTTTGGGGTTACCGACAACGATGGTTTGAGCTTTCAGCTCCCTCCGTCGCTTGTACCGTCGATCACCTCCTTGTTATTACAATTGTTTGTGCGATATTGATGCAACCACCTTACCTAACACCTCCTTATAAGTGCCTATGAGAGTGAGGGGTACGTGATGGCTTTGTGGCGGTGGCCGGAGCAATCGGTTTGCCCTGGTGGCTTTGAAGTGGTTCCAGGTGAAATCGCCGCCCTTTTCTGCAGGGTTTTGTAGATGAGAGTTGTGATGGGTTATGGGGGTTACCACAGGGTTCGCACCTATTTGCGATGGCTTTGGGTTTGCAGTCGTGTGAGGGCATTCACTTTGTGGCCTCTCATTTATGGTAAGGCGGTTCGATCTCGCCAGGCGAATCTGGTTAGCTAAGCCTCCTTTAATTCAGTGTTTCAAGTCACGATTGGTTTACGTGTGCCGTTTGAGTTTTGTGCACTGCCTCCTCTACCTCGGTAGTGCTCCTTTGATTCGACATGCATAGCAATCGGCTATAGTTATAGCCGATCACGTTCGTTCGGGATCGATTGGACCCATATTCGGTGGGGTGGGCTTTTTTAAGATTTACTTTCTGTTTGATCGATGATGATGAATGTATACTCATATGAGATCTGTTTGCATTCGGGTTTCAGACCCTCTATCGGTGGTGTACTTTAGCAACTGGTGTGCTTTTGCTTGTTTGTTGTTGTAGTTTGTTGATTATTTAGGTTTTCATGGGTTGCTTGATGACAATGCCCCTAACCGCATGTTCGCGTCCGAGAGTTGAGGGGCACAAACCTTGTGATCTTGGGTTCTTTTTGGGTTTATTGTTTTTATTGTTCGTAGTCTTGTACACCATGATTGATTGTTTGGTGAATTATGTTATTTGGTTTCTATTCTTGTCTATATGATGCTGAGTTTCGATTCATCTGAGAGTCTACTAGATTTGGTTGAGACAATGATGCCCAAGAAATTTAGGTATTTGTTGTTAGGGCGTGGCATTCGTCTAGGTTGCAGCCACAATGAGGTCGTGCTTCTAAGTCTTTGAACACCCTAACCGACTATTGTTGGTGGTCTGTGTAGGTATTGTTATTATGTAGGTTATGTCAAATCGTTGTTAGTGTGTGATTTTCAACACTCATAGCGTTATGCACATGTACCTTATTCTGGTACTTCTCTTCAATTATGTATCATCGTTGTATGTAGATATGTTTTAACGTGGTGGGTTGTGTTATGTGTAAAGGTTATGATGCAAAAAATTTGGTGTTTGTTGTTTGGCGTGGCATCACTACTATATTGCAGCCACAAATGATCAGCTGTTCTGAGCCTTGGCTACTGATCAAACTAATTTGTCTATATCGATTGTTGTGTATGTAATAAGCGGTAGTTAAATACGCATTTCATTGTTGGTTGCTAAAAGTCGCGCAACGCGCGACTTCGAAAACACCTAGTTATATTTTATTTTATAGTTTTTTATTTTAAGCATGGCATATATGGTTAAATGTTTAATTCCAAATGATTTAGTATTTAATGCAAACATACACCTAAAGCTATAATAATATCATAAAGGTCATCATTTAATATTTAGGAGTAGGTATTTGTTGACGAATGATAGTTTACTTGTAACCCCTTTTATTTTTATATTAAACAGTTTGTTACGTTTTAAAAGCATAAAATTATTTTTTTAGTATTTAAAAAAAATATTGTCCCTCAATTACGTAATTAAAGAAATTATAAAAATATAGCGTATTACTTCACAAGACTAAATAATCAATTATGGATAACCATGTCATAACTCACAGAAACTTGGTACCATTAGACTAAATGGTAAAATTTTAGCCAAAACAAGATAACAACTTATTTGAGAAAACGATAAGCAAAGAAATTGTTTTAATAAGCTATTTTAACAACTAGATAATTACATTTTAGTGTATATATAGTAGATACAATAGAGTTGACCAAATATTCATCTAAACCTAACTACCTCCAAACTGACGTAAAACTATAATAATACTCATAAGTCACAACTAAGAGGTCCTTTCAAATGTTGATACTACTCTGTCACCAATAAACTAATTAAAGCATTCAGAATCAGGTTGTTAAATGCACCAAAACCTGAGTTGAAAAATCAAATGAACAACGATAAATTCTGACCACAAACACAAAAAAAGGTTTAAAATCCTGATAAACAATGCAACCTGCTGTTGTTGAGTTTCGATCTTGATACTAAAAGATCCAAATTATAACTTCAGCTACAAGGGTTTCCTTACTAAAATAAGTTTACAAAATTACAACAATTCTGCAAAACTGTATGGAGATTGAACAAACGAGATTATCCCATCTAATTATTGAAGGGTTCTTTAAATTTGTATTACCTTTTTCTAACTGACGTTGTGGTATGAATCGATGATGGCGTTTGCAAGATACTTGCATTTCGCAGCGTATAAACCTGCCAGTTATATTATCCTATCCTTTGTTATGTAAACATGTCAAATAATACTGAGTGGGTAATTAGACATTTGCTTAGTAGTTTGTAGTTAAACATTTGTGATTTACTTTGCAACTACTGTATTTGGTTCTTTTTCTTATTAACATGAAGAACAAGAAATAGAAAAAAAGTTCTAAGACTGTTGATTAAATGTATAAGATACCTCTCTAACGTGAAAATAAGAGAGTTGATTTACATGACATCAAAATAACTTGCACTTGCACAACACAATACTTGTGTAATGTTGTACTATGTGTTGTTGATATATGACAATGTAGCACTTTTTAGACAAAGTGAGTAGTACATTATAACCATATATGGCATGCCAAGCGTGTTGAAAGTCAACCAAAGTCATTATTAAGATTATTTATGCATGTATGTTGTTTCCATACACATAATAACACATTAATTACATATAAGAAGTTATGACAAATAAACATAAAAAAGTGTTTCCAGGTCAACCTAAGCTGCCTGACTAAGATGATCTGTTTGGACTCAGCAAGTTGCCCATCTTCCCATCTCCTAAATCTAACTATAGCAGATGTTTTAGTGGAGAAGTGCATACTATATGGCCACATGGTGTCATTCCATTTTCCCTGAATGATACATCAGCTCTTCCATTTTTCCTAGATTTTTCCCATTTTACAAGGTGTCGTCCTATTTTTTTCTTATTTCCCCCCACCTTTTCTATGCGTACAGTGAGTGGTACGGTACCTCTGTCAATGCGTTTGGGTGACTGGTGATGCCTAGTGAAAAATCACGGGTCGAGGATTTAATTTGCTCCAAACCACCACCCCCTCCCCGAGAGCAGAGTTTCCCCAACCATCCCCGGGCACGATACCGTGTCACCTAAATGACATGTTTCAACTTGTTACCTAATCCACCTACAGTCCATCTTTCCACCTAGAAACATTTTAATCAATAACCGTTGACAGTTATAACCGTCAATTGTTGCACTCTTTTAGTAATTTTCGACGGGTGAAACTTAATTTCCTATGATTTGAAATCAACATTTGAGGGTGCCTTGTATGCCTTTAGAGTGCTAGATTATGGACATGCCGTTGAGATCCTTTTGTATTATCCAACAAACATGTATGGAAAATTGGTCAACCTGAAAGGCCCAAAATTGGAGCGTTGATTAGGACCGGCCCGAGGGTCCGAGCCCAGGATAAGACCAGGTGGCGAAGTAGCATCATTGTCACTTTGTTAGTGGTGTATAATCAAGTGGGCTGGCCCAAAACTTACTCATACAATTATACTCGATAGAGAAAACTGGGCTGATGTTTGAATAATATAACAGTGGGTTATAATTTATGAAGTTGCAAGTAATATATTGATTTCATTCCGTTTTGAAAACTGTGAGAAAATGGATTTAGCCAAAAGAACGATCCATATAATCATGGGCCGTTGATTGAGTTTCACAACTTAGGTCAACAACTCAACATTAACTTTTTCTTATGGACATAATCTACTTTTATCAGCTATCTTTAACACCACCCAACACGATACAAAATTTGAACCCTTGTTACGTGTAGTTAACGCGTTTACAGTTTGTAAAGTAAAAGAAAAAAAAACCCGATTACAAGTGATTTAGATTGAATTAAACATACATCTTTATGGAACAAAAGTTTCGAGGTGGTGTTATTTGGTTACGTATAATTTTTGGTGCTAAAAATTTATTTATTTTATTTATTATTGTTTAGGTAACTAAATTGATGGAGTTAAGAAAACTTTTAGCATTGTAAGAGGTAAATCATATAAAATTATAAATAAACAGTATATTCATATTAGTTAGAACAAGTTACGTCACCCGAGCCTCCGTTCCGATAACCACTAACAATGATTCATTGCTCTATGAATCCATTAACATTGATGTCGATTGTCAAAGACTCAAAGTAATTGATGACATTTCTAAAGAATTTCTTATTACATAGTCAACCGAACCAATTGCTTCAACTGACTACCAGAAAATTAAGTTTGAACGATCGAAAATCACCACAGGTTGTGTCCATCATTATAACAACCATCATTATTTCATGACGCTTTAGCGATATACCAAACTAAAAAAAAAAGAAAACGAAAAAGTTTTAGTTACCCGTTAAAATAATTTAGGTAACTAGTGACACATCAACGACAAATAGGAAAAAAAAAAAAAGAGAGAGATTTTCATTGATAAATTTACCATGTAACTGCAAACACAATACGCCCAAACAAAAGATTAATTCAAGACAATATTGTTTTGCTGTTTCAAAAATCAAGAGCAATAAAAGATCAAAGTTTTTACTTCCTGAAAAAGAGGGAAATTTAGTAACCAGACAAATATAAAAAAAGTTTTTCAAACTTTATGATTATGTATGCATCATGTTACTTTTCTTCTTTTGTTCCATTTTTTGTTATATTTTTCTGAAATAAACATTGATTTCTGATGTTCTTATCTGGTATTTCTTTTCACTTTAAGATACTATACATATCATGTGATAGATTGAAGACCATGTGGCACATTCTTCTATCATTTTATCTATAACGTCTCTAGCTATCAATAAATAAACGTTATAAAATACATATTACTTTAAACATGTACTGCTCGATACATATAATTGGATGGATCAAATAAAACTTCTATTTTCACGAAAACTCTAAAAACATTTATGTGTAAAAAAAGTATTTTACACATGCATAAAAAAGAGTTTTCGCAAAACTAATACTTAATGTTTATTTTTTATGAGAAACCTTGAAAACTCATTTACACACGTGTAAATGTGTGTAAAAAAAGTTTACAAGGTTTTTAGAAAATTTCTTTTTTTCTCAAGATAACTTTTTCATAGACTAATTTATATATAGGATGGTCCAAATGCAAGCCTTCATTATATATGGATGCAAATAATATTATCTGGTTTGATCGATGTCATGTCGACATGAGACAAAGTAAAAAAGACAAAGATTGATGTAAGGGTATAAGTGTAATTTACTATAGAGACATTGCATGAGGTTCGAACGCCATCCATGTGGGTTCATATATCATTATATACAAAGGGTAGGAATAATCTTTTGTAGTTTTCCCAAATACTTGTCATATGGCTATGTTGCCTCATGAGGGGAGCCATGTTAGTCCTACATCCAAATTTTCTATTTTCAAACATACATTACAATAATATATATTGAGAGCTCAAATTCAAGTGTTTTTTACATGCATGTATTTTAGATAAGGAGTACATGCGTCCGTATAATCATACTCAATATCTATGTAACACATATATAATTACACAAAAGACGTATGTAGAAAGTGTAGATGACCCAACACATTATATGTTCGTTCAACGTATGTTAATAATTACGTATTGTTGTAAGAGGGGTGGGAGTAATGCCGCAACAGAGTATAGGTACCACAACCACATCACAGCTGCCTTGCTGTGCCGCATGGGTAGAGTGCATCTACCCTCCCTTGTCGCAACTCGCCGCCACATCACCTTGCCATCCCTAACTCACTCAGTCCTTTTTAAAAAGCCTCAAACAGTTACACAACTGACAACACACACAAAAATAAATATATGATTACACACACTATACTAACAATTATTAAAATCCTTTTAAAGTTATTTTAAAAATAATATATAACAATAATATACTCGAAATAAATTTTTTTTTTTGATTTTTTGACATATTAAATAATTAAATGTATGAAATTATTTGGTGTTTTAAAATTTAATGAAATTAGATTTTACCCAAAACAAGTCAACAAACATAGAGGATTCTCAGTTTTGCCTTTTAAATCTATTCTAAGTTTTTATTACATAAGATATTTTTTAATCATTAAAAAAAGCTAATCAAATATTAACAATAATTCACTCATCCATAAAATAAACCTTAATTTAACCTTACATATTTTTATATGAGAGATATCACTGTGGCCCACCTATTATATATTTTATCTTTTATTTTTGGAATTGAAGCTCATACTCAACCCTATTGCATCATCCCATACTCTCTCCGGAAGTTTCGACTCTATAACTCATTTTGCAACTTAAATACAACTCGAGATCCGTGTAATATATAGCTGATGATGTGTTGTATTACTTGATTTTATAACTCATAAATTATAACTCATATCATGTGTTCGAATGAGGTTAAAAGCGAGAATCTTTACAATATATGATGATGATTAATCCATAAATAAATTAGATCAAGTTATTGTTATTACTAAATTACATAAATAACCTCAACCATGTATACCAATTATATTGAAAACTATCAATAAATCAAATAATCATTTAAAAACAAAACTAGACCTTTGATTGGAATGAATTTGGGTTTGAGCATGATCATTTTACTCATTGTGTCTCGACCTTGGATTGACTCAATCATTGGTCACCTTTTCATGTTCATGTATGCCATTAGGGGTGTAAAAGAGCCGAGCCGAGCCCGAGCTCGCTTAGGCTCGAGCTCGGCTCGTTTTGGTTTTAGGAAGCTCGAGCTCGAGCTCGGCTCGTTTATAGTTTTATTTATAAAGCTCGAGCTCGGCTCGTCAGAAAATTTTCAAGCTCGAGCTCGGCTCGGGCTCGGCTCGTTTATTGTTAAATATTAAATTTTTATTTTTTTATAATTACTTTTATAATTATTTATAATCATACTTTTTATATATAACATAATATATATTATTTAACTATTTTTTATCATAATAATATATTTAATAATATAATTTACGTAAATATGTATTATATATATTTAATATGCAAATAAAAAACTATATAAACAAAAAGCTCGTTTAGGCTCGCGAGCCAGCTCGAGCTCGATTTCTGAAGATCGGGCTCGAGGTCGTTTAGCAAACGAGCAATAATCTGAGCTCGAGCTCGGGCTCGAGCTCGTTTAAGCTCGGCTCGATTCGAGCTTTTTTCGAGCCGATCCCGAGTAGCTTGCGAGCCGGCTTGGCTTGTTTACACCCCTATATGCCATTTAATATTTTTTCTCCTATCCTTTATATTCAAGAGCTTAAATCATGTAAAGTTTAGGTAAATATTATTAACAAAAAGTAGACTTGAAGCGGTTAAAAACAACTTTCCTGTTAATTAAAGAAACAGAATTTAAGATAATCATAACTAGTAAACTAAAGGTAAACTATAGGTATAAAGATAATTGTCGACAAATTTGTATATTATGACTATATATTATTAAAAACAGACACTCATTCTAAGATGATCGAACTATATTAGTAACATGGGCCGTAAAATTAAGATAACAAATGTTTGATAGAGAGGGAGAGACTGCGATTGAAGGAAGGAGTTTTTCGTGTATGTTTCAACATAGCCATCGTTCGTGTAAGAGAACATTGCGGATGGTCTTAGGAACTTCCCAAACCATATTTATTATTCTTTCTCAAGTCACACCAAAGGATAAAACAAGCTATTTTCCATTGTTTGATCGGGGAAATATTTTTATAACAAGTTTGCATTGGTTTTTTTTTCTTAAATAACACACTACTACACATGGTTATATAGAGCCAAGAAATACGAACATGCTCTTTTTTCCCTTTTTTCGAATGGAGTCTCATAACTAATAAAGTTTGTCTTAATAACATCGCTCTCACATAGTAACCATTTTCTACAATAGAGATGTGGTAAATGTATTCCCTCAATGACTCTTAATTGTTAGCACTTCACTCAACCTGACACATCACATGTATTCTCCTCATTTTATAGTAAAAGATGAAACTGATTCTTTCACTTTGACAATCCAAAAATGATACATTATAAATTTAAGAGGGTACATTTAACCAACTCTTTTATTATAATATAATATAATATAATAATAACTTGAATGGCAACTAAAAGAAATGCTAGGTTAGAGAAACTAGCCTTCCGATCCTTTCTGTCAGTCGTTTTATGCATAAGTTTTACTTTTTCGGCATCTAACATTTTCATGGTTATGTTTTTTGTTGTTTTCTTTTCATCTTAACTTCTGCTTCTGTGTTTTCATGGTCCCGTTTTATTGGCCATTTTTTGTTCTCCATTTTTTCCTTTTTGTACATAGGAGATGTTCACATGGGTTGCATCTATACTTCTAACATTTCCTTTGGTGCTATAATGCTTCACTTTTGGCTTCGATGACCTTCTTTTACGAGTATTTTGTTCACAGGTGCAGCTCTATTGCCTTCATGTTCACATAGATATATATCATTGTTAATGGGTTTTTTCCGACAACTTTCGGTGTTATGTTTGTTTGTTTTAACCGCTTGCTTCATGTTTTGTTTTTGAATCCTCTAAATATTGGTTAGAGAGAGAGAGATGGAATAAGAGAGTTTTTGATATGGAGACACCAAATTGATCAAAAGACATGCAAAAAGACACGAGAGTTGAAGGCATATCACACCATATTAAATGTATTAGTTTACATGTGTGAATCGTAAAAGATCTATTATACATCATGTTTTTGTTTGTAAATTGGAATACAACCTAGAGATAACCAACGTTATTTTGTTGTTATACTTATGTTGTTCTTAATACTCACGTACAAGGTGACCTGATGTTTTAAAATATAATATAGAGAAAATTACATAAATAGTCCATGTGGTTTGATCAGATTGCATGATTGGTCCCCAGACTTATAAAATTGCAAAGTTAGTCCAAACTTTTGTGTAGTTATTGCAAATTTAGTCCCCAAACTTTACAAAAGTGCAAAGTTAGTCCAAAATTTTATGTGGGCGTTGCATTTTTGGTCCCTAAAATTAAATTTAAAAATTAATTTAAATTTTATAAAATGCATAAAAAATTAATGAACTTAATGTCAGGGACCAAACATACAATAATTACACAAAAGTTTGGACTAACTTTGTAATTTTTAAAGTTTGAGGACTAAACATGCATTTTGGTTAAACCACGGGGACTATTTATGCAATTTTCTCTATAATATAACGACGGAAGTTACACCAAGTTGCTTGACTTTTGATGTCTTTTGGGGTTATTTAGACTCATGAGGGGCTTGAAACCTCTCTACGCTATATAGATATGATCACATGCAAGATCTAATGGAAGATGACCCTAGATTTCCTTTGAATGCTAGAGTAACTTAAATGAACCATATGATTATTTATATTATATCTTTTATGAATTCTAACTTAAATAATATTATTTGTTTATCAAATATAATATTGTTGTATATAATAATATTTGTTTCTTTCAAGAAAAAATGATAACACAAAACATAAATATTAAACACTAGTTTTAGTAAACCCGTGTATAACACAGGTTCAATAAATAAAATATAAAATATAATAAAAATTTTTATTTATAATACGATATTTTAAAATAAGATACAATTGAAATTACGTATGATTAAACACTATAAGTAATAATAAAACCACAATATTAACTTTTTAAAATTTTTTTTCCAAAAAAAATATAACATTTTGTTTCAAAACTAACTATATTAAAAAGTATCATCTTTAAATTCTTATTATAACTCATGAATTTTAATTATTTTTGGTATATAAAAAAATTACTTTTGAAAACACTAATTTTAAAATATTTTGTAATTTTAGAAAATTTTGATGTTTTAAAAAAGTTTCTTATTTTATAAAAAATTATTTGTTTAGAAATAATATTAATAAAAATATTTATTTATTAATTTATCAAAAACTATTTTTAATCTTAAAAAAATTAAATAATATTATTAATAATTAAGATAATTATTTAATAAGAGAGAGAGAGAGAGACGGGAAAATTTTGATAAAAAGAAATATGATGCTAGCACGTGTCATTTATAGTTAATTTTTTATTAGAGTAGAAAGATTGTACGCGTACAATAGAAGCACCCACAAGTAATGAGGGACAATGACATAAAATAATAATATATTATAACGCATAACCATTTATGTAGCAAATTCCCTTGTTACACCTCACGTTTATGTGTTTGTGAAATGCTTTAGATGTTACATTTTAAAATCTCAAAATTTAACTAATATAACTTACAAGTTTAATTCTTAAAGTAATTAAGTAAAACAACAAGTATTCAATTTTTGTCCTTAAGAACATATATATGTTAAGGTTGCCTATAAGTTACACATGTGTATAATTTGATGCATATGATCTTGTGGTGTAATGACATTGTGATTTCTCTTCAAATTTTAAAAAACAATGTTTGATGGTTTTCAAGGGTAAAAAAATTGATGTTAAAAATAAAATCTGGTTTGTCTATACCAAAGAAATACAGAAAATGTATAACAAATAATAAAGTTACAAAAACTTGCAGTTAGTTTAACATGAATAATTATTTTTATATGAATGTTAACTCTTTTTTTATCTTTTTATTTCTTCTTTCACGTTCTATGTGTTTGGGAGAATATATTTTGACTCATTCTGAGTTTTGTCTTTTAGCAAAATTATAAAAGAAGTGTTGTGAATTGAATTTAGCCACTTTAGATTTGTTTTGTTTTTGTAATAATATAACTATTCAACTAATCATGTCAATTAGCCAACTGTTAAACAATATATAAAGTAAAATAGGTCATTTGCGAATTTCTTGTCAACACTCCTAAATGGCCCCACTCTTTGGTTGCCAGGAGGCCATGAGGAAAAAAAAATGATTCAAACCTTTTAAAAAACATCAACGCTTTATATTTTAATTCTTTTAAAATCAAACTTTTTTTTTCTGGAAAACACTTTCTGAAACTAGATTGTACCATTAGTTAATTAATTACACCTTTGTAATAATAAAACTATTAGTTAATTAATTACACCTTTGTAATAATAAAACTATGTATTACTCTATTTTTTTAATAGCGCACACCTGAAATATCTTATAAAATGAAATACACCTAGATAATCTAAGAATTATCATCCTTAAAAATAAAACTCACAACATTTGTTTGTGGTGAAGACACCAATTTAACTCTTACGTATTTACTACTATGCACACCACCACTTTGTATTATTCTAGTTAATATATTTTTATTAGCTAGAGTTAATGATATAGAAATAGTTGTAACACCCGGCCTCTCGTACCATCAATATTGTTCGTTTTGCCCACGAGGGAGCTCACGGATTTGTTTTTGGTTGTCCAGGTGAAAACTTCCCAGGAAGGTCACCCATCCCTGGATTGCTCCCACCTGAGCACGCTTAACTGTGGAGTTCTCCTCTTATCCACAGCCAATACACCCAAAACGCGTTGGTGATATTAGAGACCAGATATTACTTATGAACCAAGAATCTCTCCTGGCCACGGCCGATGTGAAAAATATGCAGGGTGTCACAATCACCCCCCCTTTGGACTCATCGTCCTCAATGAGCCCGAGAACGCACTCACCATCCCCGGTGAGGTTTGTCCCACCATCCCGAACGGCACAGGAGTGGCTCTGATACCATTCTGTAACACCCGGCCTCTCGTACCACCAATATTGTCCGCTTTGCCCACGAGGGAGCTCACGGATTTGCTTTTGGTTGCCCAGGTGAAAACTTCTCAGGGAGGTCACCCATCCATGGATTGCTCCCACCTGAGCACGCTTAACTGTGGAGTTCTCCTCTCATCCACAACCAATACGCCCAAAACACGTTGGTGATATTAGAGACCAGACATTACTTATGAACCAATAATCTCTCCTTGCCACGACCGATGTGGGAAATATGCAGGGTGTCACAATAGTAACCCTCAAGACTAGAATTCATAATTTACAATTGGGGTCAGAACATTACTCTAGTTTTTTATTTTTTTTAAACGTCTATTTAGATCATTGGTAGATCATTGACTAATCCGATCATTTTTATTATTTGAATACATAACCTTGGGGCTTCAGTCTAGCACGTACCATAAGAAAAGCTCGTATATTAGACCGTCTTTATCAGGTTCAAATCTAAGAACACCCTCATGAGGAAATTCACTTTAGAGCAGAAAACCAACTGATCCAACCTAGTTACTTTTTTTTTTATTATATGTGAGACTTAAACCCAATATATCTTATATTTTAATTAAGTCTTAAGTGCCTCACCTAACTCACGACCACTCAACCTATATTTATTTACTATGCCTGATGCCACCCTGAAGTTACTCTAGTTAATATTTTTCTATCCCTTAAATCAATGTTTACTAGTTGAATTAAACATTAATGTCATTATATACTTGCAAACAAAAAATTATTGACGCTAACTTCTTTTAAGATATAATTTTTTAACTTTTAAATACCAGTTCATCTAAAACTTATAAGAAATTTAAATTTATATCATTTTTGTGATGAATATTCACTCATACCACTACACACGTATTCTAAATGAACAAAAGTGTTTATTAATGTCATAATATAAAGCTATATATTGTTCGTGAGCCTCACTACCCTCTTATAAACCACCCATCTCACCCTTCATTGTCCTTCCCTCCATTTCCTAAACAAGCAAATCTTTCATCTTTTATCTTCTTCATTTCAACCTTTCGACTTCGTTGAGGCATTTCAACAAACACCTTGCGCGCGCACATGGCTAGGACACAACAACGGTACCGAGGCGTCCGACAAAGACATTGGGGTTCATGGGTCTCCGAAATTCGCCATCCTTTGTTGTAAGTCTACTACCCAATGCTAAAAACACCACTTCATTTCTAGTACTTTATGCATCATAGATTGTACATCACACATTCACACATTTACTCATATGCTAACTCTATGTTTTCCCCAAAACAGGAAAACCAGAATCTGGCTAGGGACATTCGAGACCGCGGAAGACGCCGCGAGAGCCTACGATGAGGCCGCGCGGCTCATGTGCGGGCCGCGGGCCCGCACCAACTTCCCGTACAACCCCAATTTGTCACAATCAACTTCCTCAAAGCTACTGTCTGCAACTTTGACAGCAAAATTGCATAGATGCTACATGGCCTCATTGCAATTGACCAAACAATCAACCCAACAACAGCATCAATTAACGAACCAGAGACGAATGGGTTCGACCCATGTCGCCGAATCGTCACTGGAGATGAAGCCCACGGTGGTGATGCAACACCAGCAACCTCAAGCGGATGATCATCAATTTCATCATCATCATCATCATCATCAACATCAACAGCAGCAGCAGTTCTTTGCGAAACTTGAGGATCATCACATTGAGCAAATGATCGAAGAACTTCTTCATTATGGATCAATTGAATTTTGTTCCATCAGTCAATCCCATAATTGATTAATGCTCGAAAATGCCGGCAGTTTTTGCATAAAATTTGATAAACTGTGTTTAAATTGTGTTTTCAGAACTTGCATTTTGGATACGATGATTATCCAAAATAAGTGTTTTAGAAAACATGTTATTTAACATTTGTTGATCAAAATTTATGTAAATACTGTTGATAAGGAGTTGTAGTAATTGATATTATAACCCATTTTTCTGGAGCTTCTGTTTCTGAGGCCTATAATCTTGTGTACTCTGTAGTTTCAGATGAATTTTTTTATTATATGATATTGTTTGTATAAAAGATTTAAATAAATTATTGGATTACTTAATAAATTTTTATCTATCATAAAAGTTTGATTATAAGTAAATTGGTTAACTTAATTTTACGATATATATTTTTAGAATGGTTGAGTCACATACCCTTTAGTTCTACTTATACTTCTACACGTTTGATTTATCATTATATTTGAATCTTTAATCCGCTAGAGAGATGCATTTTATATATAACTAGATTTAATAAACCCGTGTATTATACAGGTTGAATAAATAAAATATTAAACATAATAAAAGCTTATTAATTATAAAACGATATTTACTATAATATATGATTGAAATTACGTGTTATAAGGATTATAAGTAATAAAACAATGATATTAAGTTTTTAGCTTTTTTTTATTTTTTACAAAATAAAATTAAACAATTTTGTTTCGAAACAATCGTTTTAAAAAAAATTTCATTATAAAAAATTTCCATATTATAACTCCTAATTTTTTTATTTTTGGTTTATAAAAAATACTTTTTAAAAACATCAATTTTAAAATATTTCATATGTTTAAAAAAGTTTGATATTTTAAAAATTTTCTTATTTTTTAAAGAAATGTTTTTTTAGAAAATAAAATTATAAAAAAAAGTCTTTCTTAATTTATTAAAAACTATCTTTAATATAAAAAAAGTTAAATAATATTATTTGTAATTAATGTAATTATTTAATAGGAGAAAAATCAAATTTTTTTATTAAAATGAATATGATGCTATCACGTATTTCTTGTACATACTTTTTTATTAAAATAAAAGATTATATATTATAATTGTTTTAAATATAAAGTTACATTTTTCATGCATGAAACCGTGTTCGAGTTAATGGTGTTAGTACATGGTTTAAATTCTCTGACTTGGACCGGCAATTATGGCTAGATTTGTTCATGACAGAGAGCAGAATGTTGAAAATAGTTGCAAAGCTATCTATACCCGTTTGTCCCTTTTACTCCTCTATTTGTTGGTTTACACTTTTTTAACCAATCAACTAAATCACTTAAAAGAATTATTCATTAGTTGAATTGTTTCATTCTAGGTAAATTTGATTTCGGTAATTCAAACCCTACTTATTAGATGGTCATAATTTCGTACTATCAATTAAGAAATTACATTTTCAACTATTACTTTTATTATTACGACAATTCAAATGCCATAATAATCAAATATTCACACTTGAGTTCTACTTGATTTCACTCACAACAATAATTATAAATAAAATAAAAAAAAATACAAGCATAATTAGTGGAAAATTAAATGCATATCGTATTTGTATCTATGATAATTATGTTATTTGGATTGTTAAGTGAAACTAAAAAATAAAGATGTCATTGATCAAATTAATGTATGAATTATTATCAGTAAATGAGTTAATTTTTGGCTTATTAAAATCTAACTTTTTATCTTTTACAAAAATAATTACTAAACATGAAGTTTGCAATACTATTTTTGAAGTACTGTATCTCTTCTTGTTTTGCTTTTGTATATTTGTTGTAAAATTGATGCATTAAGATTTGGAATTTAGATCCTTGTATATTGAATCTAACATTAGAGGACATGTTTTTTCGAGTAAAACATAGTATATGCTTTTTATTGGAATAACATACACGATACATCTTATGATTAGATTCAACATGGAAGTATTAATTAAAAAATAAAGTCGTATTATATTAATCATAAATAATTATATGTATATTATATAATATGTATAAATAATTTAAAGGTTTGCGTTCATCTTGGTGTTCTAAATAGAGAAAAGATTGATAAAATATGTATATTATATGATGCCTACACTAACTATTATAAATCTTAAATTATGCTCAATTAAACGATTAGGGAATCCTAAAGCATTTTGATTTTTTGCTTTTGGTGGAGCATTTTTATTTTTTTCCAACTTTTGCTCCTTAAACTCAAGAATTTCTGTCGTTTTTGCATTGGGTTGCTCTATCATATCCATTTTTTTTTGTTAAACATACTAGCTATCAAATTTAATTGTAACATCTCTGATAGAGGAATATCATATACTTCCTCAATCAGGTTGACATGATGTATCCATAGAAATGACTAACTCACCTCAAGCACTGGTACTTTAGGTTGATGGATGTTAGTTTGCTACTTCCATTTGGACTTGCTTTTGACCATGTTCAACACATGTTCATGTATGAAATGTATACCATGATCTTTAGAATACAATGTATGACTGTGTATCTTCATCTGGTCCACTGCTTTTATTATCTCCTATAATTGTATAACGATGTCATAGAATAAGCTCGTGTGTATGTATTTTAAATCGTGTATAATGTGTGAGGTTGTTAGCCGTTGCAAGATATGTAACATTTTAGGATTCTGATCTCTTCTAGAAATTAGTGGCCTTCTAGGCGTTATCTACAATGCAAATGTTGCATACATGTAGGTATCACTCCTGCTAGAAGGTCATCGTTCGCAATAATGGCCTTATGGTCTCGTCGGCTTCTTTCGTAGGTGATTGAGTGTTAAGTTCTTTTAAAAAGAGTTCAAATGATTTTAGAAACACTAAAAAAATATAATTACTATTAGGTCAAGTAACATTGAGAACTAGACTATTAACTTTGAATTAAATGATTTGGGATTTAGTTCTATAATAAATAGAAGTCTGGATAGTTTTTTTTTTTTTTTTTTTTTTTTTTGAAGTTTTATCTCCTTCAGCATGTTTGCGCGCTAAAAAACAATGTAAACAATTTTAACTTATTAGTTATTACTGTTCAAAATCATGAGTGAAAAGACTTTTAAGCGGTTCCAAAAAGTTAACGGATTTAATAAAAATATGTTTAGAAACTATTTTACACAAGTAAAAGTGCGCAATATATCTTTTCCTAAAATTTCCCTTGATTAAGTTTTTTTTGGACAACATTTCCCTTAATTAATTATTAGACAAGGTAATAAACTATTACATACTAGCTTTAGTAAACCCGTGTATTACACGGGTTGAATAAACAAAATATTAACTATTAAGAATTTATTAATTAAAAATAATATTTTAAGATAATATATGATTAAAATTATGTATAAGTAATAATTATAAGTAATAAAATAAAAATATCAATTTTTAAACTTTTTCTTTTTTTTAAAAATAAATTAAACATTTTTATTTCAAAACAAACCATTTTTTTTTAAAAATTCCTTACTATAACTCTCAATTCTAATTATTTTTTATTTATAGAAATTTTACTATTTAAAAATCTAATTTTAAAGTATTTCGTATTTTTGAAAAAAGTTTGATATTTTAGAAAACTTTCTTTTGTAAAAGTTTGTTTCTATAGAAATAACATTAATAAAAAAGATTTATTTTTTAATTTATTAAAAAAACTATTATTGATCTAAAAAATAAATAATATTATTAGTAATTAAGGTAATTATTTAATAGGAGAGAGAAACGGGAAAATTTTAATGAGATTAATTGTGGTGTTGACACGTGGCTTCTTTAGTTACCCTTTTATTAGAGTAGTAAGATACTAGGTTAGAAACTCATATATGACACTACTA